>VXCM01000045.1:37643-189294 GCA_014773175.1 Lucifuga dentata | reverse complement strand
GGGGGTAATTTAACATTGCCAATACCCCACTAAATCTATAGAAACCTGAGCTTTCCGGTTATATTTGAAATGCATTGATCCATCAAAATAAACCATATACATATGGGTTGTCCGTGTTGACTGGAGAGGGTGTTTTTTGTTTTTGTTTTTTTTTCCACTGGTTGTCAGAATTAAACTGAATCCACATCCGCGGTGTTAAAGGAAACTCACGCTGCAGAGAAGCGTTAATGGCTTTCATCAGTTAGTTTGAGCGACACAGCGTGAATACAATAACGTTAGTTTCAACCGATCTTCTCTGTGAATTGAGTCGGCCAAATACTAAATCATGCTGGGGGAGGATGATATCTGAATTTCAACTCCAAAAGAAATTAATTTTGTCGATTTGATTCCTTACATTACCTAATTGATTTGCCTGTTTGATTCCTTAAATTGCCATCTGAATGTGTTAAAGATTAGTTAATTCTGTTGCTTTTCTCTGACTCTTATAATGAATGGCCACTCTCTTTACATTAGGGTATCACTGTATTGTCTCATGTCCAAACAAGCAGAGTGCTGCAGCTGAATGGGCACTATGTTTTCTGAATGGGGATTGTTCTATCACAATGTACCATTGTATTGGACAGAACGCATATATGGGACACTCCTCTCCGTCTTCACTTTGTATCAGTGATGGCCAAGGTGTATCACAGGTGAGCTGTGCGCTCAGGACCTGCACAGGACTACAAGGGGGACTTCTTCATGAGGAGACTCTTTAATAGGACTTACAAAGGCCCTGGATCTTGGGAGTTTGGGAGGAAATATGCTACATTTGGAGATGATCTGGATCACCTGGACAGAAGCTGCTCAGTCATTGGTGAGCTCATTTTCCAGGTGTGGACTGGAACTTTATGTCCATGGAAATATCATAAATGGTGTAAATTCTTACACTATTGCGGTGCTGCACTTGGCTTCCTTCTCTTACGATGGACATTGTAGTATTTGGATGTCCAGTGATTTACCCTCGTGGTTCTTTGGTACCGAAACACTGAAGACATTCTTGACAGAGTTGAGAAGAAGAAAAAGGAAGATAAGTAAATCCAGAGGCCTGGGTCTTGACCTCTGATAATGAAGCACTGTATTCCTTCAGTCACTTCAGTGCCATCCCACCACTTTTCTTACAGTGACTCATTCATACAGAGCTGCATTGTTTCATCGCTGAAGGTGTGAAGGGAATGTAATACTGTTGTCTCAGGTGGCCACGTTTTCCAGCGAGGGTCTGAATTGCTTTGTGTTATTGTATGGACACAGCAGGCCAGCATCAAGATATACTCTGTCAAGACAGACACCATTCTATGCAGTGATCTGTGACCTCCCAACCTCCCCTTCACATGCACCCCCTCCACACCACACTCCCCCAACATCCAGCCACTTCCAAAACACGTGTTTGACTACATTTAACAGTAGACTGGAGCCCTGAGTGTTAGCCTCCACACTCCCAGTGTAAACAGCGCCCTGCCCGGCCCAATGAGGCCCACTGAGAGGATTACATGCCCCCTGCTGTAGAAGGGCTTAATGTAGCGTCATTAGCAGAACACAATGAGCCTCCACCTTTCAGCACAGATAACACAGCCAGACTTCAAACACACCTCAAACTTAAACTTACAAGACCCGGTGTCTCAGCATGGAGCAGATGGAGGGTGGTGCCTGAGGAGCTGCTGGTGCTGAGGCTTTGCTTTGCTTTTCTGTTTTCCTATATTATTCCTTCTTTTGAACTATCTCATATCATTTTAAAATCGATTTTGCATTGGTAATTTGCCACTAAATCGCTAAATACGTGATTACTTGATTTGACAAAATCCCATAAATCCAAATTGAAATAAAAGTGATAGCATCATCTAAAATATGAAACATGACCTTTTAAGGGCCTGGGTTATTTAAAAGGGTAATTTCTTTTAATTTTACTATAAATGTGCCAGAATTTCAGTCAAAAGGCTATTTATCTCTCTCATCCGTGGCAAGATAGGCACTTAGAAATCCATAAAACTAAAGGAAAAACAGACTGGAGCTTGCAGAACAATATAATTTGTACTTTATGTTAATAAACATAAAGTACCAAACACAATCATAAAATTTTTAAGTTTATAGTTTGCTTTATGCGAGAGCAGTCTTGCTGTCTCTGTCATTACCTATAATTTTTAATTGAACTTTGTGTATCATTCAGATCTGCTCAGCCCTGAGACTAATGAGGTAAAGCTCCACATGCTGAAAAATAGCATCACTCTTTGTAAATTAGGAAATGTGTTCTACTGATAAGACTCTTATCTGCAGAATTGAAGAAGTCTCCAAAGTCTTTTATTGTCTACACACAGAGTTTTGGTGGTTGGTGGCCATTCATTATGTCTGATAGTTTTGGTCCCAAATTGTCTCCAGGTTGCTGTGACATATGTGAACCTGAAGCCAGATTCTTGCGACACTTCCCTCTTTAGCAGACAGAGAAGAGAGAGAGAGAGAGAGAGAGAGAGAGAGAGAGAGAGAGAGAGCATTTAGTTTTAATCAGCCCTAATTATTATGTGGAACTAGACTGAGACCTGTGAGACACCATGATATCTGTGTCTGTCCTAAACGGCTCACTTAAAGCAGCAGATAAACAGAACGATCTGGCCTGGTCAACTCCAACAGCAGCACTTGCATGTTTAATTAAATAGTGTGAACTGGGAAGACTCAGACATTAGATTATTTGGAGCAAAAAGATCAAATGCTTTCCTGATAGACACCAACAAATCTTTTTAGCCCAGGTGAAGAACTGTTTCATTACTAACAATAATTGATTTCATTTACCCTAACACTGACTTTTTCAGCTTTAGTCTTGGCGTTTGAGATGTCCCCCTCTACAAACTTTCAGCTTGCTCTTATGCTCGTCTGAGACCTGATAGAAATTCAAAAGGATCTGCTGCTTTGAAGATAAGCTCTGTCGTTCTGTCATAAACAATGATTGTGCCGTTTCTTTCCTGTGGTGTGATTTATTTAAAGGATTATGCTGTAAGGATTTGGGCTGGTTTTCCTGGCTGGGCTGGCTGTACGTATCCACTACTTGTAGTTTATTGGATACTTGAGATTCAGGAAAACACACACAGGAACCACATGCAAAGTCATCAAAGTGTACTGCAACCTTTACATCATGTGAAAATGCAACACATTATGAAATTTACAAATACTATAAGGAAGTCGCCTCATTTTGGAACATTTTGATGTTCTATAAAGGAACTATTAATAAAATCAGCCACTATTGATGCCGTTTAATGTCTTGTTTTTTTTCTTTTAATTACACCATAATTGAGACTTAACAGTAACTAACATGGCAAAGGGGATACAGAAACACAATGCTAACACAGTCCTGCAGACTCACACAAACATATGCTTCCTTTGATAAAGTGTTTTTATACCAGCACAAATTCTATGGCAGCGTCCCTTAAGACAATATCTGTGTAAAATACCAAGTTATTTATAGTGTGTGCCATTTTCACTTCAAAAAATAAACACAAGCGTAATGGAGAGTTCAAATACAAGGGGACCATTCTCACTAAGACCCACCAAAAGCTATGAGACTACAGTCTGGTACATTTTGGTAATTGATTTTAATAGTTCAAAAATCATTATAAATAAAATTGTGCGTTACAGCAGCTTGTTTGGATATGAATAGGTACTGTGAAATAAACACAAATGAGAATTTTGGTTTGTTATTAGACATACCTCCTAAAACAGATTACAGAAATCACTTTGTTACAAAAACATTATTTCTTCATTTTATGCTCTTACTGGTCATGTCTCTGGACCAATTTATTTCTAAGTGTTTGTGCCAGGGGGAGGGGGTTCTTTTGAACATTCAGGCCAGGATACAGCTGCCTATGACTAATTTCTAGCTCCCCTTCTCGGCCTAAGCAACCCATTTCACATGTAACACACATCATCAGGCATCTGTTTCCTGTTTTCATTCTTTGAGTTATCTTATTTTCCTTATTTCCCCCTCACCTGTTATAGTCCACGTTCCTTCCATCATGTCGCAAAAAATTATGCTTTGTCCGTCAGAGGTTAACCACTCAAGCCAAAGAAATGTTTGTGAATCTGGAATAATATGCATGGGAAAAAAAAAATAATGACATTACTGCACTGATATATCTGAAAATGAAGTTTCCAAGATGCAGTTTAATCGTCATGCTTTAATGTCAATTCTTTGACACGGAACACTGACTTACTTTTCCACATTTTCATTAAAATAAAACTGAAACATGGTGAAGAATGAAAACACAGAAATATTTCTGTAACGACACAGGAGGTTTTAGCATTTCAAAACTTTCATTATGCAAACTCAGCATTTGAGCTTTTAGTTTTTTCCTGCTGCACCTAAGAACTGTAATATTTAAGCAGTTTCTCATCGGTGGGTTTCAGAATCTTCTTTTCTGCCATGTTAACAACCCAGCCTGGAGCGAGGCCAAAGAAGATCTGTCGAACATCCTTCCTCATGGACAGCATGTGATACAGTTCATCTTTTGAAATGTCTGGCAAAACATATCCATACTTCTGTGCCAGGGTTAACCGGGCTTGCTGAATTTTTTCCATGTCTGCCAGGTAACCTCGATTTTCTGCATCTGTGTAGTATGGGACCATATCCTGCCCTGGTAACATTCGCTTTGGAATCGGCTGCCCACGTAGAAAGAATGGCACAGGCTTGTTGAGAATTGCTGCAAAGTGAAAGAATATGTTTGATTACTGACAGTTTTAGGCTTCAACTACCTAAGATGACAAATAAAGAAAGTGATTATTGCATCAGTTTTGCTTTTAATTCTTCATTTGTTACCTAGACTGATAGGATCATAGAAACTTGTAGTGATGACTCCTCCATTCCTCTCTATTGCAGCTATGGCTCCTTCAGAAGCTCGCTGAACTTCAATGTTGATTTTTGCTGCAAAAATATCAGCACCCTAGTACATACAAGTATGGGTTAAAGGTCAATTCTGGCAGAACAGGGTGGAAACAGACAGGGGTCAACAACAGCATCTTATTTTGTGACAGTCAGAATGGTGTCAACGCTGTTCTGTGGTGCCACCTACTGGTGCAAGATGCTTTAAGAGCTATGGACTGATCAGCTCTGCATCCTGGCGGCCTCACATTTATATATTATATTACTGTATAAATGTATGTTATGTATATATATATGTATTTGTGTGTGTGTGTGTGTGTGTGTGTGTTTCTATATCTATAGATATAGATATATATACTGAAACACACACTTTGGCTCTTTTTGTAACATTAAAATAAGTGTCTCCATACCAAATGTAATCAAATGACTCATCATATTCTGTTTATATATTAAAATGAAACTCCAGTGTCTATTTTAAAGTTGTTCTTTCTATAACAAAATGCAAGCGCTTCATGCAGTCAAGCACAATTTATATAATCAATTTTTTTTGTAATTCTAAGGCAGACAGAGCTTGACTGAATTTTTAACAAAGATTTGTTAAAAACAGTGACACATTTTGTTTAGCTACAATTCTTAATTTACTGTAGCCACATTGCTGAAGGGTGACTGATGGCTAATTAAATATGAAAATCAATATCTCACATTTTCTTAAACATAAAATACAAAGTTAAAATGTTCTGCTTCCAGAAAATAGTGTAACTAAAAAAAGAAGACATTTCATTTAATGTTAAGCTAAGAAAAATAAGTCAAAACCTTGATACCAAGTTGTTCTAATCTTGTTGCTCCTATTAACACAAAATATATTACAAAAACCTAAGAATTTTTACACAGTGTTAGGTGTGAAAGGGGCCATGATGAACCACCTCATCAACAAGCTGGACTCCAAAGTCCCTCTTCTGAGGCTGAATTGTCACTCCTCTGGCATTGACCAGCTGGGTCAAGTCAATGGGCTGAGTCGTGTCGAGCCGTCCCAGATCAATCAGATACTGCAGTCGTTTCAAAGACAGAGGGTGGTACTGAGGACGGCGACTGAGGAAGAACAGACAGATATGCTCATTATGAGACCAATGCATTTTTATTAAAATTTGGCAATCTTTTTTTTAGCAACACACCTACTATTTGCCACCTGTGAAAAAGTATGACATTAACACAGGACCTCCATGTTCAACACTTATATTGTATATGGTGCTGGACACTGTTAACCAAGTCTGTTGGTTCATTTGTTAAATAGCAGATAAAATGATGATGAGCAGTGTCAACAAAATCTAGTTCCAGTTACAATTCCACTTTTCCTGGAATTGTAATACACTTTTAGTTCACAGTTTTGACAGGTAAGAAAACAATGATAAGTAGGGCTGCAACTAACAAAAATTTTTATTAAGCCATTGATTAACTGTTATTAACTGTTAGGCCAATTACTCTATTAGGCTTAATAATGTAAAAAAAAGAAAAAAAAAAGACAAATGCATTAGTTAATGGCACACATTTAAAAACAATTTAAATACTATTTTTGTTTTAATTATTTAATGAGTAAGTATGATCAGTACTCTATGTGTAACCCTCACTGGTTCATTCTGAAGGCAGAGAATAAAGATCTTACCTATGTCCTTCATTGTATCCATATTTTGGAATGGCCAAATAAAACGGAGTCTGACCCCCTTCAAAGCCCAACCGAGGCCGGTTTCCTCTCTGTCTCTCTCCTTTATGTCCCCGGCCGCTTCTGTTCCCTCCATGTTGACCTCTGCCTCTCCGTTTCTCCTAAAATACAACAAACAAAACACAAACTGAAATCTCTAAACCTGCTCGCTGAAACCTCTGAGGGACTGTTAGCATAACTGTGCAATATGTAGCACTGTTAGCATAGCATGAGCTAACTATATTAGCTTGAGTGTGTTGCTGCTAAAAAATAGAGATAAAATAAAAAAAGTACCTTTTTTTTGGCTCCTGGTTCGGGCCGTAAGTTTGCTAAACTTATACGCGGCAGAGTCTTTAAAACATCTAAAGCTTTTCCACCAGGTTTGTTAGGAAAAGACATATTTCTGTTGCTCACATGTCAAAAAAAAGGAATACCAAGGACATGCAGGTCACGTGATAGTGGTTAGCGGAAGTGCTTCTTGCATGATTCAGCGGTGTTTTCAGTATAACAGCATGATAATAAAACTGCACTAAGAAAATGTTAATGTAATTTTGTCAGGGGCTTTAACCTTTACTCAACAAGTGTAACACCACACATCCTTAAGGTATAATAGGTAGAAAAAAGGAGTTGCTCTTTCCAAGAATAAAACAAGCACAAAATAGTGGGGTCACATTACTTTAGGATTCCTGAGTACTGTATCCCCCAATTCAAAAATAATCGCATTACAATGCCTTTGTTTAACTTATCGACGTATAATCCCAATTTACATAATTCGGGGTTTCGAAGTATGTCGGATTTAACTTTGTTATTAACACAAAGCTCTTTGACATTTTATGAAACCTATGGCTACTTTGTTGTTGTAATGCTGCGTTCGAGCGACCTCGGAAGTTGGATTTTTTCCAGTCGGAAGTTCCAAGTCCCTCAAACAGTTCCAGCCAAATGTAAACAAAAAAGCATGGCTGAACACCAATAAATACTACCAGATTAAACAAATTTAGTAATAAATGCTAACTGAAGTAAAGTTAGATTACAGGACACAACCTGTTTCGTTGTGTTGTTGTACAATTTGTGCAGATAAGTAATCTGAAATTGTTTACACTTACGTATCAATGGTAAACAGTTATTAGACACTGTAGATAGTTAACTTGGTGATGACATATTTTGACCTCTTTATTTCAATGTCATGTGAGAAAAAAAATACTTATTCGCCTGTTAGCTGATCATTTACATTCACAATGTAAATGATCAGAAATCGGAAATCGGAAAAATCCGAGTTCCGAGGTCTGTCGAACGCAGCATGAGGACCTTTCCTTGTAGCCAATAGCGTGGGGGAGGGGCGGGACCACTAAGCTATTTGTGTAACCTGTCTGTGAGGTGGCTAGTATGATCCTGTAGGTAAGCTGGTTTATTTTACCACACAAATCAAGAAATAACGCCGCTATCAACTTTACAACGCGCAGTTGCATTTTTATATCTCTCGTTATTTGACTTTTGTTTTTGATTTTTATCGCAAGGTAGCTGTCTGACAGCCAATCAGACCAAGGGCGGTACAGACTTGGGATAACGTTACTAGCTAGCATTAGCTGTATTGTCGTTCCTCAGCGCTGTATGTGCGGCAATAACATGTCAGCGCCTTTACCTGCCATCGTGCCTGCTGCCCGGAAAGCCACTGCGGCGGTGAGTTCATTAATTAATTAACCATAACCCTTAGGAGGGTTTGTTTTTTAGTTGAAATGAGGCCTAAAAGCAGCTGTTGGCTACAGTGTCAAGCACACAGATACACTGCTTGTTCTGTCATGTGTTGGCTTGTAATCATGTATTTTTGTCCCACACAGGTGATATTTCTCCATGGCCTGGGTGACACTGGGTATGTGGAGATTTTTCCTCTATTGCAGAAATGTTACATCTAAAAGAAAACAAAGTTTATGATAGAAAGGATTTTGGAAAGATGAACTGGGGAGGTGAGGACTGAAGGGCTAATGGTTTGGACTTAGAAGGGGAAGTAGAAAGTGGTGCAATTTTGGAATTTAATTTAACAGACGCACTTGATCTTTTGTGTTTCTCTTGGTTCTTTGTAACATGGATGTTTAGGAATACATCCATCCATATTCCTGATAAGCTAAAGCAATCAATAACTCTTGGTCACTGAAAAGGATAGCAAGTTCCTAAACATCGCTTTTTCTCTAAAGTTGGTAAACCAGTCTACATTTAAGTGTAATCAGGGTAAGATGTTTGGTTATTAACTAAACAAGTTGCCCAAAAGTTGGGAATAATCATAAAAAAAAAAAAAAAAATCTGGAATGCTCAGGATACCTGGGACTAACCTGACAACGTGAAGATAATTCCTGACTTTTTTTCTCAGCCTTTTAGGGTTAAATGTTAGGTAAAATGTTTTAGTGGAAGAACCATATGCAGGAACCTACTTTTCTGTAAGATTGAGTTAAACATGAGTATGGGAAATATTGTACGTGGAAAAATTCATGCTTAATCTGCAGAATTATTACGTCAAAACATACACTTAGCATTTATTAGGATTAATCTGTTTTCATTTTGTCTGATATGATAGGCATGGCTGGGCTGAGAGTTTTGCAGGCATCAGGATGCCACATGTGAAATACATCTGTCCACATGCGTAAGTATTCACTCCAGCTAGATTTTTACACAGGATGTCTGCAAATTCTGAAAAAAAGTCTTAAAATGTCAGAATTTATATTAAGTTAAATATCTTAAATGGTTTTCTGTACAATTAAATATAACATTTCCTGCTTTAAATTCACCAAAACAATTCTAAAAATGTGCTTAAAATCAGTCACGCACACTGTTTTTCAATCTGTCAAGAGTTGATTAGGTTTTCTAATTTATAGCAATTAAATAATTCCTGTCTTTTTTCCATTTTGATGGCAGTAAAACAGACTTAAAAAGTCTGGGGGAATTAATCCTTTAAAAAAAAAATAAAAATCAAAGTAGTGGTTTGAAAGACTGAAAGTTCCAAGTTGCAAGAGCCACAGTTTTAACTATAGGCTCAGCAGTGTCATCTTAACAAGTCTGCAAACTTTACTTGTTTTGTGTGATCAGGTGAAATTGTAACACGATCATTGTCCTTCCAGTCCCACGATGCCTGTTTCCCTGAACATGAGAATGTCCATGCCTTCCTGGTAAGTGTGGTAATTTGTGAGTATATTAGGATAGCCAGCAGGCTTATCGTTAATTGTACTTGCACTTTCAATCTGACATCTGTTTTCTCATTAACAGGTTTGATATCTATGGGTTGAACCCAAATGCAGACGAAGACGAAGCTGGTATTAAAAGAGCATCAGACAACAGTACGTAACTAGATTGAATTAAAAAGGTGATCTGTACTTGTGTGAAGCTTTTTACAGCTGTGTAAAGGACTTTGTCAGATTTGAGTGCAAATGATGGTTTTCTCCACAGTTAAAGCCATGATAGACCAAGAAGTGAAGAATGGAATACCTTCCCACAGAATCATGCTGGGTGGATTTTCACAGGTTAGCATTCACATACAGACAATATCTATCAGTGTTTTAACAGTGATTCATCTCTCACATATAAAAGGTAGTAATATATATAAGTAACATATAAAAGATAGTAAAAGTTTCATACCATTAAGTGTTACTTTTGACTTCAGAGAAAACACACTAAAATTTGTAAGTGATTACCGAGTTTTACACTAACAGTGATGCATGAGTGTGACCTTATTAATGAACATGATAATATAGTAACTTCAAGTACATTGCTGATTTTAAATCATGGTCAGCACATCCATCAGAACAGAAATTCCTAAGAGTAAAGCACATAAACCATACACACAGCAACAAGTGGCTTTCCAAGGTTAGATATTAATGGTGTCTAAAATAAGAGTCAAAATTTTAACGCCAACATCAGAAGTTGAGAATCAACAAGTTGTTATTCAGTACATAGTTTGTTTTTGTGCATTTCCATCTAATTGCATGAAAATGAACAAACGCTGGCAATAAAAGATATAGAATCGGTGATATGATAAGGTTTGGTAAGCGTTGGCTGGTTTTTTCAGGGTGGAGCGTTGGCTCTCTACACGGCTCTAACATCTCAGCAGAAGCTGGCTGGAGTGGTTGCTCTGAGCTGCTGGCTTCCTCTCCGTACTTCCTTCCCTCAGGTACAAACATGAGCAGCTTGTTCTGTGCCAATGCTGTAAGATGATGTTGCTTAAAGAAACTGTCCACTTGGTCATCTTAAAAAAAACTAGTACTACACCGAATATTCATTTTGGTGTGAGCTATTCCTTTAAATGAATCAAAGTTTAGGCACATCCCCTTTACCAAGTCATAATCTGTCATAATCTGATAAGAATAATCCTAATCTTTTCTATTCGCAGGCTTCCGCCAACAGTGCTAACAAGGACATACACGTCCTGCAATGTCACGGTGACGCCGACCCGCTGGTGCCCCTCGCGTTCGGCAGTCAGACAGCAGATAGGTTGAAAACCCTCATCAATCCCGCCAGCGTCACCTTCAAGAAGTATCAGGGTCTACCTCACAGCGCCTGCCCAGACGTGAGTGTGGGAAAAGTCACATTTAGCATCGGACCACCAGTTGCTCTGTGTTGATGCGTCTGCGGTATGACTGTATCTTTGCTTGATAATCCTGCAGGAAATGTTGGACGTCAAACGGTTCATAGAGAAGCAGCTTCCTCCCATCAGCGAACTGTGAATTCAAGAGCAGCTGCACACCCTCACAGCACCATCAGAGTCCTACGGGCTTGACTCGGGTGAGACTGTGGACTCGAGGAACACTGACCTGACTCAATTAATTATGCTGCTTACTCATAGAGCCAGACAGGACAAGGTTACGTGTTAGCCCAGAGGCTTGACATGTAACATGTGACTGAATGCTGCACCCTGAAATGGAGTCACATACGATCCTCAGTGTTACAGTAGAGAGACATTAGTTGCTACTGTTGATTGTAAAGCTTTTTGCCACTGAGAGAAGCCATTTCCTGCAGGAAACATGTATTAGGGCTATAATGATTTAATATTTAATATCTTACAGGAAATGGCCTGTTGTTAACTTTTTAATGCAGCCTATCTGTCGGACATTTCATTAGCTATAAAATCACAATCACAGAGTTTGCAAACAAAGCACAGATACAAAGGTTACCCTAACAGTATAATGTTAAAGCTCGATATGCAATCAACACACGGATATTTCTTATGTACAGTACAGAAATAATATGATGTCAGTTTTAATGAAATAACAGCAGAAAGCAAGATATGATTGTGCTTTATTTCATTTGTGAGAACTGAAATAAGTATTTCGCACAAATTCTTTTAAATACACAAATATATCAGTGGTCATGTATTTAGTTTATTTTTCCCTGTTTTGTTAAATATAATGACTAATATCACAGTATTTAAACACACAGACAGATCTATTATTCGGGTATCAGCTCATTGTAAAATCTTTGAGAAGAGCTGAAAGCACCAACGTATGAAGTCATCGTTGCACCATTCCTGTCAGACCAAAGGTGCGAATGTAAAAGAGCTTATTCCAAGGCACTTTCCTTCTTCTTTAGTCACCATTAAATAAAACATAGTAGTTTCTACAAGAACTGGATATGCATTAAGGCTCACGAAATACCTAAATACAAATGCAGTGCTCACAGATACATGCTTTCCCTCATAAAACAAGGTAGAAAAGTGCAATGTTAAGTGCTAGGGAATATATAAAAATATAGATATGTTTTGAACAAGTAACTGATGCTGGACCTAGAGTTTGTTCTGGTTTGTTCCGAGGATTTTGTTAAGCTGATAATGGGTGAATAAACAGCAATTACAGCTTGATAAGGATCGGTTTTAAGTAGTGTTCATTTTCCTGTCATTGTCTAAGTAGCAGGAGTCCAACATGAACACAGAACTCCTTCGGGTGGGATGCATGCGTCGTTTTCAAAGCTAAGTGTGCAGCAGTGGAGAATCTATGGCTCAGGCAGAGGCGCCTCCAAGCTTTTCACTAAATCCGTATACGCCGCTGAGTTTATGAATCGTGGGTACGAGTCTCTCTGCATCAGCGTGTAGATCTGCTGCTGAGCGTCCTCATATGTATGTGAGGTCGGCTCCAACATGTTGCGGTTAATCACTTCTCGGACCCGCGAGTCCAAACTGACCTGGAGAAGATGAAGCGTGAAGATTCGTTTTAAATACTTCATCAAATACTGTTCTCTTAGGTACACGAGAGTAGATTCAGCAGGAGAATAAATACTCAAATCCTGTCCTTAAGTAAATAAAGTAGGGGGAAAACTCTCAAATTACAAGTAAAAGTCCTCTATTAAACTTTATCTAAGTAAAAGTAAACAAGTTTTGGCAGTAAATTTTACTCAAATTTCCAAGTATTTAAAGTAAATACTCTTGTAAGAGTAGACAGGAGCAGGTTGCTGTTTTCTGATGAGATGAAGAAAAGTGTTACAGATGCAAAAAAGAAAGAATGAAAGAAGATAGAGATATATGAGGTTACCTCATGTTGAAACTAAGAATCAGAATCTTCAAAGTAACCAGTAAATAGCCGTTAGATAAATATACTGGAGTAAAAAGTACAGTATTTTCCTCTGAAATATATTGGAATAAAAGTAGAAAGTCTCCAAAATAGAAATACTCAAGTACTGGTTCTTCAAATTATTAATTTGTACAGTAATTTAGTAAATGTACTGTGGTATTTTCCACCTCTGGGTACATTCCTCGTACCTTGTACTAATACCACTACAGGTACATTTCCAGCCCTCATGAAACTAGACAGTGCCTTTTTGTACTTTTTAAGAGTACAAATTTGCAGAAATGACTGTTGTACTTTTTGAGAGACAGATATGATGAAATATCCTGCCTTGGTCACTCACCTCTCTAGGGGAGAGGATTGAGATGAAATCCTCATATATTTGACGAACTTTCTCCTCCACCACAGTCTTATTGGTCTCCTTTTTGAGCTCCTCACAGGCGAGCCAGAACATCATGTTCTCCTCGCTGAACTCTGTCTGCAGGAATTGCCTGAAGCAGCTCCGCCCGGCGGCGCTTTTCATCAGCTTCTCAAACGACACCACCCAGGAGCGCGCGTCTTCCAGTGTCGGTTTTGGGCTTAAAGAGAAAATTCCAGACTTCAGTAGATGGTATTTGGTAATATTTGACAATGATGCCACACATTATGACAGTGTCCAGGCGTTACCTGTCATCACAGTTAGTGATTCCCTCTGTCTTCCGCTCAAATGTTGTCCGCTGTATTGTCTCATCCTCACTTCTAACGGTCAAACTGGGAGAAAAGCACAGTGACAATAGTTTTTATTAACCATCAGGCCATTTAAAATGTATTTTTTGAGAGAAGAGAAGCAGTTTATATCTTGGACTCAATGAAAAGGATTTCTACGGTGACCATTTTCACGTCAGAAAAAGTATTAAAACATCCATAAACTCAATCACCTCCTGCAGCATCATCTGTCTCTCCGATGTCCAACCATACCTTGAGATATCCCAGACAAGCATGACAATATTGCACAATAATGCTACATCCATGTAATGCTACTCCCATGCTTGGACTTCAGAAACTGTGATGTAAGTAGCATATTAAGCAAAATGGTGATTGTTTGGAGCATCAAACAGATGGACAGCGGAGAAAGAAATCATGCTGCAGGGGTTTGATGTTTCTATGGATGTTTTTAACCGGTCGCCATTGGAATCTGTTGTAATAAGATGAAATAAAGCCGACCAAAGCTTAAAGCAAAGAGTAAAGGTACAATCTGTGATTCAAAAGAAAACAAAAGCTTCACCCAAAAATCCAAGGAACCCTGAACCTGTCATCTCTCAAAATCAGTATGTTTACATGCACGCTACACTCTGACTTTTTTTCTTCTTCTTCTTTTCCTTTCGGCTTTCCCTTCAGGGGTCACCACAGCGAATCATCTGCCTCCATCTAACCCTATCCTCTGCCTCCTCTTCTCTCACACCAACTAACTTCATGTCCTCTTTCACTACATCCATAAATCTCCTCTTTGGTCTTCCTCTAGGCCTCCTGCCTGGCAGTTCCAACCTCAGCATCCTTCTACCGATATGTTCACTATCCCTCCTCTGTACATGTCCAAACCATCTCAGTCTGGCCTCTCTGACTTTATCTCCAAAACATCTAACATGCGCTGTCCCTCTGATGTACTCGTTCCTGATCCTATCCATCCTCGTCACTCCCAAAGAGAACCTCAGCATTTTAGTCTCTGCTACCTCTAGCTCTGCCTCCTGTCTTTTCCTCAGTGCCACTCTCTCTAAGCCATACAACATCACTCTGACACTCTGACTTTTTTTGATGATTGTAAATCAATTTACAATCATTATCAAATTCTGTTACTTGGAATAAACTTAATTTATGTCAATTACAACCTAATCATTGTGTTTAAATGTACTGATTGATTTAAAGGTCTTATAATACACAGACCAACTCTAGACAACAACTCAATGTAAATTATTAATGATTTATAAATAAATATAGATTTAGGATGGAGCATCATTTTCCCTGATTTAAATGGGGACAACCATTAAATCAGGGAAAATGATGCTCCATCCTAAATCTATATTTCATACCAAAAATAATGAACATAGCTAGTTAGAATATGGAAAAACACCTGCTAAATTATAGCATCTACAATATTGTGAGTTCAAGTCAGAAACCAAATAACTACAATAGAAACTGTACATAATTCATGCTATGTAATTCAGATTCTGTATTATGGCACATTGTTGTTTGTTCCACTTTTAAAACAACATGATTCAGGATGACCTACTGGGAATGTTTGTGTAGAGATTAAAGTGTCACTGTCCAGATCATCCTGTGGGGAATCACTTGTGTGTAATTGAATGTTCTCAGCACCTGACGTAGCAGCTGGCTGTAGATTAATTGGTTCAGGTGACGGTCCGCTGTGATCCGTCCCATCTGGGAATGTGTCTGTTGTGGCCGTGCAACAATTAGATGGAATTGATATAGATGCGGAGACAAAACGTATTACTCATCCCCAGTGGAGTGAATTAACATGGCCGTGTTCTGCACACAACAGGCTGCATGTCCTCCCAGAGCGGCAACCAGAGAGGAGGAGGAAGCTCAAGTAAACGGCTGATAATTCAAAAACAGATTAACACCCTCCAGGGTTTCATCCAGTGTGGGCTGCAGGACTACTGCATCTGTTTTTGTGGGATAACTGTGTGGGCTGCAGTGACAGGAAAACAGGCAAATTACCGCCCTGCCTAGACATTTAAAGAGTAGATACACACCTTGTATCTCCACTAATGCTTCAGTTTTATTTCACGCTGCTCCAATTTGGAAACTAAGCTTTACTGAAAATGTCCTCAAAATTACGATATAGAAGTTGTGTTATTTAGTAAAAAGTAAAACAAAGATGCGGGTAGTTTTCCGTAGTCATGCTAACATGAATTTGTACTTTCTAGACAGATTTTGAACAGGACCAATGAGAGCCAATTAGCACCAAAACACGAATTAGAATCTGAAATTTGATGCTTAATTTCTTCATTATCTGGAACCGATTAAACAGTGGAAAATGGAAGGATGGAATTTATTCATTCAACTGTTATGTGAAATTTACATATGGTTCCTTCCTCATCCAAATTCTTATTTAAAAAAAGAAAAAAAAGCACCGAACACATGGTAGCTACAGCCCTGATATGAGTTGTAGATAATATAAAAAAATAAAATAAATGGAATATGTGGGGGAGGACCCTCTCTTTTTTTTCTGCATTGACCACATGTTTCTTAGCTGCGGCCCTGCTGTGTGGGACGCAGTGGAGCTTTTTTTTTGTTTTTTACCAGGAGCAGCTACAGCAGCAGCACCAGCAGAAGCAGCAGGCGTTGGAGGCGTTGGTGGGGGTGTTTCCCATCCTGTGGCGAGCTTGGAGGACACTGGCAGCTGCTTCCTGATGAATCTGCATCTGTCTCTTACGCATCTCCAGCCGCTCTGAGCCCATGGACTGCAAGGGAAGATGGGATACCGCAGTGGGAGTGGGAGAGTGTGTGGGAAGGTTGCCACATTAAGCTGGCGCATCACACTCATGACAGACCAAGATGACTGTTGAGTCTAATTGCAGGAGATTAAAGGATGAAGGGGCCTGCACAGTCTTCCTCAGAAGGGAATGAATGAAAATTGCTTGATCAATCTGAAATCTAATTTGGTACCTGAGGGGGTTTCTCATTGTGAGGAAGCCTTATCTGGCGGAATGCACGACCACTTCACGATCAGGATGCGTGGTTCAGCTTGTGTGCATTGTTGCAATATAAATAATAATGGCAATTTTGGTAAAGAAATAATGCGCCGTGCAGTATATCGTTGATATCGAGATGCAAACAGCCCCGCAATGTCAATTTGCTGGATAATAAAAACCAGATTGTGATGAGCAACAACACCTCCTCTTCCTCCTCCTACTCTTCATATCTGTCGATGAGGGATGAGCAGTAATGATAGCGACAAGGCGTTACGCGTGGACCGCAGCAATCGCATCCATCAATCGGTTTAAGAAAACAATAATCATAAAGAAAGCAGCATCCAGCAATTCATAATGAAGAGATAATATGGCCAGAAAGATTATTACATACAGACTAATTGGAGAGTTTTTCTGGCCGATTTGGAAAAATATACATTTCACCGACGATATTTTAATTTCTGTGCACATCCCAACATGCTTGAATTGTCCAAAATGAATCATATGCTGTAAATAATCCTGGTAGCTGGAATATTCACATAAATATGCTCCAGCTTGATTGGATCCTGAAATTACGCCTCATTTTGCAAAGATGCACAGATATTGTTTAGTAAAAAGTAATTATAGCGACAAGGCATGTAATCACTAGCGTACATTGTGTGTGTGTATATATATATATATATAAAAGAGACATAAACGTGTACTCACTGTGTCACCATGAATGCCAGAATACAGGTGATCTTTGGCTCGATCACATCCGTCTGCTTCCACTTGACACAATCCAGTTGGTTTCCTCTTTGCGCATGCGTTTCCCTGTAAGTGTGAAAAGATTTTTCTGCGCAAATGCATTAATGGAAGAAGACAATGTGCAACTGTCTGTGACTGCAGTGGCTTTTGCAGTGTTACAGGTCCTGGGATACAAGGCCCGCAAACAGATAATAAAGTCCTATAAAACAGGAAAAATGGGCAGAGAGACACAGCTGCTGTTCTCATCGGTCTCTCCTGGCAGAATCAATTTATTTTTTTCTTATCAGCAGAACTAACAACATCTTGTACTAATTTTGAAAATAATATTTATCTAAATAATTCTTAATAAACAATTTGTAACATAGAAGACTCAACTAACTTATTAAGCTGACAACAATTATTGTGAGGGGGCACTAATTTCCAACAGCAGTAAAATGATCATTAACATATATCACACTTATAAATACAAAATTATTAACTGTTGTTATATTTTTTAAAGTGCAAATCTTTGTACTTGTATTTATAATAAACTAATCTGTACAGCAGGAAAAATTAGCAGAAGTAGACTTAGCTACTGCTCTCCAGGGAAAATGATGTTAAGTCAGTTGTCTCCATCCGTTACTAGCGTTCCACTACTGCCCCCTATTGGCTCTAATGGAAAATAACTACTATTAAAACAGCGTTACCAGAGGGTTTTCATTCCACAATAAAAACAAATAGACGCAAACACAAAACAAAAAGTGCGTCAAGTATGTACACAAAGGAGAAATATGATTTTTTTCTTTTAGCGTTATTCTGCAATTATAATTAATTCTATATTTCTGTTTTTTTTGTCAAGGATCTGTAGGCTGCATGGCAGTATAGCAATTTATCATTATTAATATAATTTCTGTAAAATCAGCTTCTCAGAGTTCTAAAAGGGGACACGTGGGTCGATGGAAAGAAATCCATGACAATGGAATGAATAATTCAATAAAACATCTGTAACTCCCAGTTCACACATCAGCAGCTTCACCTCAGTTGACGCACCCACGTGGTCCTGCGCAGCGCTTCCACCAGAGAGCAGTAGCAATCCATTTAAACACGCCTGGGTTTGCCAAAAGGATGGTAAAACCAAATTTGTGCAAGAACGTGACATGTTAATTCTTCATAATCTGGCTTAGAAAGTTGACAGACAATCCGTCCTCCAAATATAAACTAATAAGGGAGGTTCTACAGTCACATTTTAAGAAAACAGAGACTAACCCAAATAAATCTTCAAGTTTTATGTTGTTTAACAGACAATTCTATTTTCAATGCCGATCAGCTGGCAAACACACAACAGGCCTGCTGATCTGTCATCCACTCTTATGCTGTGAATTTAAGCTAAATATGGTTCAAATGCAAAACCAAGATACTGATTATGATGCATTTTGTTTATATTTTAGTCAGCAGTTGACCTTTCATAAATATGACTCTTGGTTTTTTTGGCACTGAAATGACCAAAATACAGCATCTATGAGCTACATGTACTGTATGCTACACTGTATGCTACTGCACACTTCCATCAGGCACTGTATATTCCAAACAGGCTTACACTTAAAAGGGAAAAATCAATATGCAGTACATGAATACATCTTCTTATCCCTGCTCTCCTATATCATTCGCAGCACGCACTGCAGAGCAAGATAATCCTCTGCAGCTGAAGTTGCAAATATGACAGTGTAAATATGGTGTATGGTAATTGGGGAGCAGTGGAAGAGGAATATCCATCTCCTTCCACTTTGTACTTGTAACAGATCTATAAAACGAATTCAATATATAGATGAATTGCACTCACACTCTTCAAATAAATCATCATCTTGTAGCTATAGCAATCGTTGAGAGGAATAGCCTCTTTAATGGACCTTGCTTTCTAGTTAGATAACCACTTACCTTCATCTATAGCTGAAAAATATCAGCACATGTAAGTATCAGCCTGTATATGACATTAGTTTGGATTTATGAGGGCACACCTGCAATCCCAGCATATGTAGAAATATACTATATGTGTACAGTCTCTAAATTCAATACAGCATAAATCAGAGGGAAAAGATGCAGGATTCGACAATGCAGTCATTAAATCAGCTGTCATGCTGGCTGCTGATGCTTTTTCCAGCAAAGTGCAATCTCACAATGTGCCGTTATGTTCACACTGGTTATTAAACATCTCATCTTCCCAATCTGAAGCTTAAATCTCCACTGTCCTTTTTTTGGCTGAGTAAAAAAGTGTTTTAATGAGTCAGGGCTATAAGTTATTGATTCTCACTCATTTACCTTTGTAATTTAACATGGATTTATACACAGTGGATCCCGTAGCATATCTCAGAGTTTTCTGCTGTAATGACTCCTTCAGTTTTATCTGGGGGATTAAATGTTCTTAGACTCCACAACTCCACAGCTCATGTGATGGTGTTGTGGAATATCTGAGAGAGATGGAGGCAGAAAACGCCTGCAGGCTGCCGCAGGACTCTCCTCCACTTCAATCAGGACACCCGAATATGTAACAAACTAAATCAAGAGGACTCAACTTCAAGATTTTTCCAAAAGTCAACTTCTGAATCAAATTCTCTCAGCAGAAGAGAGAAATGTGCATGATGAGAAGGAAGACACCGATTAGATGAAAATATTTAGCATAAATCAGTTGAAATAAAACCCTTTCCTCGATAAGAAATTGTCAAACAAAACTCAAATTATGATTGTATTTTGCAGTGATTCTCACATTTTGTTCATGTTTGACTTGCAATGGACCAATTTAGGAACATCAGTGAATTGTAGTTGTTAATTTCTGTCATTTAATTTAACTTGGAAAGTGGTTTACCATGATTTTGGCTTTAAGGGTCATCTTTAACCTGCAGAAGAGCAACTTGTCATCAGTCAGCTAACTATATATTTCCATAAAATTAATACCCTAATATTTACTAAACTTCAGAACTCTCACATGTCCAAACATTTTGTTACAGTTACCATTTCTTCGGTAGTATTTTGTAGAAAGCAGTACACTGTGACAAGCAGAGTATAAGATTCTTTTTGCACTTTTTCGGGATTTGCAGTATCATTAAATATTTATTTTTTTTATTCACAGAATGAATTAAAGATTTATGTGTCATGCATCAATTCTCCACAATGTGTGCTGTTTCTGCCTGCTGAAAAATGGTTCCTGGACATTCTCTCTCTCTCTCTCTCTCTCTCTCTCTCTCTGTCTCCCACATACAAAGCCATATACCAGATTTAATAAATCACAGAGGGCTGGTTGCAAAAAATTTGTGAATAACACAAATTGAACGAATGATAAAGAAACATTTTCAATTCATCCTTTTATGTAAACATTTAAATATAACTGCTGTTTGCTCATATTATCAAGGTGCAGAAAATAACACTAACACCTGATTGTAGCATAATGCAGTCCAATCCAGTATTTCTGCATAATGGTGACCGCTCTCTCTGGGGAAATAGAGTAATGAGACACAGAGAGCAGGTAATGGAGTGACCAGTCGTACATCTAATTCACAGCTCATTCACTGTTCAAATGACCAAAATTCTCAAGACAAACATCAAAACAACTAAAGTGCTGCTAGACTTTGATTCATTCAACAATTCCTGATGTGTCTTTCTATTTCTGCCCAGGAAATGGAAGCCATTTGGTGGGCAACCCTCTGGTGTTGTCAAGGTCCACATCCTGCCTCCCCTATACATCCTTTGTAAAGGTTTGTAGTGACACACATGCATACGCATGGCTTGGTTTTAGTGTTCCGCCTCCTCAGTTGATCTGTTTCAAGGTTTAATTTGTCTCCTGCTGACAGCGAGTTGGAAAATAAGGCAGCTAATTAGAGCTCTGTCAGGAGTAAAATGAAGGTTGGGTGAAATGGAATATGTTCCCCCAAAATAATTGGACCAAAACAGTGACGGCTGTGTGAGATATGGCTGCACTTTGGCTGTAAAAAAAAAAAAAAAAAAAAAAAAGAGCCTTCACATAACTCCTGCCACCTCCTCTGTTTCACTTTTCCCATATTTTGAGGACATCCAGGGATCCATCTTATTTGTTCATTATCTCAGATAAAAGCCACCTCCTATATGATCAGTGGTTGTGTGTATTAATCACCTTCATCTCCCCAGTAACAGTAGAGATGTGTATATCTTTTCCCTTCCTTTTCATCTTTTTCAGGCCTTTGTGCACCCTAATGTGTGTGATCGTTTATTCTGCCACCTCCTCCTCGCATTTTCACAAGTGCCCACAGCACAGCAGATGAATTCTCAGCCAACGTGGTGGCATTTTTCTTTATTTTCAGCTTTTTGTTTGTGACAAAACAAGGGTGAGTGTGAGCAGCGGCAGATCCCACACACGTGATGTTAGTGCTCATGGTCACAACTGAGAAGAATGGCTCTGGTTGAAAAATAACGCAGTAAATGCAGTTCTCCTTCATCAAAGTCTCTTTGAATATTAAAGTGGAGGGAAAAAGTACTCAAATTCTACATTTATCATAATGGAAAAATACTCCATTACAAGTAAAAATCCTGCTAATCCTTTTCCAATAAAAAAAAAAGTTAATATGAAAGTTAATAAGTATTATCAGTACAAGATATTCAGGAATCCAAAGTAAAAGTACAAAGTTTTGTAATAAAACAATGAAAAATATCCAAAATGGAGACATTAAGGTAGGAAATATTCAAACTGCTAGTGTTCAAGTATATACTGAAATATCCAAGGTAAAAGTACTTGGTGTGATGCATTAATGTGTTTATGCAAAGAATACCCAAAACATTGTTCAGTGTGAAAACCCAATTATGGAGAGTTTAGATTAAAATAATTTTAAAAATCTGCAAAATTGAGGATATGAAGTATCCATTAATTGGTTTACTAACTTTTTATCTGCAATTTTTGGGGACATAAATGTTTTCTAAAACTCTAGATATAATGTCTAAAACAGTAAAACAAAAGCAATATTTAATCTACTTTTGCCATGATATTGCAGCTGTCAGATAAATGTAGATGAGTAAAAAGTATAATATTTGAAGTATCAATCAATGGAAAAGTACCTCAAAATTGTAGTAGAGTTTTTCTGTAAAAATCGGATGAAGGGACATAATTATCTGAGCTCTCCGATGAGGAGTCCACTCTCTGCTTTTGTTTGAATTTTCCTCCATTAAATTTGCTCCAGTGGTTTAAGAGGTAGTTAAGTGTTTTAACAGAGGTGAGTAGTGGAGTGGAAAATAAGTCACCCAAAATAAGAATCCAAGCTGTAACGTATTATTAAGAGCCCACAATGCTGTACAGTTGTTTCTGCCAGATACGCCTCTTCAGAACAAGAGAATCAGTCAGTTTTCTGTAGATTGAAAATCTGCTTTCCACTGATTATGTAACGAGTCCTACATATTTGATGAAAAATGGAATCCTATTATTCTACCCTAGTATACAGCTTTTTTTTTTTTTTTGCCTTAATTACATTACATTAACTTTACTACACTCGGTGGACGCTAATGAACAAGTTTCATTTGGGACAGTGGGGAAATGATTTGAAGAGTTTGGAGATCAAGGCTCAGTGTATCTCAGCGTGTTTCCTAAAAGCTCCAACAATCTCATGGTAATTAACTCGTACAGAACAAATGAGGTATAAACTGCCTCTTTGAACTCTTCAGAGGAAAACTGATCGGAGGAACTAATCAATAAATGTAGCATGAATATCCCATCCCTCATACCAGCAGGTCATTGCTGAGTGTGTCGTTAGGATGTTGAGATTATGACCCTGTAGTGATGAGGATAGTGAAAGGTCGACTGTTTGGAGAAGATAATATATCACAGAGGAGTTATTAGTACCACAAATGGAGAATCTTATCACTATGTGCACACTGAGGCTGTGAAAGGACGTTTTATTCACAAACTCTGGCTTTGTGTCCTGAGGACAGCATGACTGGAATAAACCTGCATAAATTTGATTTTGGGACTCCTATGAAAAATATTTTGCACTTAATATGCAACAGAAACTTTCACATATGATTGAGAAGTTTAGCCTATAGACATGGCATCCCTGTCGTATGCTAGAAACTCTCCTTTGTAGTCAGGATGGATAAATGGCATAGAAGCACAAAGACATCCAGCAGGTCTGTTAATCACCTTCAGCACTAAATAGCAGGAAGGAAACTTAGCTGGCGTTTGTTCTAGGAAGGTTCTCAGTCATCTAGCTTGATGAATTTCTGGTCTTCAAGTAGCTTCTTGCGCTTGTGAGTGAGTGGTGAGCAATAATCTGCCATTTCTTCCCTGAGAGTCGTTCACCCTCAGATCAGGTGACTTCTTGTGTCATATGGGAGTCATGTGAGGCTCACTGGAGATGTTGGAGTCACATGACAGTTTTGGCGTAAACACGCTTAATATGAGAGACTTTAACCCCACAAAAGCTTTTTCTGGAACCAGGAACCTTTAGGCACTTTCACAGGAGCAAAGAGTCATTTTCATTCAGAAACTAAAGTTCTCTTTGATCATTTCTGTACTCGCTGGCATGAATGATGGTTCGAATGGGCAGAGATGCCCTGTGATCCCATGGAGCCCTAGGTGAGACAGACAGAGATGGTTTATTTAAGCTTGGAAGACAGTGAAGGCAGCAAAGAGGAACATTGAGAGAGAACACTGAACCATCCATTGATCTGTTTGTGCCATGCAACAAGTGTTGATCTACAACAGAATTTCCTAAAGCATCCTATCTGCCATTTATCCTGAAGGAAATTATTGGTAATCCAGGGAGGTGTCAATTCTTGTTCAGCGGCCTTCAGGAGCACCACAGTTCAATAGGAACAGCAAAAGAGGATCATAACATGTTCCTCTACTGTTAAAAGCATGTAAATCAGATGTTTTTCTGCAGGCTGCCAACATTCTTTGGTACAAGGGAATAAAAACAAAGCACTATATCACACCTTAATGGCTGCACATTTCAGTGTTACTGCATTATCAAGCTATTAAAGCTTGTGTGTCTTCTACAATCAATGAGAATCTTTGCAGAAAATTATAAATAAGATATTTGTTTCTGCCTGTCTGGTGAATCCATTTACAATTAATCCAGTGGTGAATGAATCATGCAGGCTTTAAATTATTCAGGTTTTTGTGCATTTGAATAAGTAAGAGCCTTATATTTTGCATTAGTCATACTTCAAAGACACAAATCTGCATACATGTAATCTATAGAAGTAGTCACATATTTTAAGGGAGATGAAAGAAACACTGGCACTCCGTCTAACTAGTCGCCTCCCAGATTCAGGCTACATCATGATATTGATTATATCTGAATGATGATGTAATTATAAGAAAGGATTGATGGAGTAGCATTAAGAGGAGAAAAGTGTTCAGTATTCACTTTCACATTAGAGAGTTTCTCTCTGATAAGTCTCAAAGTGAGAAAACACCAACAAACATGTGAAAGGAGCTGTTACTACATCATGCTGAGTCTCATAACTCCAACAGGATTCTTTCTCTTCATTTACATCATCAGCAGCAGATCTGTGGATATGGACTTAATTGAGAAACTGTGTTCATCCATCTGTTGAGGATTTTTTTTTTTTTTTTTTTTTTTTTTTGAGGAGTGTATTAAATTTCAGTCATTAATCCATGTGCAGTTTTTGCAAATTGATCACAAAAATCGCAGCTTTTTGTTTTATTGTAGCTTTAGCATTCCCATGTGCCTTTCCAAATACGAATAGATTCCAAACTGACTGTCCCTTATTTTGATGTCTATCAAAGAAAATTACTTCATATTACAGCAATCCAAGCTACAAGTGTGATTGATAAGTTTTGTGCCTGACACATAAGACACATAAGGATCTGATCAAGAACTCTAATATTTTTTGTGAAGTCATATATTGATTAATTGATTTGATGGATTAATTCTTATTTGTATCGTGCACAAAACAGCCCAGCCCACATGGATTTACAAGATCCTACATAGTACATTGTTGCAATGGTGAAACAGAATTTGTCTCAAATGTACCTTGAAGGAACTAAAATTGTATCAAATGCTAAACAATTACACAAACTCTACAACACAAAGTGCCTTGTCTCCTCTCCCAAGCTTTACACAAAAAGTCTGCAAGATAGATAGTTCCCTTCCTTAACCAACTAATAATCATCCTACCAGAAGAAATCTGCCTTGATTGAGGACATTTTGTGAAGGAGTACAGCCCTTAAATCATCATCTAAGAAACAATAAAACATAAAATAAATTTTATTTTTAATCTCTCTTCACCCATAGCACATCTTTCCACCTCTGGTACAGCATTAAATCTTCCAGTTTCAATAGTTAATGGTAATGTACCTCAGTGTAAGTGTAAAAATAAAGATCTTTGGCTTTTAGTTAAATTCTGTCTAACTTAATGAGGCAGTACGCTCTCAGTTTTAATTTAATATAATTCATTGAGCAATTCTTCAGATTGTCTGCATTCATTCATATTCCAGAGGTACCCAAGGCTCTGTGAGAAGAAAGACCAACATTCATTGATTACATTCTTGCTGGCTGCCAGCCATGATTGTGAGTTTGGACTATTTCAGCAAAGTCATCCTAACCCAACTCACCTGATTTGGCCTCCTCAGATTTTCACCTCATCCCAAACATGAATAAAGTTTTTAGCTGGAACCAATTTGGCCTGAGATGATGGAGCACATTTTTGACGTCTTAGAAAAAGGAAAGAGGAAAAATAACTGCACCACCTCTGAATTACTTCTATGCTATGCTCAAAATGTGACAATCAATCCTTGTTTATTTAAAAAAAAAAAAAAAAATTNAAAAAAAAAAAAAAAATTGTCTCATGAGTCATTTTGAACTAAATCTAGATGATTGTGCTGTATCCTCCTGAGGTGTTAAGTTAATGCCTTAATGATAAATGTTTTTCAAATTCTCTGGTTAAAAATTATGATAGTCATTAATTGCCGCAGGCATGTAGTATAAGCTGTGTAAGGTCAGCCAGGTGTATGAATGAGCCTTGCAGATCTCATTAGCAAGCTGCTTGTCAAGCTGGTGATCATTAGGATGATGTCAGCTCCATTAACCTGAAGAGCAGTCTGCAGAGCCTGAGGACCCAAAAGGTCTTAAGCAACGCAAAGCTGGTTGATGGCGAATAATAGCACTGATAAAAATGCTAAATGCTTATAAAATATTTATAGTTTTTGTCATTATATTGTATGGAATAGTACAAAGCTCAGCAGTTTTTGTGGTTTGACTACAGACATTTCGATCTAATCAGTAAAGCTTGGACAGGCAAGAGGAATATTAGCTTCGGTATTGATTTTTTTTTCTGACAAGATAATTGTGCCTATCTGCATTTAGAAGAATTGTTGACAGAAAACAACAATTATGCATATTGACAGTTATGATTGTTTTCTAACATCAGGTGATCTGCATGAACTCCCACCTGAATCTGATGTGAATCTGTTGACGACTGAATGTCCCTTCAAAAGTCGTCGTTTGAAGAGATGATATCAGAAAACTGTCTCAGGGACAAAAGGTAAAGACAGATCCTTCGAAATACCAAAAATAATAAGATTTTTCACAATAATACTGTCATTGGTAAGAAAATTAAAAGTAACCAGTCATTGATATCACTGTAATCCTCAGGTTCTTTATTTTTCATCTTGGACATCTTATGCAGAGGAATTTTATGTGTAGAATCCAAGGCAAACACCGAATGGTTGATGAAAGGGATGCTGGAGGATTCATGTGTGAATGACCTATGAGTACGTAAAATGTCAGATCCAAATGAAGAAGAACTTTATTATTGTCCTCGAGAAGCAATTTGTTTTGCAACAGCAGCATAAAGACAATACACAGACAGGAGAAAAACAACAAGAACAATATCAAACCAAATACTCTATAATCCATTAATAAACCCGATGGCTGCTGGGATGAATGAGTATCTTGTATTGATTAATCTGACACTTAGGAAACCTGCATCTTCGACCAGATGGAAGCAGCTTAAACTCTCCATATAAAGCATGACTCAGGTCAGAGAGGACTAGCTGGGCTTTCCTAGTTCTCTAGTCACATGGAGTTGAGAGATGGTTAGTAACATTAGTGCCAACTAACTTATTACGTGTCTTAACAATATTCCCCAGTTTACACATTAAGTCCAGGTTCCTGTACCAGCAGATCAAGAAGTGAAAACAGATTCAATAAAACAAGAATAAAACATTTTCATACATTTTGTTTAGTACCTTCTAGTCTTTTTATTGTATTTATTGATTTATTTAACAGGGACAATGCACATTAATAAACATTCCTGTAAATGAGCCAGAATTAGCCAAAAGGCTGTTTTTCATCTGTAGTTCCTGGACAGATGTTAAATAGTCACCCTAAAAAAAAATAATAATAAAATAAAACAACAACAAAAGTAAAAGTAAGTAATACATTAAAATATGTTCTCAAAAGGAGAACATAATATTAAAAATCAAGATACATTCTAATTCATATAAGACCAACAACAATGAGAAAAACATCGCTCTTCTTCATCATTATGAAAAATGAACTGATTCTAAGGCTTGAATCGGACAGAAATCACCTGTTTCTCACAACTCAAAGCACTGAAGCATTCAAACATAACTGAACTGCTCCTTTAAATCACCTTCCAGGTGATTTAAAATTGAACTGAACTTTACTCTGTTAGAAACACAAAACTTTAAAGTTACTGTCATGATGTGATGATTTACATGCATTATCTTCCTTTTGATAAGGGATGATAGATCCATGGAGTGTCCCACTTGGACAGGACTTATTAGGAAGACTAATGTCTCCTATCTGGAAACTACCTCTGCCTCCATCTGACTGCGTCTGTTGTTGTGTGGGAAGATTTTGCAGTCAGAACACGAGTGAAGGTGACTCGCCTGCAGGAAAACAGGTACAACAACCCAACGAACAAACTTCAGCAGCTGACCTGAGTTAGACATCCTTTGTTATGCATTTTAATAATTTCACCCTTGAAATGGACAACATATGCTGCAGTAACAGCTTGTCATGGAGGTACAGTGGCAGCTACCCTTTACAGTAAAAGTAATTTATACTTCAGTATCAGTGGTGATATTTTCCTCTTTTGTGGTAAAAATGCAAAAAAACTCTTGATTTTTTTGTCAAAAATGGATTGGATTGGTAAAAATCAGATCATTTGGAGATTCTAAGCTTTCCTGGCAGATATAGTATCGTTTAAAGCTGCTAAACAAAGATACAAATCTTAATGGCAAAATTCAGGCATGTGTATCCTATCATGGAATACCAACAGGTGCAATTTAGCCCAGATTCAGAAATTCATCCAGATATAAACAAAAATATATGTAGGCTTGAAACAGTCACTGTAGGCTTGAAACATACGACCACTAATGTATAGCTAAGATGATGCTGACCAGCAGAATGAAATGGTGTTGACAAATTTTAAATAGATCAACAAAAATATGATGTTGGCAATATTGCTGTGCAATGAATAAGCATGATAAATCTATTTTTTACACATCTAATTTAAAGATAATGATAGTAAAAGTCCAGATTTATATTGGCAAATGCAAAATCAGAGGATTCTTGGTCTTGGTGGAGATACACACTCTGAATGAACTCTAGCTGCTATTTTAATTTACTTTGGACAGGGAGCAAAGGAACCAGAGGAAAGCCCAGAAAACAGAAGTAAGCAGCATGGCTCTGCATTGTCTTCTCCTTTTAAAATACTTTATAGAAAAATAACAGTTATGATGCAACTTTGCCACAGGGGATGAGCAGCTTGACAGCTCTACCCACACAGACTCATTGAAAGTCTGTAATGTTCCACTCAGTTTAGAACAAACGGGAGTGAGTCAGCTCTGATGTACCTTTCAGCTAAATTGGTTAAAAATATCTTAATGTGGTACATTCATGTAAACACTGACAAATAGCACTAAAGGAGGACAACGTTAAAGAAAATGACGAAGTTTGGCTGTCTTTGTGACAAAGACTGACAAATCTGTATTGGTCACTCTTGTTTTAACATTTGTAAGCTATAATATGTCATTGCAGGCAGGTAGTTATCTTAAAATTGAGAAAATAAAAGAGCAAAATATGCCCAGCGGTGTTTCGGGAATTCATAAAATAGAAATGGACAATGGCAGAAAATGTTCAAGTTCAAATTCAAGAGCAAATTTTGTTTGCAGAGCAAAGAAGTGGGTGAAGTTAGACAAATATATATATATATATATAACTTTCTTTTCTAAATGCCTTTAGTTTTAATGTCAGCTTTGGTTTTTAGAAAACTTTTCTGCTTCATTCAGGCTCTCAGTGCATTCAGCCTTCCTACTCTCTTTCCTTTCATTATACTTTCAGAAGTACACTTTGCCACGGCAGATGAGATCCACACTATTGCAGCCAAAGTCCTCACTGCTCAGCAGATGCAGTTAATGTGCCGCATCCATGTTTAGAATTAATTGTCAGAGCAGCTGGGCTTTTAGAAATGAAGACTGTGAATGATTCCAAATATTCCAGAGCAGATTATAATGAACATTTTGCCTTTTTGGAAGATAATATTGAAATTGGTCTCCATAAAAGCTGTTACAGGGATGTTTTTGTAGAAACAGAGAAATAAATATCACTCAAAATATTCAGTAACGTACCACATCATGATCCTGAATTTGTCAGATAAAACATGGTTGAAATTGATCAGGGTGATAAAAGACAATGTTCCACCTTCACCTGCTCTGAAAATGAATAAATAAATGTATAGAATAAATGCACTGGAGATTCTCAGGAGGCTTTATGCTTTTGTTGCAGTTTCAAAAAAAATTTCAGAGGGGGATCATCTTTTCTTTCTCCTCCTCCTCCCCTCCTGAGATCAGTGGATTGTGTGTGTTACTTTTATGTTCTGGAGCAGCGATGTTCAGATGCCGTTTTCTTTAGCTGAACTGCACATGGAAGATAACTTATAGATATGGAGGCAGTTTGATCTGCTGTAGTTAGTACTTTGAATCACCTGTTGGATTCCTCAGAGAATTGTTTGATGGTAAAAACACACAATGACTTTCAAATAGGAAAAAAGAAAAAAGAAAAAAAGAATGTTATGTGTTACTGAGGCTGAGAAATCTAGTAAATCTAAGTACAATAAGGAAATATCAGTTTTGTAAATGTTCAAAACCTTAAAATTGGTTTATTAATTAAATTTATTTTAAAAGTTATTAGGGATACCAGCTTTAATATGCTCTAAATACACACTTTCTAACCTTTGACCCAACACCCAACAAGTAGCTGAGCTGCTTTATTATGATGTGGGAGAATGACAGACATGGGAAATACAGATAAACACACATATACACACCTGATGTTGCAAATAGATCTTATTCATGGAAAGAAAAATCTTAACACACTATATACAGTATTTCATTTCAGATATTCCCTTTGAAAAAGAAAATAAATTTGTGATTTCTCTGCTTCTAACAACTACAGTATACATTATTGTTAAATAATTCACAAAAAATAATAATTTCAGCTTCTCTCCCAGTTCAGTGTCTCGTTATCAAACCATAAAACTGTGTGTGTGAAGCTTGTAATACTAATCTTAGTCCTGGATGAAGAAATGCATGTTTTATAGAATTACATTAGAGAAGAAGAGCAAGTTATTAGGGATGTGATTCCGAGTCATAATAAAGTCACTGGAATAGAAGTTCCAAACAGTAGGGGACTTAATGATTCCCCTGCATGTGCAGGGGAATCATATAGGGGGAGAATGAGGCAGGTCAAAGTCCTGCAGTGCAGATCCATCAGGCTGAAAAACTCATCCGCACCCCATGTCAGATGGTTTTATAAAACAGGGTCAGTAAGCAGGGACTCATGGGAAACTCTTAATTTGATGTGACAGATGTATAAGGACAGAGATGCTGCAGATTAAACAAACATACGGGGCAATGCAGGGTGACGACACGGCTCAGCTGCATTTATGTGTTTTATGTAAAAAAGGGACTCGGAAATTTTTATATATTTTTTTTAGTCAGAATCCATCTTCTCCATCCTTCATGTAAATTCGCTTTAAAAATTCATCTCAGATAAAAGTTGGGACCTTGCCATCAACATGTGCTTTGCCATGTGACATTCATCACACATACGCAGTATGAATAACTTAACAGTAAAATATCCTGGGGTGTCTTTTCACCACATTCATGATCTGTGAATTTCATTTTAAGCACACAATATCTAATTTTGTGTGTTCATTAACTTTATTATACTCTCCCCTTTTAAAAAAAAAATAAATTTACCAACCAGTCCTCTTGGAGAAGATGTTTACAGCAATAAGCAAAGATTGCACTGAGCAAAGCAAACCACAGGGAGCAATGAAAACATGCATTAAATATCCATTAAAGTTCCTCAATGATTTCTGCTTCTAATACTCCCATTTCCTGTCTTTCATTAAACACATCATATGTGACCTTTGGGTGCTGGTGCTCTTATTCCACAGTTTGATCTCAGCCGGGAATTTCAAAGGAAAGTCTCTCTTACATTGTACTTTTCACAATCCCATCACCGTAATTTGTCCCAGTGCTTTTGACCTTGCTGCTGAGATTTATCGCTTTCATACAGAGGTCATGTTGACAATTATGAGGATGTAGCAGGTTATCAAACACGGGAAATAGGTCACAAATTAGGTTTTGTCATGACAGCCCTGCAGGGAGAGCTTCAGGGCAGCAGGTTGGCATAGCAAGCAAGGACATCCTCTTCTACTCCAAACGCCTGGTTCAAATACACAGCTGCCCTGCTGATGTGCCACAGAGCAAGGTACTGAATGTCTGCCAGCTCCACCCTGCACTGATCACATGATTTAAAATATATGAAAAATCTAAGGTGCTGCAATAATCAATCAGTTGGAGAGAAACTCTCTTGTGTTTTAAATTATGCCATTTTTGGAGATTTTAGGACCAAAGCATTTGATTTGTGGCTGAGACAAAATGATCGTTCATGGCCAAATTCTATATCAGTATACAGGCTATGTATACACAGCAGTTCATTAAGCTGTAGCTCAGGGAACATTTTAATTAAGAGTGAAATGAGAATCATCTGACTTGTACATGTCCCATAAACTATAAAACTTTGTATTAACAGAGCATCATTTAATCCAGATATATAGAGTACTCTTCCTTTCTGGATAGTAATCAATAAACTTTTGCTGTCACTCTGCTCTGATTTTATTGGTTGTAAAGCTGAATATGGATCTATAGCTATAGTATTATTACAATATTGCAAACCAGTGCCTATGTTTTTACGTTGATGATTTACAGTTGCTGACAGGAATTAATAGAAATGTGCTTCCAAACATCTTCAATATCTGCATGGCATTAATGTTTGAGTCATTTTCCAGAAGCAGCTCTACTGTAAACTTTGAATTTACAGTGTTGATGGCAGCAAACTCAAAGCATCAACTTAGGGGATTAATTTGTGACTGAAAAGTGGTTTACAGGTAATAAAACTAAAGCAGTTCAATGTGTCCAGATGCCAAAATAAGTGCAAAGCATCACAGGCAAGTATATCTCGTTCCCTGATCACTAAACTGATTAATAAAGGCAAAATAATAATAATTAATAAATAATCCTAAGATATATCTGATTTCCACTGTTCAATTTTACAAGACAATTTAACGTTTGAATATATTTTTTCCCTCAAAAACAGTCCTGAAAAGTCTGAAAAAATATATTTGATATCATATTTGATGATTTTAACTCATGATGATTGTAAAATCTGAATCGGCAAGAAATATGAAAAAAAAAAAAAAATTATGTCCCTCTGCAATATCGTAAAGTAAAAGTAATATAACTTCTTTTCATTTATTTAAATTTATTATTTAATTAAAGTCTGTAAGAAATGTATTCATATTTAATTTAGAAATAAATTATTACATGTTTCACTTTCATCAAATGATTTTTTGTTATATGTAATTAAATGCATTTATACAATTTAATGAATTTTTGAGAAACATTTTATTTATTTATTTATTTATCCATCCATCCATCCAGGGAATTCCAAAGGATTCATTAACAGTTTATTCTCACTGTATGTTAGTTGGACCCATTTTTAAGCTCTCCCCCTGCAGAGCCATGTCTTTCAGTCAATAAGTTTCAGAGTTCCTGAATAAAATCTCACACCTTCATCAGTGTATTGTAGAAACATTTTTGCCTTCAGATTTAAAAAAAAAAAAAAAAANAAAAAAAAAAAAAAAAAAAACAGCCTGCAGCCTCACAGCTCAACATAAAAATGATTTATCCTGTTAATTCAACAGACAGGAAAATTTATTTATTTTATGATTAATAACAAACCATCACCAAGAAATACAAATTTACACAGCTTTCATTACCAAGCAGTCACAACATGAAGAAATAATTATGGTGTAGTTTTCTTATATTAATCCAATTGTCAGTTAGGAGTTTACTTGCTTTTTTCTGTTTGACTTTAATTTAGCTGAGATATTTTGTAGCGTTTTATAATTTTGTTTTGTTCTCATATGTCACAATAGTTTCCTTATCGTCTCCCCAAAAACCTTTTTAATGACTTAAGATAATAGGAAGCCTTTCTGAAGGTCACCACCCACTCCAGTGTGACTCCTATCTATGGTTGCCATGGAAACATGGACACAATTGAGTAGTAAGGAGTGACATGATTCACTCCACACCCATCAGGCCACATCATTATGTCCATCTGTCTAGCTAATGACTGAATACACCCATCTGTGCACTGTCAAACACATGCACTCGTGCCCTCCAAAAATACACACAAATTAACACATACTTTATATGTGTGACATTGCGATATGTTTAATGTGTCATTCTTAAAAGAAAAAGCATTTGATTGTTAATGGAATGGTTATGAGCATATGGAGGTTTGAGCACATCTATGATTTATGTTTTCGCTCCTTTTAACCATCTGTTCCATGCATGACAAACATACATGACACAGATACACACCTGATACAACTTCTTGTCCGTGCTGTTACATTATGCCCCACGCTCACAGACACTTCTGAACTGTGACTTTTAAAGCAAAAAGACACATCTTAACCCATAATGTTCTTTTTAATTTTCAGTTCTTTCTATCATTTGATGTATTTTTCATTTTTATATTCATATTTTTTCATTGGTGTATTATTCTGCATTGAAACAAACGATGGGACATTTAATGAAGTTTAATTGTGGAAGACAGAGAAATTTCAACATTTAAAACTTTACCAGTTAAAGCCAGGAATCAAAGAGCAAAGACTTCATCTGGACTCCACTTTTCAATACAACTTACTTCACTAAAACTGAATTTTAATTCTAATTTACACCCTCAAAGTTTGGAGAAAAACTTGTCAAAAATTCTCAATGAAAGATTTTTAGTTGATGTACGTTTACGTGCTAAACTCCAATTTTTGTCTGTAATGCGGTTAAGATAAAAATGCAAAGTAAGCCATATTACATGGATGGGAATATTCATGACTAATTGCTGAATTGGTTTAGTAACAGAAGCACGTCAGTTGAGGAAATGCATCGGATGATTGCTTACAGCTATTATAAGCCAGTAGATTGTTTACAAGCTTGACGAAATTAATTTACAACTGCATAATCTACTTCTAGTATTCAGACAACACCGATGTTGATTTATGCCAATTTCAATTTAATTATAGCATTTACATGCTATTTGAAAAAATTGATTTACTGCCTTAATTGGAGATGAATTGATTTAATGAGCATGTGAATGTGCTGACTGATCACTTTGTTGAGATGTTCACATACAAAAATTAATTACAGCACCTCCTCGTGAAATATAGTCACTATAAATATGAATTCAAGTAGTAGTTATTGGTGGACAGGGTTTTGTTTTAATTCTGGTCCTTTAGCTTACATTTATAAATATTAAACATGTGTCCATTGTTGCATTCGCTTCCAGGGAAGTCGAAGCCAAGTCTGTGGAGATTTATACAAGGAGGATGTCAAAGTTGCTGAGATATGCAACAACAAACCTATTGATCTTTTGTATTGAAAACTCTGACTTCTCATTAAGTCACCGGCATCCATCACATGCTGGTGGTTCCCCTGGTGACCGTCAGTGGAACGACATGGTAAGAAGCTTCGGTGCACTGGGGCCAACGTGTAGAGAGGGTCGGGCCTCCTGACAGTGTGAGCATCATATTACAATATACCAACAGTGTTATGCAATTTTGAAAATTTTGACACTGGATAGAATTTGTCTGATTAAAAATTCAGAGAAGCAGTGCACATAGTGATTTTATCCTATTATATTCTTTAAAAAGCACAAGTTTTCCTCATACATAATATGCAGTAATGCCTATTTTGTTACATTCTGGGTCATATTTACAGATTAAATGCAGAGAAAATTACTTTAGCTGAAGTTATGGTGTTATTTTGGTTAGGTTAGTTTAAATTGTTTGTTTCTTCATACATGTGCTATATCTAAATAGTAAAGCTGACATAGATGACACAGACAGCAACAGCTGAATTTATGACCTTCTGCAAAATCTGCACTAACAGATTTTGGCAACTGTGGGGTGTGGGGGGTATCACTTCATTGATCGACTTGTTATGGCTAACAAGTCAGGTTAAAGGTTGTTCCTGCATTCTTACATAATCCACATAAATGGAGTAACATTTATACTGGAATCTTGTTTCCACTGAGATGATTAATATTCTCTCTCCTTTGATTGTTTTCCACCCACACCTCAGATGAATTGACCTTTATCATGATAGATTAGATGCTCACATTTTTTCACAGCAAGCCATTAACTTTGTCTGTTTGGTGCTGGCCAGGTTGTACGAAGTTGAATTATTACATCTTTTATAATGGAAACTGCTGCCTTCTGTTGGAAAAGGGATAACAGCAGCAAAACCTCAACTGTACAGGAAATGCACAGCCAAAACAATGAACTAAAAGGTGATAATATGGTAAGAATTCTGTGTAGGTTTGTCACTATGAGTGACCATTGCTACAATTAATTCATTGTTAATATGAAGAATCTTGATAAAGATCGCTTGTAGTCAGTTTGTTGGTGGAAATGTCTATAGAAAACTGTCATGGTTTTTGTGCAAAAGCACTGAAAATGGGTGGTCATCCCCACCAGTCCTTCTCTCCTCCCCCTCCTGGCCTCTTTCCACATCTTCCATCACTCCTTCCCCCTCTTCTCCAGTACAACCTCCCTAAATTCTCCAACTTTCCCCCATTGTTCTATGATGTAGTGGCATTCGTGTGTGCTGTCCATTCCCCCCGCATTGATTGGAAAGTCCCTGCTCTCCCATGGTGCGCATTCAGCGTTTTTGGACAGGATCAGCTGTTCCTCGGGGTCGTAGATCAAACCGTGTGACCTGCTGACTCCACATGGCTGATTCTGGCTTCGTCACTCTGAGGGTGAATCACAGAACAACTGCAGTGTGGGTGAACTCTGTTATTTACATCACTTATCCTCATTCATTCAGAGACGGATTATATGGGCCATAGATTGAATAACTCATATCAAATTCAATGTGCAAGATACAATTTTTTTTTACATGAATGATTTCCGTGGTGCTTTTTGTTTCGGATGGGAAAGTATTGCCAGAAAATATCAGACTGCTGTTAAAGGACCATACCACCCATTTTGCATGTTTGAGCCTAATATATTAAATTTTCATACATGTAAGGTTACTGACAATCATTTCCCAAAGGATAAAACTGTATTTCAGCTTTCCTGATAATTTGCAAAATCTCTTAATCTTTCAAAATTAAATTTTCAAGCGATACACCCACCTTTATAATCGATGTTTCGCCTGCTAATAGTTATGCAGCCTTATGAAGTCACGGTCATTTACATTTTTCGATAAACACAGGTCTTCTTTTGGGACTATATTCCCTGGTGGAGACATACATTCACTCCANAATTTTTCGATAAACACAGGTCTTCTTTTGGGACTATATTCCCTGGTGGAGACATACATTCACTCCATGCTTAAATGTAAATTAGGCAACTTTGAAAAAAACCTGAATACACATCTTGTTCCCAAGAACATTTCAAGTATCAACAAGTTGATTTTAATAGCATACCAAAATGAACTGAAACCAATGGCGGTCTGGAAGGTAGGAATTTTTTTTTTTTTTAAATTCACCATTCCAGTAGTATGCTTTGGGAAATTATTGTCAGTAACCTTATGTGTATGAAACTTGAATAAATTAGGCTCAAACATGGAAAATGGGTGGTATGGTCCTTTAAGAGAAGGAAAAAAAGAGAAACAAAATAGCAGGCTGCTGTGCTGTGAGGTACTACAATGATTCAGTAGGAGCGACATGCTCAATTTACCTCAAATATTCATCTGAGGGGAAACTATTTGCATTAAATCCTATTTCTCCATCTGAATTCACGCATTTTCCTTCTCTGCTTCAAATGCATCAGATATGAAACATCTTACTAGATGAAATAGGAAAGGCTTTCTCATGCCAGCTATCAAAAGGAAGTTGATATATAAACAGGTATCAAATAATGATGAAATTCACTGCTTGTTTTGAATAACATAACATAAAGGCGGGAAAGCCACAACAGCAAACAATCGGCTACGAAATGGAATGAAATATGATTCACTTGCGATGAATAATGTCCTCCATTGTTCATTTCTGCTTTTTGTGTTAATTATTCAGTACAGAATGTGAAGACATGTAAAAAGCTCGAGGGTGTGGAGAGAGAGAGAGAGAGNAGAGAGAGAGAGAGGGAGAGAGAGAGAGAGAGAGAGATTATTTCTTCATTTTCAGTCAAGTTAAATTTGAGTTCAAGGATTCCATTTTCCTGGAAATCCCAAAATTTTAATTCAGGACTCTAGTAACAATTTCAAGAGCTCAAACTGCAATAACATGCATTCCGACCCACAAATATGATGAACATACAAACATACCATCCAGGCATCCTGTGTAGATGCTCCACTGACTCCACAGCACCCCACACAAAACCTGAAAACTGTGAGCAAATTATGAATGTCATGTGCTTCGGTAAACTGGGAGATCAATTCACCTCAGAGCCGGGTCACTGTATGACATGAATTAATCAATATGTTTGTATTTGTGTATCTCTGTTATGGCATTGTTTATGAGCTGAGAGAAAGGAGGAGTGGAGCTACTGCAAGATGCTCAAATTTGCTTTTGCCTCATGGAGATTTTGGAGCTGTCATTGACCTGATGCAGCAAAACATTTGTGAAGAGAGATGCTACAGCATACTCTCCACACTGGACAATCTCAGAACAGCACAGGGCACGCTCAGATCTAGTTTGTTTCTTTGTTTGTTGGCATTGCTGGAGATCTTAAAGAACCATACTGGCCATTTTGCATGTCTGAGCCTAATATATTCAATTTTCATATAGATAATGTTATTGACAATCATTTCCCAAAGCATACTACTGGAACGGTGAATTTAAAAATATTTTCCTACCTTCCAGACTGTCATTAGTTTCAGTTCATTCTGGTACGCTATTAAAATTAAATTGTTGATACTTGAAACGTCCTTGGGATAGGTAATCCATCATCATGAACAAGACGTGTATTCAGGGTTTTATTTTATTTATTTATTTATTTTTTGAAGTAATTTTAGCATTTAAACCCAATAAAAAGCATGGAGTGATCTGAAAATGCTTCCTAGTGGTGCATTCAAGTGCTGTAGTGAAGAACTGACAGGAAGCATTTTCAGATCACTCCATGATTTTTATTGCACTTAAATGCTAAAATTACATAACTTTGAAAAAAAAAAACCTGACTATATGTCTTTTTTGCGATGATGACCTATCCCAAGAATGTTTCAAGTATCGACAAATTGATTTTAATATATCAGAATGAACTGAAACCAATGGCAGTCTGGAAGGTAGGAAGAAAAAAAAATTAACTCACCATTCCAGTAGTATGCTTTGGGAAATGGTTGTCTGTAACGTTACTTGTATGAAAATTTAATATATTAGGCTCATACATGCAAAATGGCCAGTATGGACCTTTAAAAGTAATATTCTTGTAAATGTTCTAATCCTGTCAGTTTTACTGTGAGCATTGCAAATTTAGATTAGATTTAGATTTAGATTTGATTGCCTCATGGTGCACATACCTGCTGTTGCCAACAGGCTCATTGAGGCATTGCTGGAGGTAGAGAGAGGGATGGAATTTATTGTAATATTAATGCAAGTATACATTGATCATAGTATTGATATTTTGTTGGTGCCTTATAGAGGGGTCAGAGGTCAGGGCCAGCTGCAGAACAGCAGCCCTGGAGCTCATAATGTTTCAGTGAATTACTCAAAGACATTTCAGTAGAATGTTCTGGATTTATCTGGCTAAAGGAGGCTCTCTTTAGCAGCCCGTCCTGCTGTTCTGCTCCTTTCTGCACGATGTGTACAAATGATTACAGTCAGATTTGCTGATTACAGTAGATTAAAGCAAAGATCTAATTCAACAGTCTCATTGTCTTGAGATTAAACACGGATTTGGAAGTTTGATCAGTTATATAACTCTGATCAATGAAATTCAAAGCTGTATTCTATAGGCTATGACTTATAAACTATTAGATATATAAACAATTTGGATGATTTTTTCTGTTCTATCAAATATGTTTTCATTTCAGCTGGTTTCATCAGCTCTCTTTCCAGATCTAACTGTTCATTCATATTTCTTTTGTTCATTTGTTCATTCATTTTCCATGCCCACTTATTTCTGTTCATGGTCACTAGATGCTGGAGCAAATCCCAGAATGCACTAAATGAGAATTACAACGTCCAGACTCTATTTACTTCTATTGAAGGACAGACTAGGGAAGGTTATAACACAGGTTTAGATGTAATGCTATAATTCTGCACAGGTGGTGAGGAAGCTTTATTTTCCCTCTTGGATTGTTTTTTTTTTCTCCGTTCTTTCTTTCTTTCTTTCTTTCTTTCTTTCTTTCTTTCTTTCTTTCTTTTTTTTTTTTTTTTTTACTTCTCTGTACAGCTTCCATTTTATGAAACTTGCAGCTCAGACATTATTTGATTAATACCTGTGAACTTGTACCACTTATTCTTGAAGCTAGAACTCAATGAAACACCAAACGATCTAAAGTTTGCCAGCATACCAAATGCACATTTTACACCCTTTCCTTTTTCTGTAGATCAGTGCCAGACATCACAAATTAAAAGATCGGTTCAGTTTTTAGCTTGGTAAACTAATGTGCAGATGTTTCCACTGGCTGAGCTGTACCTTGCCATAGGAATAATATATTTGGAATTCTGATAATCAAAGACATTCTGCTGTAAAAACAGCTTTGCATCCATAGCAATGCTCATCAAAAATTCAACATTCATGAGCAGTATACACTACTATGGGTAAACTAATTCATGAGGAAAAAATCTATATAAGTGTAATTTTTAAACATCAGGTATTCACAAAATGAATAGCCAGTGTATAGATACTAAACTTCTTGAGTGGAAATGAATGGATATATGGGGCTGTTCACAGTGAGCAGATAACATGAGCTAAATGAATATAATGTGAATTATTTTATACTTAACTTAAATAACTTGGGCAGTGAATAATAAGAAACAGAGAGAACTCTGATTACAGTAATAATAGAAGCAGACAGAGAATGAATTTACAATGCGTGAAGCTTCCTGTGAATGCATTTAATTTGGCTCATTTATTACTTTCACTCAGACTTGAAAGTGTGAAGGGTCTTTTTTTTTTTTTTTTTTTTGCACTAATGGCTTTTGACATTTCATTTATGTTCTCCTCATATTCAAATACAGTTACTGATGGAAGCTCACAGATCCATGGCCCCATGATGGCTCTGATGGGGCCAACAAATGAGACATTTTATCTCCACAGATATTAGCTGCACTGTGCAGAATACCAGTTGCTTCTTCAACCAGTAACATGGAATGAGTCACATTAGGACTTATGATACACTGTAAATCACTGCTGTGTAATAGTTAGTTGGAATATTTTGCTTTAAAGCTTTAAAGGCTTTCATGACAGAAAAGTAATGAAATTAGTTTTTGAAGAAAATGGTCAAAAGATATAATATTAAAAGCAATATTCAGGCCACGTTTTTATATGAACCACAAGTATGGCCCAAAGAAAATGCTACTCTCTATTTTTTATATATGCAATATATAATATGATACAATATGATACAGTTATTTGTCTTGCTTCTTAAAGTGCCACAGTTCAACTGTTCTACATAACCAAAAAGACACTCATAAAAAAACACATTAAACACAGACCTAAAGCACATAGATATATAAAAGATATAATATTAAAAGCACTATTCAGGCCATATTTTTTATATGAACCAGAAGTATGACCCAAAGAAAATGTTACCCTGTACTTTTATATATACATAATATATAATATGATATGATACAATATGATACAATTATTTGTCTTGCCTCCTAAAGTGCATGCCACAGTTCAACTCATAAAAAAATACAATAAACACAGACCTAAAGCACATAGCACATGACACAAAGCTAAAGTATAAAACAGTTACATGTTCCCTGTTAAGCATGGAACTTCCACAAATAGCTGCAGTTCCTACTGGGAACTTTTTCATATTTCTTTGTCTACGGACTCAGAAATGCCCTAAAATCTGGAGTGAAAGTGGAGAAGTCTGTTTACTGCAGATACTGCAGCCTGATGAATCTCTCCTGCACCTCCTGTCTACCTGCACCCAGTAGATTGTCCTCTCTCCTTTCAAATAAAAGCAGAAAATGAGCTTTTTTACATCCCTAGAGAACTGCTGAGACATGGATTTGGCTCTTTTATTTCTGTTTAGGTGGGAGATTACCTGTCACATATCTCCACTCAAATCATCAGAGGATACACAAGTTGTTCTATGCTGATGTCGAGTTAGTAATTGCCTCTTTTTTTTTTTTTTTTTTTNTTTTTTTTTTTTTTTTTTTGATCAATCACTTATATTTAGTCAATGATAAAAGCTGTGTGTTTGTGTGAAGGTGGTCCTCATCACTGATGTAATACTAGTGTGAGGTAATACAGCGTGAGGTGTGTGTGTGTGGGTTGGGNGAGGGTCCTACCCGTTTTGCGCGCCACCACCGCTCCATCCATAGTGCCCGTGCACGAGTGTGCGCAAAGCCGCCGCTGCTCCTCTCCAGGCGCACAGTAGCATCCACAAAGTTTGATGAGCTGCAGCCTTCATCAAGACGCCAAAACAAGCCAGCCGGTTGTTTTATAGGAGGCAGAATTCATTTTAAATATATTCTACAAGCTGCTTCTGTGATAATTGGGGTGTTTGAGGTGAGTAAATCTGCGAGCTTTAAATGTGTGTGTTTACTGTGCGTTTTCATTTGTAGGATCTACAAGTGTTTTGGAAGCCACGTGAAGTTTGCGCCTGTCTCGTGTTTTTGCATTGACGTGATGATGGTTTTATTTTTCAGTATATTTAGGAATCAGGTGGTGGTTTTGGTGCGTTTTTGCGCGATGTTTCTATATTTCTCCACCTTATTTTCACCGCTATATCATTGATTGGTGCAGAAAGCTCTGATGTTGATTCACATTATTAAGCATCATTTTGTTGACTTTTTTAACCTGATAGACAGGTGTCGCAATGGAAAACAATCCGGTTGAAATTTCTACAGGAGAGAAGTGCCTCTCCACGCTGGTGGAAGACTGTACAGTGAATTCTTCAGCTTGGGTGTCCGGATACTCAGAGAACCGCAATGTGAGCCAGGATGAGAGCTGGGAGCAGGAGAGCATGTCCCCCATCATCCCCATCATCACTGCAGTCTACTCGGTGGTGTTTGTGGTTGGTTTGTTTGGGAACTGCCTAGTCATGTATGTCATCGTCCGGTAAGAGCCATTAATCTGTGGTAAATTTCAGGAGGATGCTGTCAAAATACTAGCAAAATATCATTCCCTTTGGTATAATACACAGTAGGTTAATGGATGACAGGAACTTTTCAGGAAATCAATTTTCTGCCACCAGAGGGAAGAAAAACAAAAGTATAAACTGGCAAACACACAATCCTTATCAAGTTGTTATGATAAATGTGTTAGCTATTATTACAATGGAGTCAAGTTGGTGTCCACCTGATGAATGTAAGTCTAATATTTCTTTCAGCTATGTGCTGGTCTCCACTAACTCCTGATACAAATATGAGTCTGAATAATGTGAAAACCTAACAAAATGATAGAGTTAGTGGCAGTGAGAGATTCTGATGAAAGAAAATACACAGAGGTCCAGCCAGAAGAATGTGTCTCTTACTGTTTCTCCATTGCTACTGTAAATGTTATTGCTTGTGAAGAGGGCACTGGCACCAACATCTGGGCTTTTACGGTGACCCCCTCCCAGGCCGTCTGGTCTCTCTCAGATCCATTTAGTGCCTGTTTTGCCTTGCACTCTGCAGAGACAGGTTCCTCAAAGAAAGAGGGTATGTTGCTCTGAAACACATCAATCAAGATCTGTTAAGTTAATGTGCATTTAATAGAATTATTCATATGGCTGGGAACGTATCCAAATAAAGATGATGAATTTTGACAACAGCAAGATCTGGCACAGCTTTGATGAAAAAGTGACAATTAACAGTCATCTTGTCTTTTTTTATGCAATGCTAAACATGCAAAGCAAAGAGATTTATAATTGATTCCCAAATTTCTCTCTTTTAAAGTATTTTGTACATCCTGAAATCTCCACATCATTATCTATAAATCACTCCTGGAAGGTGAAGTGGACATGGTATTAATTATACTTCAAACCAGCAGTGCTTTTTCATGCTGATTGTCTGTCTACCTCATTTGACATTATTTATGATGTATGAGAGTAACAAATCTCCTATAATGTAATGTGAAATGCAGCAGTGCTATCCAGAATGCTCCAGACAATTACCTTAGAGTGATTGCATCGCTTCTCAGTCGAAGCCAATTTTCTCACTTCAATTCCAGAAAAGATTGTATATTTTCCTGTGTAGTGGCCAAGTAGAGGTGAATTGAGCTGAGGGAAGAGGCTCACATTCATATGGAAATGAATGCCAGCATTTACAATTACAAATCACTTAGAGAGTCAACACAGGAGACATGAAGGATCATAATCTTGTAGTTGGCATACCATTAGCAGTGTACTTACCTCAGTGAATGATTAACTGTTTTTTAACATCAGGATGTCATTTCATACTTGCATTCCAATGCAATGCAATCCAATACAAGAGTTCCACAATAAATCTAACACAACCCCACCTCTAACTATGACCTCCAAAGTGATGATTGCAGTTCTGAGTAACAAATCCTAATTGTCATTTTATTCAGAATTGTGCTGCCCTAGTATATCATGGATTTGGACTTGTTTTTGACTTCCTTTCACCAGGACTTTTAACATAAATATATAGCTCATAAATCTATAGTGTTATGCAGACATTAACAGAATGAATGTAAACAAGTTTGTTGAAGTTGATTCCACGTGGTCTGAAATCAGTAGAATAAATTATAATGAATTACAAGTTTGACAGGTTTATATATTATAGATTCAGGGGAGTAGTGTAGACTAATGGGTAATATTTAATTCATAATGAGCTAAAAGCAGCTTTGGCAGTATTGATGGACTGTTATTTCTGATCATCTCACTCTAACAGGACACTGTAGTCATGGCATGGCGTTGCATTCTGTCCCACTGTTTTTTTTACAGATACACAAAGATGAAGACGGCTACCAACATTTACATTTTCAACTTAGCTCTCGCTGATGCCCTTGTCACGACAACAATGCCTTTCCAGAGCACAGATTACATGTTGAACACCTGGCCCTTTGGCAAGGTGGTATGCAAGGTCTTCATCTCCATCGATTACTACAACATGTTCACCAGTATCTTCACTCTGACCATGATGAGCGTGGATCGCTATGTGGCTGTGTGCCACCCGGTAAAAGCCCTGGACTTCCGCACTCCTCTCAAAGCCAAGATGATCAATGTTTGCATCTGGATACTGTCCTCAGCTGCAGGGATACCTGCTTTTGTACTGGGTGGCACCCAGACAAACAGTGGTGAGAAAAAACTTTTGCTTCAACCCATTATAGGAAATTTTTCTTCAAGGAATACTACAGAATTCAACAATACAGAACCATTGATATATATTTATTAAATTATCAATAAGAGTTTAGAAGTGTCGATCAATTTTCTGAGCATTAAAGTTTGCTTCAAGCTTGTACAAAGCATATCTGAAGTGCAGAAATATGGTCTATCCATCTGTCAGTTCTGAATTTTCAATTAGCCACACATCATGCATCACTGTTCCTGAATATAGATAATATCTATATTCATATATATGAGTGAAAAGAAGCACAGTCAAGAGCAAATTGTTCCCTTTTGAGTGCAGATTAGCTATTCTGTAATAGCCTGCCAAATTGAAAACAGAAAGGTACAGAGTGGAGTTTTATTTCAGTGTAATTACATTTCATCAGTGAACTCACCTTTTCTTTTTCCCCTCCTCCAGACATAACGGAGTGTGCCTTGCAGTTTCCAGAGCCATATGTGTACTATGATACACTGATGAAGATTTGTGTATTCGTGTTTGCCTTTGTGGTTCCTGTGCTTATCATCACCGTGTGCTACACCCTGATGCTCTTGAGGCTGAAGAGTGTACGAATGTTGTCCGGGTCAAGGGAAAAGGATCGAAACCTGCGGCGGATCACCCGCCTGGTCGTGGTGGTGGTGGCTGTGTTCGTGGTCTGCTGGACACCCATTCACATTTTCATCCTGGTCAAAGCGCTTGTGAGCGTGCCCGAAACCACAGCCATCATGGCCGCCTATTTCTTCTGTGTGGCTCTGGGCTACACCAACAGTAGCCTCAACCCTGTCCTCTATGCCTTCTTGGATGAGAACTTCAAACGTTGCTTCAAAGACTTCTGCCTCTCTGCGAAGCTGAAAGGGGAGACAGGAAGCAAGAAGGCTCCCTGCACAGTGAGGGATATGGCTCTTCCCCTTGAGACTGCAGATGTGATCAGTAAGCCGACATGACTAGCAATGGAACTGTCTTCAGTCTCCCACACTGGAAAAGAAGACTCAAATGAGCTGGGCTTCACCCAAGTGACATCAGGAATGTAACAGTAACATTTGGACCCAGTTACTAAAGTTAGCTGAAATCAGTTTAGTAATTAGGGTAAAAGTTTGACTTAAATCAGTGCTATCGTTGATAAATTTGGAATTTCAGCAAGCATATGAAAGCTATACATCATAAAATACTTTCTATTCATGGAACCACATAGAATCAATATGAAAGTGGTAATACATTCTGAGACGAGACGAGACGAGGTGATGAGGCGGTGACCAGACAAGGTGAAGTCAAAAGTCAAGAGTGACTGTATGTTGATTGCTTTCTTTATCAGGGCACGTCTGAGTGTATTATCATGGTTATACCATGGCCCACTTATACCATAAGTAACAAGAGTAGCTGTATTCAATTCATCATCCTACTTTTAAAAACCGTATTAACATTTTTTTTAGGCCATTAAGGGGCAGATAAACAAAAAAAAAAAAANAAAAAAAAAAAAAAAGATGATAAACACGCATCCCTGACATACCATTGGCTTATCAAGTTGTTATGGATAAAGTGTTAGCTATCATAACAATGGAGTCATGTGTTTGTGTCCATATGATGAATGTATTTGCTCTCCTTTTAGCTCTGTTTTGGTTTCCACCAACTCCTGAGTCAGGCTTGCTAAATGCTCAGTTTTCAAAGCCGCCTGATTGTTCTTATTCTTGTGAACATTTTCATTTTCTGAAAGGAAATTTTCTGGAAATCAATTTTAGGTCACTAGGTGGCAGAAAATAGCACAAAATAAACTACCAGACACACAGCCCTGACATACTATTGGTCTATCATGTTGTCAGCATGTTAGCTATCATTACAGTGGAGTCACATTTGTGTCCACCTGACGAATGTAAATCCAGTATTTGCTCTTCTTTCAGCTATGTTTTTGTGTTCATCAACACCTGATGTAAATATCTGGGTCTGGAAATTGTGAAAATTTAAGAAAATGATGGAGTTATTGCTAGGGAGAAAATCACATCAACGAAAATAAACAGAGGTCAAGCCAGAAGAATGAGTCACTTAGGGCTTCTCCCTTGTCACTGTATCTAAAGTAGAAATGAGAAAGATATTATTGAAAATAGCATCTTTGGCCTATGTCATTTTTCATACAGCAGTTTCTTTCTTCCTTTCTCATTTTTGTTTATTCCCATAATTTCTTTTCTTTCTTTCTTTTTTTTTTTTTTTTTTTNTTTTTTTTTTTTTTTTTTTTAATTTACCAAATGTGCCTTTAATAGTCCAGGATAATACATGTTTATAGCAGTGAACAATGTTTTCAGGAATGCTGGATGGGGTCAAACAGTAAAATGTTTATTATACAGTTAAATTGTCAGCGACAGTGTGCCAAGTCTTGTCACTCCTGTCAAGTGTTTGCGTTGCGCTGATTGACCACAATGTGAGTAAAGTAGCTCATGTTTGACTTACACGAGAGTGACAGAGGGGAAAAAGGAAGCATCAATTAATAGCATAAAAGCAACAGTTTGTCATACAGATAAAACAAGATAAAGGGAAAATCCTGGACTTGAATGTGCTTTTAAATTTGACAGAGGGCTCTCTATCAGCTTTGAGTCTGGAGTCGTGTCCAGTTTGATAAGTTGTTAAATTGGTGGTATATATATTTCGTCACATGTGCTGTGAATATGGCTTTTGCCTTGATATACTTATATGTACTAAAATACTCAGAAAAATACTCAGAAATCTGCTTAAACTAGAAAAATACTCTCAGTGCAATTTTAAAACTTGGATCACTGAAGAAATTGTGCACATAGAAAATATATTCTGATAATTGAACAATATGATATGTATACAACATCTTATTTTGTATAGATTACAAATGAGAAAATATTGATATTAAAATGTACTAAATGAGGGTTGACTGATACTGAGCTTGACTTACAAGTAAGTGATCAAGAGCTCCAATATCATCATGCAATCATTTAAACTAAGTGATTATCATTTGTTCCAGAGGTACTCAAGGGTCTGTTATCAATTGTAACCATTGCTGCTATTAATGACTGTGGCTTTAAACTAGTTCAGTACCAAATTTTGTCACCTGATTTGCCCCCCTCAGACTTTCATCTATTCCCAGACATAGAAAAGGCTGGAACTTGTTTTGCCTGAAATGATGACTTTTTTTTTTTTTTTTTNCTTTTTTTTTTTTTTTTTGTTTTTAGTTGTGTGGAATTTTATTAAACTGGCATAAAAATCCTTAGATCTTTCTATGTTAGGCTCAGAACATGTCAGTCAATGTGTAGCATGTCAATAATTGCTAAGAAATGTATACTGATCATTATAATGTTTGGCATTTGCTCATTTGCAATGTTAACAGAGTATATGCTTGGTGATCTGTGCTGTTGTAAACTATTTTGAATGTAATACATACTCCACTTTATATATACTTATTGCAGCAGAACATTTGCTAATATTTAAGTATCCCAGTAATAAAGTGCTTCTCCATAATCACATTCAGATGAATTATTTTGCCATCTTCTCCAGCTCAATTTCAGTTAATGTCTCTTAAACCAGTGGTTTATGGTGTTTGGATAATCTTTTTTAAAATAACCACATTATTTATAAAACTGTAGCTACATGTACACTGATAGAGAAATTCAGAAAATGAACTTCAAACTGCATAGCGCTTAGTTTCTCTTTGAATATATGACACACAAGTTGTGTTACTTGACAATAAATAAATAAATAAAATTGACTTCTGTAAGCTACTCTGTATATGCTAGCAATCATTACCTTTTCCCTTATCTGTGCTTATGCTTACTGTTTTATAATCTGTTATTGTATTGATTTAATTTGCATTCAACTGAACAGGTATTGGTCAAAGCATCATGTCTGTACAGTGCTAAACATTAAAGCAAGTCTAACAGTTTGATAAATCTGCATTGATCCTCTTCTCGTGCATTGACAAGGTTTTGCTGTAAGTGATCTGTAGTGTGTACAAGTGATTATCTTCTGAAAAGCAGCTTTGACAGAAAGTGAGTTTCTGTCTTTGCTCTGCAGCATAAGACTTGGATTATTCTACATCTCTTGATCCAGAAGTACTCAAGGGTCTGTTATCTGTTGTGATTCGGGCTTCTGTTACAGCCTGAATCACACTGTAACAGAAGAACTGTATAATGTACAATATAGTCAGTATTCTGCACTGAGATTATGTTTGATGGAAAAGATGGAGCTGCTGCAGTTTTTGACTGTATGCCTGCCGCTCTCTCTAGAGGACAAAAAATAGAATTACTGAAAAGTATAATGTGGTGTGACTGAAAATGAAATCCTGCCCTCTACAGGCCAACAGTGGAGCTGGTAGTGGCACAGGGTTATCTGTATTTTCAAACCGACATAAATAAAATAAAATAAAATAAAATAAAATAAAATAAAATAAAATAAAATAAAATAAAATAAAATAAAATAAAAACTGCACCACATTCTAAGAACTGATTTTCACATTGTAATGTATAAACAAAATGTAATGTAAATGTAAATGTAAAATGTAAATTAATTATTAAAAAAAGGAATACACGGGCACTTTGGGACGTGGCTGAATGATGATCATGTGACTACTCTGACGTCACCCAAAGCTCTCTTCCGGGTCTGAACTGTGTCAGCTAACTAACGCAACTTTACTTAAAGTACAGCTAAATCCTTATCTTTTCGACATGAACCGTATATTCGGCAAGGGAAAACCAAAGGCTCCACCGCCAAACCTCACGGACTGTATAGGAAACGTACGTATGATGTTCAAGTAACTTTAAAAACTGTTTTAAACAAAGTAAACAAACATGAAGCCCTTCCTGACTTGGCTAACGAGCTTTAGCTAACTTTTAGAAGTCGGAACCAGGTCTTTTTTTTTTTTTTTTTTTTTNTTTTTTTTTTTTTTTTTTTTAATTTACTCGACGTTTTCTTAAATAACATTTAGATTAAGTATTTGTTGTAACTATATACTTTATACTGTATACTTTATATACTTTAAAGAAAGACAACCAAAATTTGTTTTTAATCTAATGCTATGTATCGCAGAATAAACAACACATTTAAACGATCAGAAACAAAACAATCGTTCTGTGTCCAGTTTATGAATCAGTAATTTCATTTGGAGCAGGAATTTAACTAGCATACAGCAGAGATCATGTCATTCTGTGAATGAAGAGGAAACATTAACCAGTTTAACTGGTTGGTTGTCTAGTCAGAGCTATTGTTATCTGACTTACATCGCCCTGGTTGAACTAAGAGGTAGAAAGACGAAAATACATACATATATGCATACGATTTGTACCTTTTTGTTTTTACAAATAGAAAAATGTTTCACAAATGCAAAAAAAAAAAATTAAATAATTAAAATTGTGGTTCTATGGTTCTCCGAGTTACCGGTAATCTAGTGTAACAACAGCAGGTTTTGACCTAGATCTGTATTTATCTGGCCTGTACATTAAAATAACAGTTTAATTGCATTTTTTTTTTCTATTTTAACAAACATAAAGGGTTTTCAACTCCAAAACAAGCTTTAAAACAGTGTATGATCAGTATGTTAATGTAGTCCAGGTTCGACAGTTTAACCAGTTTCAGAACTGGTATTTTTCATTTACTATAAATTATCCAATTATACATAGAGTCTCCTTACTCTTTTCTACTTTAAGGTCGATTCTCGGGCAGAGTCTGTTGACAAGAAGATTGCTAGATTAGATGCTGAGCTTGTGAAGTACAAGGATCAGATGAAAAAGATGAGAGATGGACCTTCAAAGGTGAATTTCATGTCCAATTCTGTTAAATTATTTGCAACAAGATAACTGACAGCTGTCAGTCATCTCATGATATACCTGTCTGTGTGTAATGTTGATCACAACATTATGTAATTTTTCATCTTCTGTAACTAGAACATGGTGAAGCAAAAGGCAATGAGAGTTCTGAAGCAGAAGAGAATGTAAGTGTTTTTTGTGATAAAATATCAGTGATGCAATAAATTAAAAACTAAAATGAATGCATGGTTTTTCTCAAGTAAACTTGGTCTGTTCATCAACCCTTATAAAGACCTAACAGATCCACTTTCTGCCATCCTTGTCTTTTGCAGGTATGAGGGTCAGAGAGATGCCCTCATGCAGCAGTCCTTTAACATGGAACAAACCAATTATACAATCCAGACCCTCAAAGACACTAAAACCACAGTAAGAGGATTGCCATTTTATGCAAATCCTCTTTTTTCATCATTGTGTCTTTGCACTAACGTGTGGTATTTTAGGTTGATGCCATGTCAGTTGGACTCAAAGATATGAAGAAAGCATACAAGAAAGTGAAAATTGATAAGATTGAGGTAAATCTAATTTTTGTTGCTTACAGATTTACTTAAGTCAGATGTTGGATATTGTTTAAGGTTGTTGATTTTTTTTTTTCTGATATCGGCAGATGAGACAAGCAGCTTTTGAGTTGACTCTTTGTGACCTTCCTACGAGGTGACTGATGGAAAATAAAGTTTAACTCATTGCATTTGCTTTAATATCCAGGATCTTCAAGATCAGCTGGAGGACATGATGGACGAAGCAAATGAAATACAGGAGTCACTGAGCAGGAGCTACGGCACACCTGAATTTGATGAGGATGACTTGGCAGCAGGTCAGTATGGGACTTTTTATGCTAGAAGTTTCTAGAATGTTAGATAAATATATTGAGGCAATACATGCAGTAGTGGAGTTAGCAGAAATCACTGCCAGTGTCCTACAGTGTACAGATTCAGTTACAGATACATTTTCAATAAATTCTTAGTTGGTGAATAGTTTTAGTACTTTTTAGGATCAAAGTTCCGATACTTTTTCTAAGACACCAAAATGTGGTAGCAAATTTGATGTATCACAAATCCACAAACACTTAAAGGACCATACCGGCAAGTTTGCATGTTTGAGCCTAATATATTAAATTTTCATACACGCAACGTTACTGACAATCATTTCCCAAACCATGCTACTGGAACGGTGAATTTAAAAAATAAAATTCTCTACCTCCTAGACCACCATTGATTTCAGTTTATTGTGGTTCATAAAATCAACTTGTTGATACTTGAAACATTCTTGGGATAGGTAATCCATCATCACGAACAAGACATGTATTCAGGTTTTTTTTCGAAGTTATGTAATTTTAGCTTTTAAGCGCAATAAAAAGCTAAGATTGTTCAATAACTTACTTAAGAAGAAAGTAAAAAGAAAAACACCAGACGCCAAACACACATGCACACGCCACGCACGCCACACCTGCTGCCCGTCGCCACATAGCAACACCCCTGCAATCTCCAAAAAAAAAAAAAAAAANAAAAAAAAAAAAAAAAAGTGCGGAGTGAATGTATGTCTCCACTGGGGAATATAGTCCCAAAAGAAGATCTGGGTTTATCGAAAAATTTTGACTTCATAAGGCTGCATAACTATTAGTAGGCAAAGCATCAAGTTTTAAGGTGGTGTATTGCTTGAATATTTAATTTTGAGATTAAGAGATTTTGCAAAATATCAAGAAAGCTAAAATACGGTTTTATGCTTTGGGAAATGATTGTCAGTAACGTAACATATGAAAATTGAATCTATTCAGCTGAAACATGCAAAATGGTCCTTTACATAGATCATATAAAACCTTCTTTTTGACTTAAAATCCCAAAGACCTGTTAGTCAAATCAACCAAGAGGAAGCACCCTAGTGATGGATGTATCTACATGTTTCCTCAGAGCTGGATGCTTTGGGAGATGAGCTCCTTATGGATGACGACAGCTCTTACCTGGATGATGCATCATCAGTTCCAGCTATCCCAGAGGGACTGCCCGGTGACAGGTCAACCAACAGGGTATATCCGAGTTTCAGCATTTTTTAACATGAAATTTTCTCAAACTGTCTAGAATTTGTTACAGGTGCAGCTGCAGTGACTTAACATAAGTTTAAAATGTCTTGGTTTTTCTTGGTTTCTGTTTCAGGATGGCGTTCTGGTGGACGAGTTTGGTCTCCCTCAGATTCCTGCTACATAAACCAGCGGTTGGTGGCAACACTTTTGATGTCATAGCCTTTTTTTTTTATTAACTGACACTCCAGCCTTAAGGGGCAACCCTGAAATCCAAAGAAAAAAAAATAATGAAAACAAGTTGATCAAACATTATGATTATGTTGATCTACGTGAATGAAAAAATATATATTTCCCAGAAATGGTTCTTGGAATTGGGGTTCTTTTAACTTTGTACAGTTTCTACAGCATCGTGTTGCCAAACAATAAATTATATTTTTCAAACAACGCATAATTTGGTGTAATAAGGTGAAAATAAGTCATTTGAGTAATTTCTACAAAAGCCACTTTATTATACATGGGTCAGTGTGTGTAATCAATAACTTAAACAAAATCTATAGGCAATGACACCCTTGGCAAAAATAAATAAACTTTGTTTTGTTTTTATCTTAAAAAGCTTCAATTTTTATTTTTTTTTTAAAAGGACTCGATATCATGAGCTCAGGATCCTAACTGCCGTCATCACCAGCTGAGCCTGTAGCTGTGAGGGAAGATTTTTTGGTGCAGATACTCCACAACACTGCTCTTGTTTCGGAGTTTTTCAAACTCATAGTAAGGTATCTAGAAGAAAAAAAGATGAAAATCCATATGGAATTATTTCAGAAACATACCATTAGACTGGCAGTAAGACAAGTAAACAAGACACATCGTCCTGAAGTACAACGGCCACAATCATTAAAGCCTAGAATACAGTCAATGGGGAGATGAAGTGCTTGATGAAAACTGATGGAAGAACATGAACTTTGCCAAGCGTGAAAGTGAGGCTCTAACCTGAACAACTTCGTATCCCAGCAGCCTCAGGTGTCGCTGTTTGATGGCCTCTTTTCCAAGCAGCTGCCTTGTGTTTGTAGTGAACCTCTTCTGTCCATCAATACAAAGAGCGATCCTGCAAACACGTCATACGTCCCGTGTGTTTAAATCCATAATGATCACAAGAAAAACTGTTTGCTCTCAAAGGAGGATGGCTACTTTTGTAATTCATGACATTAATGTATCAAAAAAAATCCTATATGTAGCATTCTTGTATAATATACACAGCATAAACAATTACCTCTTGTAGGTATCATCATTATGACATGCAGGCAACATATAACCCTCTTCATCAAGTTTTATCTCCACATCTGCAAAAACAAAATGTATGTTAAGTCCCAGATAGGTAATTTATACAAAATAAAATTCATTTAACAAAGCATGTTACCTAATGTGTAACAGTATGGTGTCAGAACTTTGGATCCGAAATACGAACGAGCCCCGAGCAGATCCACCAGTCCATTTTTTACAGAGTTGTAGAGATGTGTGTCCACTGGAGTCTCCAGAGAGCGTCCAGGCATGAGGAAAGACTTGACACGGTACTTAGGAAGAAGTCTGGGGCCCTGAGCAGATAAAGAGCTTTGACTAAAACAAATTTGTTCACATTGTGCATTGTCAATGTGGTCTTCAATTTTGCAATTAGGACAGAATCCTCCCCTCTTTTTTTCCCCTTTTGGAGTTCTATATTATTAATCCTTTTAATATACCTTAAACATAACTTAATGCTTTACCTCATAGAAAGGACATTCCAACTTCACAGTCATGTAGAGCTGGGTCAACTGAGCCAGAATAATACGGTCCATTCCTGTGCCTTGCTCTAGAACACAGGTAAAAATTGCAAAATAAAAACCAGTAACAGCATCAGACAATGATTGCATCTATAAAAGTGTGAATTTAAACATGCATGCAGGGAAAGTTCCTATGTTGTGCAGGTGTTTAAACAGGTCATGTTACCTTGCAGCTGCTGGAGAAAATAACTGCTAAACACTTTGGACACATAGTTGACAGGGAACCTCTCCACCAGGATGCAGGAGTGGAGCAGGTTCAGCAGCATCCGAGGCTGGAAGTGAGAGAAGCGGGTTCGCAAGATGTTTTCAACTTTCCTGAACACCTCAGATGCATTGGGCGGAAGGTATCCCAACTTCCCGAACGGCATGATCTGTCTGGCCACCTGGCTGGTGCTGTAGTCGTCCGCTCGGTACACAAAGCTCTCAGCAACAATGTCAAACACTGGTGGGGATAGGATGTTCCTCCGGCCGAAGAACTGCATCACCTTGGTGACAGTCTCTGGGTGAGAGGTGAACGCCATTGTAGGTACGTACCTCTCCATAGCCTCCACAAAGTAGTGATCACTGTGACCAAAGTGCATTAGTGCCCCAAGTACAAGAGTGAGTTCCTCATCAGTGAAGTGAGGTACATGCCGTACAGCCTGCTTGCACAGATTGATCACCAGAGGCATGGCCTGGGTCTGATTCAGGGTCACGAGAGCACTAAGCAGCCTGCTGACGGCCACAGGGTCCATACGGGAGGTGATTGACACAGCGTGGGTGTGCATGGCATTCAGGAGGTCCTGGTATTTTCCATCTTCACCCACCCCACCTTGCAGAAGGCTGTAAACAGCAGTTACGTCTGCTAGACTCCACTGAGCTGGCTCCTGCTTCTGGATTTGCTCCATCACCTGTTCCAGCATTACACAGCCAGGACCCTCCATAGCCAGCATTGCCTGGCCCAGTGAACACAGCTGCCCCACAGCCATCTGTCCCCTATCCAGCCTCTCCTGGCTCTCTGATACCAGGCGAACCATCAAGGTGCTCCAGGGATCCAAGAAGAGCCGTGTGCAGGCCAACAGAGCTGAAACCAGCCCAGCATCTGTCAACCGCTCAGAGTCCTGCTCCAGCTGAAAGCACAGGGCCCTGATGGTGTCTTGCTCCAGCACTGTAGGGTCCTTAAGAGCATGGCCATCCTGCTCCAGATCTGCCACACGGTGCAGTGCAGCTGCAGCCATGGTGTCAGACATGATCTCCAGAGTGCGAAGAACTTTCAGAACTTGCCGGGAAGAGGAGCAACTTCTGAGATGCTGCTGGAAAGCCTGCTCCTTCGTGTCTGTGGGACGATGCAGCTGGGTCAGACGGAACCGGGGAACAGAGTCTCTGTGAAGTCCAACAGACCCAGTGGTAAAGAAGGACGGATCCCTGACAACAGTGGACAGGCTCATTTTCCCAAAGTCGAGCTGTACCTTCTGGCAGCCCTGTTTCTGAATGCAGCGGCCGGCTGAGGTGCACAGGCAGGCTACACAAAACAGCTTATCCATATTCCTGGACCTCAGGAGCCTGATGATGCTCATCGGTCCAACAGGAGAGTAACGCTGTATCCCAGCCTGCCCGAGCAATGGAAGTCTCTGGATCAGTTTTAAAGCCATGATCCTGGTCCAGAACTCCTCAAACTCAGCTGGTACCCAGATGAAAAATGAAAAGAAGAACTTTATAAACAAGATTTTGCTTTTACAGATTTGACAAAACTCTGTCATACTAAAATGAAAACAAAACTATGAGAATACTGAGCTCCCTCCGTATTCACTGTTAACACACATATGAAGGTTAACAGCAGCTAGCAATTTCACATTGTTGGTGACATATTTTAAGACACGTATAAATGCAATGCATAACTGTTTATACTGAGGATAATCAAAGTGCAAACGCATTAAGCCTTTTAACTTTAAAAACTGTGAATCATTTTTGCCCTTGCCTTCACCGGAAACACGTCCAGCTAATGTTAGCTTGCTAGCTAGCTAGCTTAGTAGCTAAGGCAGGTCCTGAACATGAGAGAAGCTCTGCTCTCAAGACATAAAGCGTGTTCTAGGGCTAACGCTGCAAATCACATTAAGTTTCAATGATAAAATAATAAAATAAATAAGTCAAACTCATACCTGGACCTTCTGACTCCTGAACAGGGACACAGCTCCGCTGACCAGGAAAGATCCTAGCGAGCTTCCGTAAGAGGCTCGTGAGGCATTCTTGGTACCTCGGAAATGTCTTCCTCCTAGTTCGTATGTGTTTAATTATGGACAGTTCAAGTGTTCCAAATGTTTTAAATGGAAAAGTAACACAAAAGATCCCCATGTAAGAAAACACTGAATGAAAATCAATTTATACTGCAAAGATTGAGTCAAGAGGCGAAAATGTATTATAAACATGACTTGTTTTACTGAATTTTGTTTTACCAGCTTTGAAAAAAATAGGCTACAAATTACAAGTGTAATGTAATATTGGTGCAAAAGTGTGATGACAAAATGTGAAACCGAAATATGTTGACAACCACAATTACTATTTTACCAATATTATCCATTTTTTTTCATATCGACCTTTGTCCGACAGCATTTTAAGGTGGCACCATTCATACAAACGCTTGAGGGAGACAATCCGTGCAACTTCATGCAACCTAATTTTGTAAAATCAAATGATCAAATGAACATGGAGAATGATTTAATTTGGTCAGCCTATGAATTTATCAGCTTTACGCAGGAACATGTAGAGAATATGTCATAAAGCATTCTCTTTGCCATTTCTGCTGAAATATGTAGGATATGAAAACTAATCTCACCAAGTATAAATGAGTTGCCATGGATCCATTTTCCAAAATAAAGGATATCACATATAGTGGCTATGTTCATCTTAAAGCTTCAATGGTCTGGAAGAACCTTAAATGCCCTCATATCCTCTTTCATAAGTGAAAAAACATTTTTGAATTCAGAAGTAGAAACTCAGGTATGCAGTTTGACCCAACATTTTTCTGGAGCCTTAAGTATTCATAGGAAAACATTTACTTGGCTGCCTGACAGCTCAGTGCCCTCACATCCCTGTTAAATAACAGCTGTCATTATGCAAGTCCACTCCCTTTATGACATACTTCAGGAAGAGGATTATGGTATTTAAGTGTTTATGCTTTTGTGTTATGGAAGTGAATTTAACTGAATGAAAAATACACTCGAGTTTTCAATGTAGTTTTCAATCCCAGTAACTTCCAGTTTGTTAGAACAGAAATAACCTCAGCGAGTGCTCGTCTGAACATGCTGAATGTATTTGGTTAAGGGGGGGTCAGAAGACTTGTCAGAACTTGGCAAGCACCTCAGGGAAAAAAAAGAGTTGAGGCTTTTCAGCTCCATAGTAGGAAAATAAAGACAGGTTAATCCAACACTTATTTCAATCAGAATTTATGTCAGGGAAAAAGTCAGCAAAGTACAACTTGATAGAGGGCTTTATTTAAAAAGTTCATATTATAAAATGTAAAAATTCAGCTAAACTGGATCACGTGAATTGCAAAGACTTATCCTTTAGAGTTGTACTTCCAAGGCTGCCACTTCACATCTTTACATGACAAAAAAAATACAATGACAACCCCTTAATTTCTGATATGTAAATTTGGCAGTACTGGAAGTTCACAACAAAGATAGCGGATAGTTATTGCTTTGGTTTGTTTAAATTGGGGTTTATACAGTAGAGTTGAGACAGCACGTGACCTAGCTGATGTGAGGGGCAGAAGGAATGAATATGCTGATATGGCTCATTAATCGTCCTTATCCTTGGCACCGTGTTTTAGGATGCGTGTGAACTCCACATAGTTGAAGTTGTTCTTCTTGTCAATGGGGGCCTCCCTGAAAAGCTCATCCACCTCCTCATCTGTAAACCGGTCGCCCATTGTTGTCAGCAGTTCTCTGAGGTAATCTTCCTGGATGAAACCTGACGAGGGAAAAGTTCAATCAGATAAGTCCAACAGAGCCTGAATCAATATCCAAAACAACTACTCAGGAATTTCTCTTTGTAAAACTTCAGTCCTTATGAAACTAGTATTTTACCTGAGCCCTCTTCATCAAAGCATGCAAATGCATTTCTGATCACGTCCTCAGGGTCTGTGCCATTGAGTTTCTCTCCAAACATGGTGAGGAACATGGTGAAGTTGATTGGCCCGGGAGCTTCATTCATCATGGCCTCCAGGTAATCCTCAGTTGGATTTTTTCCTATGAAAACACAGATATCACAATGTAATAACTCTTTACATCTGACAAATTGTTTGCTTTTAGAAGTAGTTTTATAAAATGTCTTTCCCTTTGGCTTTGTTGGCCTTATTTGACACTAAACATTAGTGTAGCAAGTTTACAATGGAGACAGTCTACTTTAGAAATTACAATCAAGACAAATCTATTGTGATGTCTTTAGACAGGCACAGACAAGAACAGACCAATTAGAGATCAGACAAACCAAATCACATGAATCATACAAGTAACGAGAGACAAAAAAGGCACACTGATCTGGCATCAGCTCATGCCAGTTGAGATTGTCTTGTTGACTCACCCAGAGAGGCCAGCATATCATGTAGGTCCTCTTTGTCAACAAATCCATCACGATTCTGGTCAATCATGTTAAAGGCCTCCTTGAACTCCTGAATTTGAGACTGGTCAAACATGGCGAAAACATTGGAGGTGGCGCGCTGAGGGCGCTTCTTTGTGGTCTTTCCCTTAGCCCTTTTGCTCGACATTTTGAAGATTTTATATCTGTGGAAGTAAATAAAAAGTCCTTATATTTCTGAAGTGGATCATGCAGTTACTCAAAATAAGGTTTAGCCAATCATGCCCACATCTCTGTGATGGGGTAATCTAATTCTCTGGCAGTGATTCCCCAGTGTGGTGTCCTTCACTGAGCTATAAATGGAAGTCTTCTTCAGCTTTCTGGGTTGTTCAGCTCACTGCTTTTATAAGGCAGCAAAACTTACTGATGTGAGGACACATTGCCTTTTGAGGCAGTGTTATTCATGTAGTTTGATGTTGACCCATAATCACATCTTCAGAGTGATGGCTGCTCAGTGACTCCAAACAACTGTCAAGTACTTTCTGTGGCTTTCTCTATCAAGACGTTTAAATTATAAAATAATGTCTCAAAATTTCTTATTTTATCTTAAACAGTTAAAATGGTTTGTTTTTTTTATTTAATTCAGTTACTCGATTGCTTCAGCATTACAGCAAAGTAAAATTATTTTATTTACCTGTTCAAAGTGAAATGCATGACGAATGCCCCATTTGCTTCACCACGACATCCATATTTAATGATTATTAAAATGTTAATGACTATTACAAAGCCATGGATGGAAATATTATCTCATTAACATTATGACGATTAAAGCATTGCAACAAAACGAAAATTAGCCAGCAATCGTACCATTAATATTCGATTTTGTCTATGTTGGCAACTTTACAAACAGTGAAAACTAAAAACAAAAAATAGTATTAGGGAAACTGGTTTTGTCTGTTGTTAAGTTTTGTTTACAACGTGATATTACAACAGCCGACGCTTCATGAAGTACGTAACGCTACATAGCCGCAAGGGTTCGCGGCCTAGCTTACAAGAATTCAAACAGGGGCGTAGCCAAAAATATATACATATATATATATATATTAAGCAACTTCTGTAATCCAGACAAAGATCTAGGAGTAGAATTTCAATTCACAACTGCTACCTAACTAAACCTATACCACCAACACAGCCGCTTATTAAAATTGAGGAATTGCTACGTTAGCTTACGTGGTTAGCTACATAGCAGCAGTTAGCCATGTTCAATGCTACAAATCAAGCATCCAGAATGACACGCTAATATGCTAATCAGATGATACATATTTGTCTCGTGTCAACATAGCAAAACATATATGAGACCGCTATTTACAGCATACAAATCACAAATAGAAACAAAACACAGTCTTACCTGCCGACAAAAAGATTCTTGGAGGTAGTCCGGTGCTGCCCCTTTATCTCAGCCACCGCCCTTCACTTCCTCATAATAATGTTGGTTCCGTACAACACGCCCGGAACAAACCAATTCAGAAAAATAGGGGTGCGTCAAGTTCGAAAGCCTTCTTAATCGTAAGAAAATAAACATTTCCGATTTTATTTAGTCTGAGCTCTAAATTTAATTACATCTTTTAAAAATATATGTTGAAATACACTCCTAATACTTTATTATTCTTAGTCATAAAATCCATAGTATAGGCTAACACACCTGTGGAGTAAATGTAACCGGGAAAAACACACCCTACCCTGCGTTGACATTCCTGGATATGTCCTTAAAAGGGCAGAAGGTGTCCATCCTTCTTTGCATTGGATAATCATAAATAAGGTGATGTGAATCTTGAATGATCCCCTTGGGAAAAATGGACACCAACACAATTAAAGCACAGCATTATGGGAAATAACAGAAATTGTCCGATAATATTATATTGTGGTGGGTGATGCTACATTGTTTGGGAGGATTTGGTGTACACATACTAACAGTATTAAGATCAATACAATAAAGTGAAAAATGATGATAGGATGGATAATAATAGACCCTGACTGCCCAGCCAGGGTCAGACAACAGTTGGTACCCTAGTCATTCATGTAAATGGAGGATTACTACTGCAGGGGTTCACAAACAAGAAGTGGAACTGGTGACTCACATGATAAAATGAGCCTTACATATTAACTGTAGCATATTTTTGCAGGGATATCACTTTCCAAGGTGACAATAAAATGAACAAACAATGCAGACAACCCACAGATGCCTTCCATCATGCCTAGTCATGGTGTTAACTAGACAAGCCACTAGTCTACAGATGTTAACATCGTATAGTTTTGCTATTAGTCTACTGATTGAAATTTTGACTCTTATTTATAAGAATTCATTTGTTAACCTTCATGCTATAAAATCAAGTAAGGTAATTTTCATGTAGTTTTTATGTTACCTTGTCTTGTGGTCTGATGGTCTGACTTATTTCAAGAAAAATTCCATTAATGTGGGTGAATTACATATATGGAAACACAGGAGGGTTACTGGTACGTGTCTCTCCAGTAATCAATGAGATCAAACTGTGTAACTGATCAAACCAGGATTTTAAACAACCATAAAATTAGGATAGAGTCCTATGATACAGTAAGTATATTTATTATAAACTGTACTGTCATATTAAACCACTAGAGTGTACTACTTTCACAGAGGGATACTTTCATTTGCTAAGCTGAATTAAGTTTGCTTATTAATCAAACGGGTAATTTGTCTTTGCTTGATCAGTGGTCCCTTTGAGCCAGCTCAATAAATGTGCTCATGTCTCAGAACAGTTAATTTAAATATTATAGCCTCAGTGTGATGAAGGCAACGCAAACCAGGAAAAAAAAAAAAAGCTCTGATGGAGACTCCACATAGCTGGACTTTCCTGAACAGCTGAATTCAGATGAACATGCTTCAATGAAACTATGTTATTCTGAGCACCTGTAATTTAACGGAAGAAGTCAACCTAGACCATTTGTTGATCTTGTCAAATTAAAACAAAAGCACATAAGATGTCGAGCTTGAATTTAAATGAAACATAATATTCTATTACAGTAGAATTTACAGTACAGTGACCTTCCTGCTACATTTTGAATGGTGGATATTGATTGAGTGATTCCATTTGGAACCAGGTGATACAATTTACCAGTTTGTCACTCTTACCACAATAAAGTTATATGACATATGATCTTCCATGGCATATAACATGAGGTATGTCAGGATGGAGTCATTAGGTAACAGTGTTATTACATTCCTGGGCAGATAGCCTATCCACTTAAATTTTCTACATTACTTGAAGAGTGTCAAGGAAAATATTCTTTTATGTAAGCGGTGACTGACAGCTGTTTGGTAAGTGGGGTTTATAGTCAGATTAGAGTAAGTCCCCAGGATATTTGTGATGAAGGCTACATAAAGTATGCTATTTTTTAAATTTAAGTCATATGATCTTGCGGGTTACTGTATGCCACAGAGTCTTGACTCTGTCCTTAGAGACTGGAATATATTTATGTGTTGGTTGCTTAATGGAGAGGAGAGATACCTTTGAAATCAAACCATATGTTGAATGAGTGAAATGAAATATGCTTCTAGACTGAACGTTTCACGATAAAGCAAATACAAATGTATAATAATAAAACATTAATTAATGCTATATACAGATTTTCTGTAATAAACAAAATATTTAGCTATAGGCCTGTTTCTAGCTAAATATCTTCAATGTACATTTTATTCCTGTAGAAAGTTTTGTTGCATCGAGTTTCTTTCACTCCACAGGAAGACAAAATTAATTAAAATGAACAATTATCCAAAGGAGTTTTAATTAAACTCTATAAAGCTGAAATAAAATGAGCAAAATGATCACATGTAACTGCTAGCTGCTCACTAAAATCACTGGACCTTAGACCTTTCTGACAGAAGTCATTTTGTCTTGTCAAACACACCAATGATATTAATGATGAAGTGTGTCAGAGAGCCAGCATGAACAATACCAGAGTCCTGGCACTGGCACACCTGAATGGAATGCAGCCATCATTATGTGTGTATCCTCTGTCAGAAAGGTCTTGAGGTACTCATTATAACACATCAACAAAGGCTTGTGCACCGAGTAAGTAGTTCTGCAACTGCATGAGTTAAATGGCATCTGATTTGGCGGCTGGTAACAGATTATACTTTAAGTGTAAAATTGATCTCCTATCCCATCAATTAGAGACCAGTCCATTGTTGTGGCACTGCTTGACTTTGTGTATTAGCTCCCCTTTACTATGTATTAGCTCGCCTACACCTCAGCTGCCCATCAAGACATTTGGAGTATGTTGCCATGCCCATTGTGTGCTGTGAGGAAAGTGAGTGAGAGCCAGAAAAGAAGAATGTTCACCACAAAAGTCTCAGAGGAGTTTGGCCACATGATATTTTTACCATGAAAACTTTCCACCATGTTGCATTCAGTTTCCATAACAATGTCCAAACATCTGTCGCAGCCACTTGAAGCAACTACCAATGACCATTAACCTTTTTATTTAACCAGGATGAGTGTTTAATTGCTGTGATTGCTACTGGCTAGTTGAAATTGATTTTACTTTCTTTATTCTATTACTGGAGCCAGAGAGGAAAAAGGTAACCTATGGATGATGCCATTAACACATCACATCCATCCATCAGCACCACCGCAAATGAGAAAGTGAGAATCAGAGAGAGACTAGTTGGCATGTGATGCATGTGAAGCAAGTAACAATAGCAAAGCTAAAGTTAGAAACAGCCACAGCTGAGACTGCTGATAAAAAAAGTCAAGACAAAAGCTACTGGAGATTATCCAGCAACAGCACAACAGACCAACAAGAGCTTCTGAGACTCTTATGGAAGCTTTAATTTTAGAAATAATATAAATGACATTAATCATGAAATTAAAAATAGTGACACTGTCTTTAAGTAAGTAAACCCAGTGATATTAATAACTGGTCAACTCATATTCATAACTGGTTAAGAAGCAAAAAAGAAAAAAAAAGAATGAATGTCTGACTGATTTGGTGAATGAATGGCAGCCAAATACATAAATCTGTACATTCATACATGCCTACATTGTATAAATCATTAAATTGTCCCAAAGGATACTTTAAAACATTACATAAAACAACTTCATCAAATGTAGCTATACAAACAATAAAAAAGTGGGCCTGTGTTTACCTGCATATGAGGCAGCAATGCTCATTGGCAGAGACCTCCACCCATAAATGCGTTGCACTCTGGGAGAGGAGTTGCCTCCACTTTGCTCTCAGCTATATTTATCTGCACCCTCTCCATAAAAGGCTGTGACTGCTTGGACATTCTGACGAGTGCCGATATTATTTTTGTTGTGTAGACCACAGCCTTGCCTGCACTTACCTGTAGCTTTGCCGGGATATCAAGCTTTAAGTGTGGACTTGGACTATCTTTTCCTTTGAATCTTGGAGTTTGTGGCTTTTAGGCCTGGGTAAGTGGCAGCTTGTACTGGAATAAACTGTTGTTGGTGTTGCATATATCTGTCTGATTAAGCATGTTGATTGCCTGAATGTACTGGCAGCTGATTTTGCAGGTATGAATTTACAAGTTTAATTGTGGTATAAGTTTTCTTCTTTTGGTCAAGCAACTACTATGAAGCTTTTGGTAAGAGTAATTTAGTATACTAAAATTAGCATCAAGTTTCTCCATGATATTTTAACATTTTCCATCTTGAGAGCCCTAGACCTGTTGATATAAGGGAAAGCATGACCAGCATTAAATGTATAATTTGTAAATGTAGCCTGACAGTAAGTTCTACTGTATAAGAATCTTGCATTGTGATAACAGTCAATCCACCTGCTTTTGAACACTAACTAACCAGACAGACAGGCAGACATATAGGCAGGAAGAAGCTCGGAAACTCAAGGTTCGGAACCAGGAACGGCCTGCAGTATGTCTGGATCTATACCATTCTACCAGAAGCACCATCGCCACTATGACCGTGGCTACCACAGCAAAGAGATGGATTCTACTGTGAACCAGTACCAGTCCAGCAGCCGATACACTGTTGGCAGCAGCAGGAGCAGGGGGTAAGGTGGAGGAAGAGGAGGAGGAGGCAGAGGAGGATGGAGACAGACCCTTTCATCAACCAACTTGTCACTGGAAAGCCCTGCTTCCCCTTTAACCCCATCATCTACTCTCCCCAATCCCACCCCAACTGATCAGGTTTACCTCCATCATCACAACTGTTGGATCACTTCCCTGCCACGGCTTTTGAATCACATTTCCTGCACTGCTGCTCCTTATTGAAATAACCATCATTTCCTTCCCAGAGCTCTTTTTCACCTGCGGATTATTTCCCTTTATACATTCACTTTTTGAGTGGCACAAACACTTTTGAGTCCCGCATGAGTTACCAATAAGCTCCTTGCATGTAGACTTAGTGATGCTTTCTTGCTGTTATGCATGCTCACAAACTCTTACTTTTAACACAACTCTCCATAAATAACTAAAGCGGTTATGTTGGGTAAGCTGTAAGAGAATGCCTTGTTATGTAATAGCGTATACATGGTATATAGGCCGAAATAGAATCTTAACCGATGCTGCAGGGAACGTAAGAAGTGACAGTTCCTTCCTTTGAAAACTGAATCCCAGGCTTATGTTTATGTTTAAAACCTGAAAACATTTAGTTAATTATTATCGCTGGAGAATTTGGTTACTATCCTTTATTTTCAGCGGACACATAGAGATTTACTGTTTGTCAGCAGTCAGTTTTGCTCTTATGGTCCCTATTGAATGAACTGGCCAGCTGACTGGAGTTAGTGTTAGACATACCAAATGTACAGATGGATTAAATGTGATTTAAGAGTGTTAGTCATACAGCAGTTTTTGTCTGTTGTGTCTTTAGAGCTAGTCCTGACAAGATATCTATGTGGACTGGACTTGTCTAATCCTTGTCAGTTCTTCTATTGTTTAAAACCCAAAGTCAAACACAAGTCTCTTGTATCTGTAGGACGGAAATATTGAAAGTTTTTGTATCCTGTGAATTTGTTGGTGATCTTGACTTTAAGAGAGCCTGGAATGTCTTTAACTGCACTGGCTTTGATGGTGTGAATAAGGTGAAAGTGTGTAGATTTTACTAACAGCTGATGTTTTCCTTCACACATGACCATGGTCTGCTGGCCAAGACACCAGCCATTGGATCTATAGTGAGGGTAGGAAAGGAAGTTTATGATGTGATGATGATGTGCCATACAGGGTGTAAAGATAAGATTGTTATTGGAAAGGGGAGCTATTTACAGTATGTGGGGATAAATGAAATCATATAACATGTACTAAGCCTTCATAGTAGGACTTCATATCACTTTTGTTCTGGAATGTTAAGAGATCCTGAAAGGTCAGAGGAGAGGACCAACCCAGATAGATACAGTACACTGTTCTATTTCATGCTTCCCATTCATAGCACTTCTGCTAGGCCTGCTTTCCCCAGGAAAGATAAGGGCATTTCCCCTGTTGCCCCGTCTTCATGTCAGCCCCTGTCATCTCACACCCTGAGCCCCCATCCCATCCCCCCAAACACTGCAGAGAGCTGCAGGAAGATAAACTGAGGTGCTTGACATTAACCCGGTTTTGAGTCTGACGTAGAATTTGGCTACCTGAAAATCTCATATGTCAAGATAATTTTTCTCTAAACTTTTACTATACTTGTTATCCCTTCCTCTCCTTAATGTTCTAACAGTGACAGATACTGTTTGGCTTAGTGGAAGAGATTTGGTTGTACTTCTGATTGATATTAAGATGTGCTCATTGGAACCAGCCAGTCTCTGTTGATTTTGTGGCTGCAATAACTGAACTCTTAAGGATAATCAAACTAAACCATCCACTTTCCCATTGAACATTAACACACACCTCATCCTCCTTTCATCTTGGGTTTATCCCTATATCTTGAAGTTATGTTATCAGTTCACTGTCTGACACAGTGTCAGGCTGATGGTATTTTGTGTATCTCAGACTTAAAGTGTCTTCACACTCTGGGTTGGACGAACACAGACTGAGCCCCGTGCCAAAGAGACCCAAGCCAACTTACTTGGCTGTTGATAAAGAGAACCAAATCATCGGCTATGTAGTGCCTATCTTCAGGGGCAGGTAATGAACTCTTCACCGCATAAAGTTGGAACTCCAAGAATGTTTTGCTACATCTTAAAGTTATTTTAGTCTTAATGCCATACTTCATCCTTGGCTCTGCTTCCTGAACCCTAGTCAAGAGTTTGCCACAGGATTTTCGAATATGGAGGAGGAAAGGGTGAGGCAGACTGCTGCTCACACGGGCCGCAGGGATCTGTTCACCAGTGGCGTGGAGATGGAGAAGTCAGAGCAAGTCGCAAGGAAGGTGGCCATGCGCGAGTCGGCCGAACGCATCTCTCAGAACAAACGGGTTAGTTGGGGGATTCTAGTTGTTCTGAGACCATACAGGAAGTCACTGGCTGATGCATAGTTGAATGGGTACCTATTGGTAATGCTAAGCCCAGTTAACTTTGACTAGACATTGCAATATCTCTGACAGTCAGTTCATTGACTTTTTAAGGTCTTCTCTTACGTTTGCTGTCACTTAACATGTCAAAGTTCAACAGTATATTCAACAGAATATAGCAAGAAGTAAACACACTATAGTAGAAGACATGTTTTACTGTTTCCTGCTTTTGGTCCCATTTATTGGATTGCCTAACAAAGACATCACCAAAGCGACATATTCAGGGAATCTTGCAGAATGTAGGAAAATTCTCTTTCATGACATCACAAATGGACTTTTCGGGAAAACATCAATCATAACCATCTTTAGGCTATGCACCAGTGTTGCTACTTTGCACAGTGGTATATAAGTGAGCAAAGTAACTGCACTAGCATTTAGGAATGCTAAGTGGCTAAGTTGTCGCTATTACTCCTTACACAGGGGAGTTATTTATTTTCATGGCTGATTATGTGAAGGAGTAAACCCTCTTCATTCACTGAGGATAATAAAAGTCATAGTGACCCGCTCCTCTATTAATCTGTCTCCACTTGCTGGATAGCTGTGCCACTGGGTGATAAATTCCTCAGGAGATCATGTTTCTTGAGACACAGGAAGACAGTGTCCCAAGGGTGCTGTCATATTATGTGCTGAGTTCCTGGATGTGGAACTAGATGGTGTCTTATGCCCCTAGCTATTAATAAGAGATAATGAGCAACATACACACAACCATAGCACGTGTCACACAAAAGTACATACAGCTTACTCAACTTTTGCTCCACTTTTGTTTTCTAAAAGTTCTGCTTTTGCTTCCAGCATGCATTGTGGATTCTTGATAAGACTTTCACAGCTTATGGTTAGTAAATGTACAGTTTTAACACTGCCATATTTTCTCTAGATTCATGACCACGAGGAACACTACAAGCGCATGAACGAGGACAGCCTGATGCACGCCCCAGAGTTTGTGATTAAGCCTCGCTCCCACACTGTGTGGGAGAAGCAGTGTGTGAGGCTGCACTGCACCCTCACCGGTTGGCCCGACCCAAGGGTCGTCTGGTAGGTCACGCACACATCAGCAGTAATGTAATCCCAACTCTCCATTCTTTCCTATATGATTCTCCCTCACATTCCATTCATTCATTTTGACTTCTTCTAGTTTCTGCAGCTTCTTGTCCTTCTCATAATTCTGTTTCGTTCTTTTCAAAGTTCTTTCTGCTTCTTTTGGTCTGTCCTCTTCCATTTTTTCTACCTACTACTGCAAGGTACAAAAATAATGTGGCAATTGACCCCCTTTCCCACCCCGGCAAGTATAAACTAGAGAGCAGATACAACGTACACTCACTGGAGATTAACAGGTAAGTGTAGTTTTATTCACAATACTCAAAAAAGTGGATCCTTCTCAATGAACCACTATGTTGTTACCACTATTTTATCATTAATAAAAGAATCTCCTGACTATTAGTAATAATAGGTATACACTGGACGCAACAAGTACTTTTGATCTAGAAAACCCCACAACACCTGATGGAAATTACATCACCAGTGGTTTCTATTTATTGCCACAGTATTACTGGCCAGGAGTTATGGAACGCTTTACAGTTGAGAGCTCACATAGTTGGTATTATTTTCATGGCTGCGAGGTCTGAGGTTGAGGTGGGGGAAGGGCACCGAACACATGTATCCTTAAGAAACAGAATGTGGACATCGTGGATGTTGATCACCTGATGCTCTCCTCTTTCAGATGCGATTTTGATGACACAGCACAGTATCGCGTCTCTGCCATGAATGCCAAGGGAGAGCAGTCTGCTTTTGCCTCTGTCATTGTAAAAAGTAGGTTTCTCTAAGTCAGAACACAATTTTGCTGTTGCTAATCATTGTTGATGTCATGAAAATCACACTCTGGGATTCTGATCTATTACAAATGCAAGTTTAGGTTAATATAGATAATGTTTTCCTGAACAACTGTCAGTGAGGAAAAAATGGACTCACCAGCATTAGATTCTCTTTCCTTTGGGATAGGTGACAAGAGACTGACAGAGTTGGTAAATATTAGTGTGCTGAATCGTATTACAAATTTTTTTGTATTTAGTTTCAGATTTTTAAATGATTATTTCACTGTTATTTAGTATGGAAGCCTTGAGAGGACATGGGTAAATAGGACCATGATCGGAAAACAAAGGATGAAGAAAATGTCTTCTCTGGCCTACCAAAATGAAAAACTATCAGTGTATTCAAGTGAAAATTGAGATGTTAATGAAGTTGCCTTTTCATTGACTTTAATAGGTCTGAACAACAGAGACAAAATTTAAGTTATAATTGTGATTTTAATCAGACTTCCACTGTACTGTAGGTGTGAAATGTGTCACCTGTGTCAATATATTTGTAATTGATACTTCATATATTTTGGCATTTGTGAATATAATTACATTCTTCGCATTGAGTTCTATACCTGAAATTAGGTACAGTTTGTGGAAACTGCAACTGTCGCTATTCTCTTTTAGGATTCAAAGGAGAAGTTGATGAGTCCCTGCCACCACCAAGACGTAAGTGTGAATTTTATTTTATATATAAAGTGTATTCAATTTCATATTATTTATATATATATATTTTATTTATGTATATATTATTACCATTACCCATGTTTGGCTGTGGATGATTGCTCATCTATGATTAACCTCAGCAGTGAGTGGGGGTGGGGAAGGTGAAGGGTGCTACAGCAGTAACAAGTCTTTATTGTTTCCTTGATGCTGCGGCAATGCAGGTGTTGCTCCTGAAGGTAACAGGGCCACAGGAATGTGGTTTGCAAAGTTTTGGTGAATTTAGTGTATATGTTGTGTCTGTGCATGGCCACTTTTGTGCGTCTGTTTAGAATTTTAGAGTTCACAGTATTCTTTTGAAACTGTGAGACCTAGACATAGTTACTTAGGAAAGAGCGATAGGATCCTAGTTATTAAATATTGAATCAGATGTTTTTAACTTCAGATGGGTTTTACATGTGTCCGCTGCACTTCACTGTTTCATGCATGACACTGAGTTGTTGATTTTCCTTTTTGAACACTGTAAATTAACATCACTTTTGGTCTGAATCTGTGCTGTTGTCCCTTTTCCTGTCTCTTCCTCCTGTTCCTGTGTAGTTGAGAAGGTTTGATCCATCATACTTGATCCATCATTGATCCATCGTACATGTTTTTCTATGTTTTTCTGGGTTTTTAGTGTGATAATGCTCTGTCACTTTTCTTACAGTCCAGTGTTTTGTTCTTCCACCTGGTGTGAATCACAGTCATCCCACTTGTCACTATTTTGTTGGCACAATGATCCGAGCCCAAACTCTGACTTTGCTTTCTCCTGTTTCCATCCTATAGCTGGCCCTGTGTCTGAATATGGTATCACCTTCAAGACTCATATTGTTGATACTTTTGGTGTGTCATTTGGAAGAGAGGGTGAGACCATGAGCCTGGGATGTACAGTTGTCATTTACCCCACACTGCAACGTTACCAGCCAGAGATCCAGTGGTACAGAGATGGTGGGTACACCCTCACAGCTCATATCTTTCTCCCTGGCACAGTATATTATTTGTGTTTATAATGAAGGAATATTATTCAAGCATCTTATTGTGTTAAGATTCACTGATCCACATTCTGTCTGGTGTCCAGATGTTCTGCTGACACCCTCTAAATGGAACCACATTCACTGGAGCGGAGACCGAGCCACCCTGACGCTCACACACCTCAACAAAGAGGATGAGGGGCTGTACACACTGCGTGTCACCACCAAGTCTGGATATGAAACCTACTCGGCCTATGTCTTTGTCAGAGGTGGGACATCTTTCTGAAAAGAAATCTTATTATGAGGACCTTATGCTGACTCCCTTCAGTTTAACACTAGATCTGATAAGAGGGGTTATAGAGTGCCAAAGTTTATAGACCTAAAACCCAGTTTAGTTAAGGGTTCTTCAAACACTGCTAAAATGGCCCACATATTGTAAGTGCCAACACATATATATCTAGTCTGCATTCCTGTATGCTCTTACTTTATGATGCAACCCCTGAGCCATCGCTACAAGCCCTGGGTTTACCCATAAACTGTGTAGTGTTTCTTTAAACGTCACCTCTCTGATCCTCTTTCACCCTGGTGGGGCTACTTCTAATTCTGTCCCCCTGACACTTGCTGCTCTGGGCTTGAAGAGCAGTGAAATTCCTGGCACAAAGCCTCGAAGCAACATTCATGGTTCACCGCAGTGCACAGCTTACTTTAAAACTAGCAGTACGAGCAAACTTTTTTTAGGCACAACTTCAGGCCAAAGGTAAATACGAAACATTCAATGACAGGAGGTTGATAATGGGGTATATTTATGACAGACAATGTATACTGTGTATATATATATATATATATAAAATGCTGATAGTGTTGTGATTGTATCCATTAGATGCGGATGCTGAGGTTGAAGGAGCTCCCGGTGCTCCTCTGGATGTGCAATGTCTGGATGCCAATAAGGATTACATCATTGTCACTTGGAAGCAGCCAGCAGTTGATGGTGGCGAGTCCATCCTGGGTTACTTTGTGGACAGGTCAGTCAGTGTTTTACTGCCTGTTTATCCATTTGTCATGTATGTCCCAAGCAGTGATTATCCAGGCCGAACCTCTCAACAAGCTGAACCACCAGGAAAATTTTACTGACTGATGTTTTAAACTCACACAATTATTTAGAAATATGTTATTTAAGAAGTATGCTTGACTTACCATATTTGAATGTGTTCAGATGTGAGGTTGGAACCAACCACTGGGTTCAATGCAATGACACTCCTGTCAAGTTTGCCCGTTTCCCTGTGACTGGCCTGGTGGAGGGTCGTTCCTATATGTTCCGTGTGCGTGCTGTCAACAAGAGTGGCATGAGCCGCCCATCTCGTGTCTCTGAACCGGTGGCGGCCATGGACCCGGCTGACCGAGCCCGCATGAGAGGTACTGCAGCCTGGGCTCCTGTACTCTATATATTTGGACAGCCACACTATCTAAGAGTTTTAAAGTTTTAAACTTTAAAACTCTTAGGTTATGGTGGTAACCCTATTTTGTATGTTTGTCTATTTTGTGCCAGGTACCTCTGCTCCTTGGACCGGCCAAATCATTGTCACAGAGGAGGAGCCTGCAGGTAAGAATTCCGATTTCTGATATCATCTAAATCAGTTGTAGCCTGTATCACACCCAGCAAAACACAGGACAGGTTGATGATGCCTTTAGGAACCTAAGGTTTGATCTTTGGCCACCAGAGGGCATCGTTCCTGGTAGACCACTTAACCTGGAGGTGACGGAGGCAACCAAGAACTATGTGGTGCTGAGCTGGAAGCCACCTGGAGACAAAGGCCTGGAGGGTGTCATGTACTATGTGGAAAAGGTAAATTATAACTTCGTAACATCAGACCGTTATTGTGTATCTGTGTAGAATGTATTTGTATAGAATGACTGTTTGATGCCTCTGCCCTTGTTTTTCAGTGTGTCTCTGGCACAGACAGTTGGCAAAGGGTGAACACAGAAATCCCAGTCAAGTCTCCTCGCTTTGCACTCTTCGATCTCGCCGAGGGGAAATCTTACTTCTTCCGCGTCCGCTGCTGCAACTCTGCTGGCGTTGGCGAGCCTTCAGACCCAACGGAGGCCACCACTGTTGGAGATAAGCTTGGTGAGAAGAAACACAGTCACACACAGCAGTGGTGAGTTGATTCTCTTAACTCAGAATATTAAAAACTGTTCAATGTCCTGGTCCACAGATATCCCGTCCGCCCCTGGCTGTGTTGTTCCTACCAGAAACACAGACACCTCAGTGGTCGTGTCCTGGGAAGTGTCCCGTGATGCCAAAGAGTTGGTGGGATACTACGTTGAGGGTACTGTTGTGGGCAGCAATGTCTGGGAGCCATGCAACAACAAACCTGTCAATGGCACTAGGTGAAATTACACACTTAACTGTTGACCAATGGTTATTTGGGCTTATCTTTAAGGATCATACTGGTGGTTTTGTATGTTTGAGTCTTATAAATACTATCCACATAAACATTACTGACTAACATTTTCCAAAATATAAAACTGTATTTTAGTTTTTGCATTATTTTAGAAAAAGAAACTATTTCGGTCAAAAATCAAATTTTTTTTTTCTCCTGATTGTAGGTTTATCTGTCATGGTCTGGTGACAGGAGAGACATACGTGTTCAGGGTGAGGGCCGTGAATGCAGCAGGAATCAGCCAGTTCTCACAGGAGTCTGAGCCTGTGGAGGTGAAGGCTGCAATTGGTGAGTAAAATGGAGAGGTCAGCCTTGCTAATAAAATAGCTAGGAGTCAAAGGATAGAAATTTTTCTGTTGCATTTATATCCAAATGTATGACTTAAAGGGAAAATCTAGTGTAGTGTAAAAAGCTGTTACTGTTCTATCTTGCTGTCATATGACATGTCTTCAGATATCTGTGTCATCATCAGCATCAACACTCCCACACTTTCTCCACTCCACTATGTCACCCTGTCACATTATTCTGCACTGTTGTGTGATCCACCCACTACCCTGTCCAGCCCACATCCACCCCCACACCTCCCTTCACAGCCCTGAGACGGGGTCAGGGTCAGGACTTGTAGACTTCCTCTAATTTGGGTCACTGAGATCCAATTCAGCGGTTGTTACAAACCACCTTGCATTCTGCTGTTATAAACCACTCCCCCGTTTCCCTCACCTATCCTGGGCACAAGGCGTGTCAGCAACCCCACAAGGTACCGCCCTCACAGTTTACACCCGTATCACCCCACCGGTACCCTTAAACTGCACGAGTTTCTATCTGAACCCTCACCTGAGATATTTAATATTTTTCACCGATGCTCTCCTGCACTAATGTCTCTCTGCATTATAACTATCACAGCTTTCAGCCTGAATATCGCATTCATTCAGTGGTTGGCTTTGTGCTGAGCTGCATGCTCTGTTTGTCCTTATGAAACACACTTAGTAACAATGCCAATCTATTTCTCTGCACAATCGTTTCCTCAATAAGCAAATTAATTTTTCTGTGTTAACTTAGAAATTACAGCAATCTAGCTTTGGTTAAATGTCTGTACATTACTGTTACCTGGTTCAGATAGAGCATGAAATTCATTTGTGGAATTTTGAGCTTAACAAACATTTCATCTTTTGAGTGCTAACCAGTAATCCTGATATATCAATAAATATATTGCTTGTTGTCTCTGAACAGTAGTTAAAAAACTTCAAATTCATTAATTACCAAAGATTTAAAACAGAAAAAAGTAGCAAATTCTCACATTTTAGAAGCTTTTAGACTTGATGAAATCCATTGGCATTGTTACTAAAGTACAGTGTTTATATATGTGTGTGTGTATATATATATATATATATATATATATATAAGGTTGGTGCAAAGTCTGCACACTAACTCTCATTTTGTTTTGATACTCACATGTTCAAGCCTTTTCACTCAGATGTCACTTATTGATCATCTTGTCTTCATTTTTCACATCCAGTCAGATGAAGACATTTTATTATATTTGTTAGGCTGAATATTATTTTGTCTTTGTCTCTGCTTCTTTCTGAATGTTGTGTGGTTGAGATTTTAGCTGTTTTGTTTTTTTTTTAGCTGATTTTTTTTTTTTTTTTTTTTTTTTACATGCAACAAGACCCTTTTGCTTTTCTCTGCTAACTCCTGTAGGGGGCGGCATCCCTCATGGTGTGTTGCCGGAGATGGGGCCGGGGGGTAACGTGGGCCAACTAACTGAGCACAGGCCACGCTGGACGGGCACGCATGAAACTGTCCAGTCCTCCCCTGACACTGTGCAAAAACGCAAAGCTCAGACTGACACTGAGGCCGGGGTCAGGGCCAATAGCTCAGGCCTCGCAGAGCCTGACCCCATGGAGATTAAAAGCAAAGGTGGCAAGAGAGGCAGTGTGTCCTTTGCCCCTAACCTGGCTAAAGACCTGGTCTCAGAGTCTGTGTCAGGCTCAGTTTCTGACTCACTTACTGACATAGTCAAAGACGCACACTTAGACCCAGTCGGTGCTGAGGTTCAGGATCAGGCTGCGACTGGGAAAACACGTAAGTTCTTGGTAGATGCATCCGCTAATGGGGAGAGAGCGAAGTCCAGGAGAGAGTTGGCAGGTGAGTACCGGTCAGAGATGCCAAACTTTTCACCAAATCCAAAACCAACTACAACATAAACCATATTCCTCACTAAGGATCCATATTCTTATCTGAAAAGACAAACTGGTACTCTTCTCTACTAAAGGTAAGTCACTGTAAAACCGACTGTCAGGTTAACTCATCACGATCATGCTTTCCAGATATTTTGCTGGCCACTTCCTTCCCGTGGTTGTATCACACACCTCACCTGAGGCTTTGTGTCAGTTAGGCTGGTTTCTACAGACCTGCACCACTGTAACACACTCACAGAAGCCAGCCAATCACAGCCTGTCCTTGAAAAGAGGCCAACAAAAGAGCTGGACACATGCGACCTGAGACCTTTTTGATAGAGTAATGTATATTTCCTCTCATGTCTCCCTCTCAGATCCGTTGACCAAATACTCAACCCAAAATAGGGGAGAGTTTCAAGTTCACATGACTATTTGTGTATGACAGGACAGTTTGGTTTCACCATGAAAACGGTCTCTCAGAAGTCAGTGTCCTCCTTTTTTATAATTATTTTACAACTTAAAATAACATACTTTGATGAAACAGATAGTTCAGATTAACCTTAATATACACTGTAAAATGTGCAACTGTGACATGGGTGGATGATATTCAATTCCAGCAGAAATTCTATGAAATATTAGCTTTAACATATATTATTCACAATCTAATTATTGCAACGCTGAAGCTCAACAAAGCTCCAAAAAACACATTGATTTGTTTGGGCAGCTTGGCAGAAACCCAAAGACAAATTGGAGTTGAAAAGTATCACATAACTGCAGAGCTTCAGTTTCACATTACATCATAGTTCCCCTGCTGAGACAGTGTACGGTGTTAATTTGATTTCTGTGCCCTCTCAGCATCCCCGGCACCACCCTATGGCATCAGTGTTCTGGAGTGTGTGCGAGACTCCATGGTGCTGGCCTGGAAACAGCCAACCTTCATTGGCGGAGCTGACATCACAGGATACTTTGTGGATTATCGTGAGGTCATCGATGGCGTACCAGGAAAGTGGCACGAGGCCAACATCAAGGCTGTCAGCGAGAGAGCCTACAGAGTGAGTGGGCTGTGATATGAAACACATTCTTTCAAACATGAAATTGCTAGAATTTGATTATTTTTGGGGGCCAACGAGGAATATGTAAAAGAAAGGCTCAAGGACAGACATGGACAAAAGGTGGATGTATCAGAAATGGTCTACAAATCAAAAGTTATGAGTAAGGTTTGTCCTCATGTGCATTTCCAGGTATCTGACCTGAAGGAAAAGAGGAAGTACCAATTCCAGGTGCGAGCAGCCAACATGGCAGGTGTTGGCATCCCGTCGCTGCCCAGTGATGTCTTCCTGTGCGAGGAGTGGACCATCGCTGTGCCAGGTGGAGCTCTAGCACCTACTAAGCCTCCTGAAAACATTTTTTCACACCTGTATTTCCACTGTTTCTGACCATCTGCTTTGGACCACAGGACCTCCTCATGATCTTCAGATAAGAGAGGTGCGAAGCGATTCTGTGACGTTGCTGTGGAAACCACCCGTGTACCAGGGCCGCAACCCAGTCAACGGGTTCTACATTGACATCAAGGAAGCAGATGCAGAGGAGGAGACATGGAGAGGAGTCAACACCAAGGCCACTGAGAAGACATACATCAAGGTCGCATCATCTGGCTGAGTCCTCGCACTAAGAGGTCAAGAAAATCTCCAGCATTTTAAACTGGTGTGTAGTCTAACTGTGTTTCTTCTTTTACATTTTCTAGATTAAGAATCTGAAGGAAGGAGAGGTGTATGTGTTCCGTGTGCGTGCTCAGAATCAAGCCGGTGTTGGAAAATCATCAGATGTCACAGAGCCAGTCCAGGCTTTAACCAAACCAGGTATGAGAAAATTTGAATGGATCTCGAATGAACTCACTTTGACATCTCTAACGCTTCCTTCTCTGGGTTTCAGGCACCAAGGAGATAGCTGTGGATGTTGATGATGATGGTGTGATCTCCCTCAACTTTGAGTGCTGTGACATGACACCTGACTCCAAATTTTTGTGGTCCAAGAATTACGAAGAAATCACAGACTCATCTCGCCTTACCATAGAGACCAAGGGAAACAAGTAAGAGGAAATAATTTGTTGGGAGTCTAGATACTTCATTGCATAGTATTCTTATCACACTGCCATATTTTGTTTACTCTGCAGGTCCAAAGCCACTTATAACAATCTTGGGGAGGAGGACATTGGGATTTACTCATGTCTTGTCACCCACACTGATGGTGCTTCATCCAGCTACACTTTATCTGAGGAAGGTATGTTATGTCCACAGAACAATAAAAACCACTCAAAGATTTTCATAAAAAATGACTTAATGACCTAATGATTTCTAATACTTCCTTTATTTCACAGAACTTAAAAAGCTGCTGGAGATCAGTCATGACCACAAATTCCCCAGTGAGTTTTTCTGCTTTGCATGTTATGACTGCTTTTTTTTTTTTTTTTTTTTTTTTTTTTTGATAGAACATGGACTTGCCTGTTTCTTTCTTCCTCTAAATCTTCCACTCCCTCTTCAATCCAGTTATTCCCCTGAAGTCAGACTTGGCTGTGGAGATGCTGGAGAAAGGCAGAGTTCGCTTTTGGCTGCAGGCGGAGAAAATCTCTGCAAACGCCAAAACTGAATACGTGTTCAACGATAACACTGTCTCTCAGGGAGAGGTCAGTGACCACAAATGCATCATAATGTATCTGTAGACCTGACTGAAAAGTTCTGACAAGTTTGGATTTTGTCCTTTTGCAGAAATACAAGATGAACTTTGACAAGAACACTGGTGTGATTGAGATGATCATGGACTGTCTGACCCCGGCGGATGAGGGCACCTACACCTTCCAGTTGCAGGATGGAAAAGCTACCAACCAGTCCAGCTTGGTGCTGATAGGAAACGGTACGTTCAGCTGCTGCACAAAAAAAAAAACATCATGAACCAGTAATCCAGAGAGAAATTGAGTTATGGTACAAGATATACACTATTGTGAGCATCAGCACAAAAATATTAATATTGTATTAGCTTTCCTGAACCTATGTTACTCCATGTTTAGTATGTACAGTAGCATGTTGATTTTACCTTATGTGACCACAGGGGGGGGGTAAAAGCACTCAGGAAAATTAACTGAAACAGAGAATCTGATCAATTCAAGTTCCAATAAGTTCAACCATAAACACTGAATTTTGTCAACTTTTTATTTCCAGTGTTTAAGGATCTACAGAAGGAATCAGAGTTCCAGAGTAAAGAATGGGTCAGAAAGCAAGGTATGATACTCCCAGCTACTAATACTCATCTCTAGGTTTGCATTATGCATTTTGATTGTTTTTTTATGACTTCTATGTTTGTTCCAGGGCCTCACTTTATTGAGTATTTGGATTACGAGGTGACCCCAGAATGCTACGTTATTCTGAAATGCAAGGTGAGACCGAATAGCAGGGATGTTTGATGCTGAGGTGTTGTGAAAAAAAATAGTTCTCGTGACAGCTCTGTTCTCTGCTGTTTCTCTTCAGGTTGGGAACATTAAGAAGGAGACCTCAGCACTGTGGTACAAAGACGGACGTGAGATCAAAGCAGACGAGAACCTGGGCTTCACCGAGGGAGTGCTGAAACTGGAGATTGCTCAGGTAAAACTGCAATATGTGAATTTATATGTATATTTTGTCTTTGAATTGTTTGCAAAAATGCCTGAACAAGGTGGAATCTTTGTTTATCTGCACCATATTCCAAAAATATATGGACTCAGAAAAATGTTTCACATGAACTTTTGGTCCACAAGATATGTGTAAGTTGGAGCAAGAAATGATCTAAAGGGCCTATTAAAACCTTTACAGTTTGCTAATTTCATTTTGGGATCTCAGCCTTCTTTTTATATTAATGTCATTAGCATTTTAATCCTCCATTCTGTATCTTGTAATCCATCTTCATCCCACTCTGTTGTCCCTCACTGTCTGTCCTGAGTGACGTGGATGTAAACACGCCACATGTGTCCCATTCCAGCCTGACTCCCCCGCAGACGCTGCAGACAGTACCGATGGTTGCGCCTGGAGAAGACTTAAAGTTGGGATCATTAATCTGTTTTCATCATAAGTGACAGGCCACTTGGTTTTGTGTTTTGCCTGAGAATGCTCGTTTATTGTTTGTCCATTTGCTTTTTTGCCTTTGTGTCATATATGTGTGTCCTGCAGCACCCATAGCAGGAGAGAAAAGCTTGCCTTTTCAGATGAATACAACTGATTTTCCTGTATAGAATGCTGGTGATATATTGCGCTGTTGATGACTGCATGTGGCTTTACTCTCAGATTTCCAAGAACGATGCTGGTGTGTATGAGGTTGTTCTGAAGGACGACAGAGGGAAAGACACTTCCACTTTGAATTTGAAAGATCAAGGTAACAGTCATGCACAAAAAGATCCAATTTCCTGCATAAATATAGCAAATATATTACTGATAATAATCAAATTTTGCTCTCTTCAAGGTTTCAAAGACTTGATGAATGAAGTTTTCAGTTATATTGGTAAGAACAAACTTCATGCTGCAGTTGATTCTTTATAAAAGTCTCTCTAATCCCAAATAAATATTTAAATCACTATTATTCGCAGCCAATTCCTCCACTCCACTGAAGATCACGAGCACAGATGAGGGCATCAGACTCTACACCTTTGTCAGCTTCTATAACGATTTACTCCAAGTCACATGGCACTACAAGTGAGTTCTACAGCTACATTCTTTCTCAGCTTGAGGAGCTTTCAGGTAATATTTCACTGAAGTAGTACTTGAGTAAAGCACACGTCAGTCTGTCTCGCTGACAGGGATTCAGCCATCGCCTTCTCAGACCGTATCAAGAGTGGCGTGGTGGGAGAGCAGCTGTGGCTGCAGATCACAGAACCTACAGAGAAAGACATGGGCCTGTACGCCATCGAGTTCAATGATGGGAAGGGAGGCCTGCGGAGGTCTGTTGAGTTGTCTGGTCAAGGTGAGAACACGATTAGCGCGTCTGAAAATTTACACTAAGCTGCAGGGATGCATAGTTTGGCTACACTTTTATAGCTAAACTCATGCACAGTATTCTTACAGACTTTCTTATAACCTGAGTTTTGTTTTGCAGCATTTGATGATGCCTTTGCTGAATTCCAGAGACTCAAGTAAGTTAATTGCTGCTGGTTAAATTCTACATATAAGATCATATTTATTAGTTTTATATAATCTAAAGATGTAGTATCCATAAAACCTGATCACATGCATTTTAATTATATTCCACAGTAGTATTTATGTCAACACTGTATTACTGATCCAGACAGATTATTTTCTTTCCTGGTTTGACCTTAAAGTTTACTTCTGACTCTCAGCATTTTTGATATAAATTAATTTTTTTTTTTTTTTTTTTTTTAACATCATCAGATCTGCTGCCATTGCTGAGAGAAGTGAGTAAAACTGTGTTTATAGTGGCTTTACTGCTTTGTTTGCTGTTTGTGGACATGTTGATGAATATTGAATAATCATGAATTAATCTTTTCCAAAAACTGTTTACCATAGATTAGTGCCTGGAGCTGAAATTGAAAATAATGTTGTCTGTAATTTTAACTGAAACTGAGATCATGTTACTTTCACTCATTCCTTTTTTTTTTTTTTTTTTTTTAATTGCTTTTAGACTCAAATTTAATTAAATTGCCATTCATTACTTTTAAAGCAGTGGTTCTAAAATTGTATTTCCTGTACCAAAGGTGGTACTTGAAGTGCCTCCTTGTGGTCCTCCAAATGATCTGGAAGTTTCTCCAGGGAATCAAAACAGTTGAAATCCATAGAAATTCTGTCATCAAGGCAAATTATTCACAATTAAGTGAACCAAAGTTTTTTTTTTCTTGAAAAATGGTCCAACTCATCCTGTGTGTACATGTTCTGTATGGGTGTCAGTAACTTTTGTGCGTTCATACTGTTAATTTGTTAGAGTTGGTAGCTTGTTTCTGAGCTGATAAAGCCTCTTCCTGTCCCACCCCAGGTCAATATTAAAAGATGATCAATCCCATTAAAACACTGAAAATTTTTTTAAACACTTGCTTTTAATTGTGAACGACTTTTCCAATTTCATGACTTATTCATTGTCCAGCAGTTTGCAGCTTTATTTCAGAAAATGTTCAAATAAAAGTTTATTTGCCATTATTGCTGAAATGACTGTTGTTTCTTTTAGGTCGTGCTCGAGTAGCAGGAGGTCTGCCTGATGTGGTCACCATACAGGAGGGCAAGGTAAAGTGTTTCAGCTGCTTCTGATCATGTAATCACCATGTGGTCTGGACGGTGATCACTCTAGGATGGATGTCTAAATGTAGTTTAAATGTAGTTTACTATTTATGGCTGTGTTTGTTGTGTTATTTTCCCCCTCAGGCTCTCAATCTTACCTGCAATATTTCCGGTGACCCGGTGCCAGAGGTCACCTGGCTGAAGAACGACAAGGAGATTATGTCTGATGACCATTGCATCCTGAAGTTCGCATCGGGCAAGTTTGCCAGCTTCACCATCACAGGCGTGAACACGTCGGACACTGGCAAGTACAGCATCCTGGTGAAGAACAAGTACGGCACAGAGAGTGGGGACTTCACCGTAAGTGTCTTCATCCCTGAAGAGGCGGACGGCAAGAAAAAATAAAAGCGGTCCAAATCTTGTCGTAAATATGTATAAATAACAAATACAGGAAGTAACTGAAGGAGAAAAAAGGTTTGAGGATGTTAGATGTTTTCTGTAGAATATAAATTAACTCTTGAGGTGCTGTACAATCTGAACACGGGATTCTGTTAAGAGTTGTAACTTAAAGAAACAAAAGAAATGAAAAGCTATATACACTTTTGGTCCAATAGCAAAAAATATTTAGTGTTGGCTGAAAGTACAGAGGCATTTGTGACATAAAACCCACCCAGAAACTTTACATTTTTGTTTGTGTAAGGCTCAAATGTGGCATCTAGAGAAAAAAAAATATTGTCTGTTTGTCTCAGAAGAAGAAGAAAGGACAAAGCAACACTTTAGGTCATGCTATGTTGATAGAAAGAGACATAAAGTCATAGAAGAGAGATCGTGAAGGAGTAAAGGCCACTTGGCTGTTTTTGCATGTTTTAGCCCATTTACCTCAAGAAACACGTCGTTTACATTAGTCCTGACTATTTCCCAAAGCCTGTAATAACATTTTAGGTGTATTTATGATTTTATTTCATTTATCAGGCAGCAAATAGCTTTATTTCATGCCGATACAGTACAGAATATTCCTTAAGATACAGCAGGTAATCATTTGCATTGATTTAGTATCTTTACTTCATTGCAAAGGTCATTGTTGTATAGATGATGCAGCGGAATGCAAAGACTTTTTAAAAGTCTATAGCGTGGTGCATTCAAGCGTAAGTTGGAAACTAGAAACTTATGAATTGAAAACATTCGATCTAAGGCACTTTAGGAAATTCTCAGTTTTATTTTAAAGTGTATAAGGTTTGTGGCAAACATGCTAAAACATGCAAAAACGTCAGTGTGGTCCTTTAATGTAATGTGCCATTTGAACAGTCTTGTTTACTGTTTAATTTTATTCACATTCACTCTGAATGTATGATGTCACTCCATCCTGTCTGTCTAATGTTGCATTTCGTTGGTCACCATGTCTGTTATGGCGTTCCCCTCACAGTCCTTCATTAATGATTATGAACTTAATGTCAGATGATAATGGTGTTACCACTACAACGATGGTGAGTTCACTGTTAATACCAAACAAAAGTGATTGCTGTGTCACTTCCTTTTCCAGTTTTGTGATGACTAATAAAAACGAGCATGTACTTCCCCACCTCCTCTTCTTCCTCCTCCTCCTCTTTCAGGTGTCTCACCTTCACTCCTTTCACTATTCACTCTCGTTTCAGTTGTCTCCTCCCTTTTTTCACTCCCAGTTACGTTATGTGTATGATTTCTGTAAGCCTGGACTGCCGAAGACCAACCACCAGCATGGAGACACCCCCTCTACTGTAATCCAACCCTGATCCAAACAGTCACATATCTGTTTTAATTATAGATTACATGAGGTGTGCTTGATAAATGATGCTCAGGAAAAAATGACACCAAAAACAAATGCTAATCAATCAAGCTCACCTGAATGTAATTGAGAGTAAACTAATGTTGTTTCCTCTAATCTGGTCATTAGCATCCAACAATATATCATACAGTACAAATAATCCAAAGAAAGGAAATTCTAAAATTTACACAGGAAATTATCAATTAATCTTGATGACCAGTTTTAATACCCCAAAGTGTAGTAGTAGGGGACTGAAAACTGGTCATTCGTGCTTTTGATGGGACTCCTAAAAGGCAGCGGTTTTGTTTGTGAACATGTGGATTAGCAAATCCAGGTCTCTATTGAGGTTCACTCAGTGGAAAATGTGTGATGTGGACCAAGAATGTGTTCATAGTGACACCAAAGTGAAGAAAGAGTTATGTCAGCAGAATATGACAATATCAGCTCATTAAAAATTGTTACCATGTGGGTTTAAAAGATCCTGATATATGTGGCCAGAGAGCAGGAGGCAGAGTTCAGCCATGTCATATTTCCATGTACACACAGTATTAAATCACGTTTTATATTGAGGGACATCTTCATTACAAGTACTTTCTAAATCTTTACTATCAGTTAGTGTAGAATATTAGTGTATCCATGTCTGTATCTGCATTAGAATATGACTGGGCTAAAATAACTTGCTCTGTTATACGAATATGCATCAGACATCCTCAATTTGAACTAGACTATGAAAATCAATGAGTTACAAATATTTAAAATAGTTCAAAATACTTAAAATAAGCTACGGTGAAAGAAATATTCAGATTCTTACAAGATTACAAGTTAAAAAACTGCAATCAAATTTTTTACTTAGATAGCAGCAGCAAAATGCACTTAGAAGTAAAAGTACCTATGCATATACATTTATGTATATGCATATTATTATTTGGTGCAGGTGGTGCTATTTCAAACTACTTCACATGGTATTTAGTGGTTTAATCTACAGCAAAGCATCATATTTCTGCAATGTAACTGCAGCTATCATACAAATGTAGCGGTAAAAATACTTCCGTAAAGTGCACGTACTTCAAAATTGTATTGCATACTGGAGTAAATGTAAGGAAACACACAAATCTGAACAATATCATGGCTGTATTGATACGGATTGACATGGTTAGGGTTGACCTCATTGAACTTCCTGGGTAAGTAGCACACATTATTCTTTCATTGGTGGTGCCATGTTTCATTCTGGTTTCAGAATGAGGTTTTACGTGGTGATATCTAACGTGAATCTGTCTCCTCTCAGCTGGAGATCACCGAGGGCACGCCTGACTTAGGAGTGACTTCGTACTGGACTGACGCAGATGGAAATGTGGTCTTTGGCCCAAACACTCCAAAGGAAAAGATGAAAACCACAGTCACTGGAAAGAAAACGCCGACTCGAAAGGGTGAGAAAACAGAATGTCTGTAGTTATATGGAGTACTCTTCATTCTTATGAGACTTTATGTCTTCATCGCCATCATTTTGTTCCCTTTCAGACTCTGTCATTCTGTTGACTCCTCCTGTGGAAAAGGTGGAGAGTGAAAGTACGGAGTTAGAGGAGCAGAAACATGAGGAGAGGATTACAGTTGAAGCTGCAGCAGAAACTACAGATTCAGATTCAGCACAAATTGAGGATAAAAATAAAGAGGCTCCTGACCAACCAGGAACCTGCAATCAGCCTGACGCCGTGGAGGAAGATCTCGAACCAGAGGCTGAACCCTCACCTGAGAAACAAGCAGAAAACACTGAATAACAAACAAAAACAAAAACCGTTTCCAGTACTTTGTTTGATGTGGACTTCAAGGTCTAATATGATTGATGTGTTTTCAGTTTTTGTCAAATATTTATGATGACAATATTCTACATGTAGCCTGCTAATGGCGCTGATAATGGATCAACCATCTTTCCAGGAGATCATATTTTGCTTTTATTATTGTCTATTAATATCACCACACTGTTTCTATTCTATGCCTTATATGAGTTGGATATCTTGTTTGATGTGTGCATCTTTTTCATAATATTTGCTTCAATAAAGGCCAGTAGCAAATTTTTATTTAAATGATCATGCTGACTGGACAGAAATGTACAGGGTGACAGACTCAAAGCACAGACAAAGCAAGCAAAGAATCCTGAAGTGAAAATAGGCGGAATTAATTCAGATTAACGAGTGAACGAGTCATAGAGGTCAAGTTAAGACTATGAGCAGCTGTTGAACTGATCATAGCTCTTTAAAGGGCGGGTGTCTATCAATTTTACACATCAAATTCAGTTTTTTGTTTTAGTTGTTACTTAAAAATATCATACTCATCTGTCAGTTACAAAAGCCAATAATCTGATGATTCAATGAGGAAATGAAAGTTGTATTTCCTTTCCAGAGTTGGTGGTTGGTCATTTCTGTATCCAGCAGACAGCCGTAGTGCTGAGGATTCATTTTCAGTCAAACCTGTTGGCAAATATTCACCAAACCCTGAAAGTCCCCCAACAGCTGCTGTGTAGCTGTCTGTGACCCTCTGACCTCTAACTTGAAATGGGAGCGCAATGAATTTCCTCACTGATCAATAAAATCACAATAATTAGCTGCAGTTAAGGTCAGAGCAGAAATAATGGGTCATTTATTGATGCTATAATCTTTTTATAACAAACACTTTTCAGTCTTTCATGACTATCAGGTCATTTTTGAGAACTTGGTCACAGCCAGTGAACTAGATGATCTGTTAGCTTTCGGCAGAAGTAGAGCCAAGTCATTATTTTGCAAGTTTCAGATAAGTCTCAAGTCTTTGCACTCAACCCCAAGTCAAGTCTCAAGACAGCCTTGTCATAAAACTTAAAAATTTAAATCCTAAACTAGTTGTAATGTGCCCTATACCAAATTAAATGCCAGTGTTATGTTTTAATTTCAATTTTAAAACTTTTAATCTTTGATTTAGGGAAGGTATTGAGTCTTTCAGAGTCAGAAGCCTCAAGTCCATGTGGAATTAAAGTCCAAATCAAATTGTAAGTCTTTTTTGATTATGTCAAGTCGAGTTTTAAGTCAGAAAATTTTACAAGTTTTTCAGAAGTTTGACTTCTACATTATTATGAGATACTAAGTTCCAAAATTTCGACTTAACTCATCTTTTTCTCTTTAAATACTGTAGTATTTCATAACTCTGACTAAATCTTTTTAACTTTAGAATTAATGAATGTCGACCTATTTATTTATCTTTCCGAGCTACCATAGTTTATTGTTTATTTATTCGGCAAAATCTGGACATTCCTCATTAAACCTTTAATAATTAACCTCATCATCATTAGCGGTAATCACGTGCAGTTTGAGCGCTGCAGAGTCACGTGGTCACACACAAGCGCGCACACGCGCACACGCAGACTGAGGAGAGAGACGGAGTAGCAGCACGGGAGGAGGTAAGAGATATTTAAGGAGTTTATTTATCTTTATTCTCAGCTTTTTTAAGCAATTATTTGAGAAATATAGACACGGAATGTTGCGTTTTACTCGTTAATCGGAGTATTCTGTTTGAAATACCGACAGCGGAGGTTTTGAAGAGTCATATTGAGCTCGTAAGTCATATCTGTTTAGTAGATCGATAAACATGCACCATCAGATAATTAAAGTTAGCTGGTAAACCGGATTTGTGCTGTTATTTATGACAGTTGGTATTAATAATTAAAGTTAGTTGATAAACCGGACATCTACTGTTATGTTATATAACAGTTTGTAGTTATGTAGTGCAGCTTTTTTTTTTTTTTTTANTTTTTTTTTTTTTTTTTAATTATTATTATTTATTTATCATTAACTGTTCTGCCTGTTTGTTTGGTCACACTGAACGTCCGTAAACGCCTCACAGGAAGGAAAGAAGACTTGATATCTCCAAACTTCAGGGAGTTTATAATAACACGTTTTTTTTTTTTGTTTTTTTTTTTTTTTTGTAGAATCATGAAGATTATGAGGTAATTGTGAAATGTTTTTTTTTTTAAATTGAGGATTAAGTGCAGGTAATATTTGTAAAAATTTAATAATTATCTCAACATTATATTTTTCAATATGTAGTGATATTTACGTAAATAATCAGTTGTCACATCGTGAAAAGTAACATTTAAGTTGAATGAAAGTGAATGAAAATGAAAATGAAAGTGTGTTATTTTCTGGCTTCACAAAGTCTCACATGCAGTGTTTTCTTTCTTTCTTTCTTTCTTTCTTTCTTTCTTTCTACTATAAATGGCTGTCCATCAACAAAAATAGTTGCACAATAGTCCTGTCCCAGACGATGTATTCTCAAATATAGACAAAATTCTCCTGATGGTGGTGCTATAGCAACCGTCTAAAGTTTGTAAATCTGGAATTCCATTGAAATCAAACCATATATGCCATATCTTTGAAAGTCTCCAAAATGTAGGAATGAGGAGAATCTTTCATACTGCAGCATACTTAGCGCTTCTGTAGTTTGCTCAATATTCCACCAAAATGATTTCTCATCATGTTTAGACCTGGACAAGTAAGAATTCTATACATAAATCCTGCACTTTAACAAGCTTTGATTATATGTAGAAATGAACCGGTCAGGGGGTATGTAAGCATTTGAAGGTTTTAGGGTCAGGCTGGGGGTGATTATAAAGTTTCAGAGGGGTTAGGAAGGCGCACGGAGGCTGAGGAGGAGTCTCAGACCTGGTCCTGCTGTTGTTTAGTCCTGCAAGGAGATCCGGGACCCTCTGTCCCAAACAGCAGGACCAAAAGTTGCATTGAGGTCCTCATGGATGCTGGTGAGTGGAGCTGCTGGTCAGACAGAGTGAGTTATGTGGAGTTTAGAGTTTATAAAGTAGATGTTGCGTCATTATTTTCTGTTTCTCTCTACTCTGGTAACCTTAGTCTGACCTTATCCTAACCCTGATTCTTGACCCCATTTAACTCCGAAACCCCGTCCTTCCCAAAATCCATTTCTAACCCAGAAATGCTTGCTATCACCTCATTTATTGACACATTGTAGTCACCTGATAGTGAGTTTATTATCATTATTGGCTTTCCACATAACATTTACCAGGAATGTGAATCATTTGGCAACATGTCTTTTGTCATGTTTCTTGGTATGTTCTTTATCTTTCTCAGCATGTGGTAATTTATGTGGTATTATGTGATTATGTGGTATTTTGCCAGTTTCAGATCTAAATAATGTCAAAGTCCAATCAGCTGGTATGCGGCTCTTAATCAGTGTAAAATACTGTAACACGTCTACAATCTCATGCTTTTGCTGCTACTTGTGAGGCCATAGTGCTGAAAAACAGGATTGTTCCCTAAAGAACATTGCTGCTTTGTGTTGAAAGGAGCCAGCTAAGGTGGCTTGAGCATCTAATCAGGAGAATGCCACCTCTGCAACCTTTTTAATTTGATAAAATATGACAAACATCCCAAATGTATCAGTATTTAGTTTTGTCTTAACAAAGCTGTACAAGAACTCATCTAAGTAAGTATTTTAAAAAATATGACATAAATCAGGCCATATGTGATCAAAGACTTGACATAATTAGATGGTACTCATACTCAAAAGTATTGGATTCAACTTGAGAAACATGAACACCTCTTAAAATGACTGAGGCAAATTGATTTGTCTCCTCTCTGGATGATTCCACATTGTAATCTATATTAAGTAGTCTGGACTCTAAGGAGACGTTGACTTGTGAGTGACCCACAGTGACCCATGCTGTGATCTGCAGCAGCCGTCATGCTGCATTCAAGGCCTGATTAAGCATTGATCAGCTCAGGACTCTTCAGGAAAATGGGACGGGGCTGCTGAGTTCAGGGACCAGCTTGCATTTCGGTTGCAGACTATTCCGAACAACATGAGCTGTTACTACAGGGACAGTGACCTAGTAGCATCATTCTGCCATGATCAGCTGTGTTAGGAAAACAACAAATAAAGAAAATGCATGTAGTGTGGATGATACTGAACTTAAAGAAGGTTATTTTTGGTGTTGGCAGGTGGATGCCATGAACTACGTGGGGCAGCTGGCGGGCCAGGTGCTGGTGACAGTAAAGGAGCTTTATAAGGGCATCAATCAGGCCACGCTATCAGGCTGCATTGACGTGATCGTGGTCCGGCAGCCTGATGGGACATTTCATTGCTCCCCTTTCCACGTCCGCTTTGGAAAACTGGGGGTGCTGCGCTCCAGGGAAAAAGTGGTGAGCCTCCACATGACTCCAAGGAAAAGCTGTCCTAGTTGTGTGTCTCGTAAAGCAGGATTCTGGTCTTGATCCTCAGTAAAAAAAAAAAAAAAANAAAAAAAAAAAAAAAAAATCTGGTGGGATAACTAAGTGGGCAGATTGAATGAACCATTGACAGGGTTACAGTGGAGCCCAACAATAGATTTTCTCTTCATTTCTCTAATTGCCCTCTGCTCCTCCCTCCCCTCTGAACTGCACCATCCAATCCTCTCTGCTTTTAACAAGAACAGACCATTCTGTCTCTATTTATAGGCACCATAGTGGCATCATAAAATGGGATTCACATTGTGAAGCTCAGTTTAGCCTCATATTCTCTAAGAGATGAATCCCATTGAAAAAGTGATTCATCTTTTATATGCTGCCTGCTGCAGAAAGACACACAGATTAAAACCTTACTTTACCTCACATGAAAAATCAACAGCTTGCAGACATTTTTATTGGGTTCATTGTGGAAAACTTGTTTGTGGTCAGACAACTGAAATGATTAATAATGGATGTAGTTTTTGCAACCTAGTTCAATCCAGGCACCTCAGTGCTGGGTTATTTACTTCATGGAATAAAGCCATGCATTATTTACGCTGCGGCTTAACTCTAATACTGTAGTTAAATCTCTGGCCCAGTTTTTATCTACAAACTGTGATATAGACATAAATATGGTGTTTTCTGCTGTCAGCAAACTTTTAACTAATCTATATTTAATGTCAAAGCAAAGAAACTGAGGCCAACATGGTGGTTTAGCACAAAGTTGTACATTTGAGTGAATGGAAACACGATGTTTGATCTCTGCAGATTGACATTGAGATCAATGGAGAACCTGTTGATTTACACATGAAGCTCGGAGACAATGGAGAGGCCTTTTTTGTCCAGGAGACAGAGCAGCAAAATGTGAGTACAGTGATGGAAGCAAATTGTGATGTTTAGTTTTAGCAGACACAACCATAATGCTTTTGTTTTTAACCACAATCCAGGAGGTAGTCCCAGCCCACCTGGTGACTTCGCCCATCCCTACAGAAGAGGAGCTGATCAGGAGCAGAGAGACCAGGTGTGGGGGATCAGCAGTGGAGAGTCAGCCCCTGAGTGCAGAAGATCCAGCTTCTGTCAACCACCAGTCCAGCTGCAACACAGCTGGAAAGAAGAAGAAGAGATGCAGGAGGAAGCACAAGGCCGAAAACCGCAAGGAGGAGCAAAACCCTGCAGGCAGGGAGCTGGAGCTCTGTGAGCTCAGTTCAGACGAGGAGATAAATGCTCACAACGGAAGGTGAATGGACACAGTGGATTTTTATCAGTTTTATACTTAACTTATGGTTGCAACATCAATGGTTTATTTTTTGTTTCTTATCCTTAGAGCATCTTCCGTCTCCTCGTCAAAGGACAGCGTGGAGCACAAGCAGCATTCTCCCCTTACTTCTCTGGAATGGGACAGCTACCCTTTCTCTGATGGAGACTGGTCTCCCTGCACCATGTACGGCTATGGCTCATTATTTTTCATTTAAAGAAAAAACTGGTAATTTGATAGTTTGTCTGGAATACTAAGAAACAGTTGAAAATCAGTGTGAAAATTAGATAATAAAAACACCATTTGCAGCAGAAACACTCTGCACTTTGTTTGCTTTGAGGGATAGCGCATCATAATCAGCAGCTTTGTATTTTTTCTGCATTTTTTCTCTCCACTGTATTTGTGGAAGCACATTCCGAGTAACCGTGTTCTTGCAGCAAATATAACTTATTATAAATAAATTGAAGCTAATTTGTTCCATACAAGCAGAGAGGAAGTATGATTTTATTTCCCATGTGCTTTAGCAAAGTAAACAGGTCAGAGTTGTAAAACAAAGCACTTCCACAAACTGCTGACAGCTGATTGAGTGGAAATGTTGCGTTCGCTTACAGCAGGGAAATGACTGCGCCGATGTCACCAAACAGCGACTCTGAGCTGACCGTGAAGCCCACAGAGAGCATGCTCAGAATGGACTCTCACATGCAGTGGACCTGGGGAGAGTTTCCAGAATCCACCAGGGTATAATTTGTGTTTAGCTTCAATTTTATTAGCTGATTTTTTGCAGTGAGGTATTTTAGACTTAACAGAGATTTCTTTTTTTTGTTTTATCCAGGTCAGTAAGAAGAAGAGATCAGAGCCAGAGACGTTGAGCATCACTCCCTCAGAAAACACACATTTCCGGGTTATCCTCAGCTCAGACGTCATGAATGAAACAAGGGAAGAAGAGACACCCACAGATCGCATTTGCAGCATTGTAAAACCTGAAGCTCGAACCCTCAAACCCGATGAGTGCAGCTCCAAACCTCAGCCTTCCGACGCTGCATCGCAATCCAGTTGCACTGCAAACAACACAAGCACTACTCAGGAAAACCCAGGCCCTTTAAAGCCAGCATCCCTCAGCTCTACATCTGAGCCATGTTCCAGTGACTCTGACCTCAGTAACAAACGGAAGACCAGGTGGACGTCTTCACCACCCAGTCGCAACACGGCTGCAGACCCTGCAGACACAAATCCCTCAACCAAAACCAGTGACTCCTCCATTAAAAGGAGAGGTATGCCTGCATGTATTTGAGTACGATGTATTTATAAATGTGTGAATGTTTTTGCTTTACAAGACATAAAAGGTAATATTATTACTCATTTCATCGTCCAACAACATGGGAAATTTTAAGTATAGCTCCAGATTCAGTGAAAAAATGTACACTCGGTAACGTGTAAGTGGATGTGAGCAGGAAGGATGTGGTTTCTATTCAGGCCCGACTTCATGTTCTCAGTCTGAGGCCGTTCTGCATTCATGTAAAGAAAAAGGAAGTGAATAATAGACTTCTTTTGTGTTCATTAAGGTGTGAGGAAGAGGAGTCAGCATCAGGGACCCGAGGACATTTACCTGGATGATCTGATTGCACTTGAACCTGATGTTGCTGCCCGGTACTTTCCTAAAAGGTACACACCAGAGATGCCTGGGAGAAGTCACTTTATCTCAACAAACACTTTATCATGTGTTTGGTTTGTGTTTATTTTGATTACATGTGGGAAGGTTTTAAATGTACTTATTCATTATTTCTGCCAAGGAGGATTTTTTTTAGCAGGATATCACAACAATTGTCTAAGATTTGAATGAAATTTGTTGGAAAATGATCCCATGGAACAAGGAATAAGTGATTAGTTTTTAATATGGGTCTGAATTTAATAGTGCCACCATTTGGCCATTGACGAAGTATTTTACATTTTGTCTCATAACTGCTGATCATGAAGAAACAAAATTCTTTTTCCAGGATTCATTGCTTCAGAATGAATCTGAGTAAAGACAACGATCATTTCGGCCCAGAAAAAATTTGGCATTTTTTAAAAAAAAACAAAAAGACTCTCAAAAACTTTACCCAGTCTTTGTGAAATGTTGGTCCTTTTTTAGATGAACTTTATAAAAAGTTATTGTAGACCTGTTTTACAAAAACAGCCATAACTCTTGAATGTGATTGCAACCAAATTTAGAATGTTTTGTGTATATTGGTTTCAAATGATCCTACAAACTGGCATTTAGATGGCATTTATTGAAGCATAGTGTCAAGAACTGGCATCTTTAGAAAGGACTCAAACAAGCTGCGTGTGTTGGGGAGGAATCAGCTGGTGTGTGTGTGCGCGCTTGTGTTTTCAGTGAGCAGGTTCCTAAACACTGGGTGGAGGTGGGGAGGCGTTCGGGCTCGCAGTTGCCTCAGAGCGCAGCAGCAGACAGTGGCACTGAGTGTCTGTCCGACTCGGCTGGTGACCTGTCTGACGTCACCTTGTCGCTGTGCGGGGGCGTTGGTGACAACTCTGAGATTTCTAAAGGNTGACCTGTCTGACGTCACCTTGTCGCTGTGCGGGGGCGTTGGTGACAACTCTGAGATTTCTAAAGGTGAGATGATCAATCCAGGGATCCGTAGCTGCTGGTAGAAACTGGATTATTAATGTTACACCTTTCATGATGTTGCAGTGGGCAGAGAACTTTTCCCAAAATGGAATACTGTTATAATGTTGTGCATTTAGAAATTGGAACAGTCAGACTTTGAGATTTATAATGAGCCTTTTTATTCCAGAAAAATTCATGGAGCACATGATCACATACCACGAATTTGTGGAGAATCCAGCCATTATCGACAATCCCAATTTAGTGGTCAGAATTGCAAACAGGTGAGTTTTTACATATATAAATTCACATTTGTTAAAATAGTTGGGACTACATCAACACACTGTTTTACAAAGAAGCAATTAAACTGCTGTAAGCATTGGAATATTTACAAAATATAGCTAAAAATCTTTATTTTACAGGTATTACAACTGGACGTTGGCAGCACCGTTGATACTTTGTATGCAGGCTTTTCAGAAGAACTTGCCAAAGGTATCTATGTCCACTGGTCTGACATGTTTCCAGTGTTCATTTTACTACAGTTATATAGGCCAGAAATTTGAGGCCATCCCCAGATTTCACATGAGCAGATCGTGTAGCAAGTTAATCCCAAAATGATCTGGGAGAAGGCAGACCGCAGGCTACTGAATAGAACGTTAAAACACATCAGCAAGGGAGTTGGAACAGAACTGGAGTGCCAGTGCACTAATACAGACTTGGCATGAAATCATTAAAAATAATTTCTTAAGTCATAGTGGCTACATAATGTGCTCTCGTTGACAAATTCATCTTGAAAAATAATTAGCTACATTTATTTTATATATTTTTGTCATTTCCTGTGCAATAAATTCTAAAACAAACAGTGCATTGATGATTTTTTTTTTTTTNATTTTTTTTTTTTTTTAACTGGGGTGGTCTCAAACTTCTAGCCTGTAGTATCTGCACATGGATTTAATTAGCATGAGTCATTTATCTGGATTGGCAGGCTGCGGAGGAGGCCTGGGTGAAGGAGAAAATGCCAAAGAAGTCTGGGCGCTGGTGGTTCTGGAGAAAGAGCAGTGTGCAGCAGGTAGCTGTGCTCTCTGATCTGTGATGCTAGCTTACAGTCTTTACATAAACTTTAATGGGTCTGCATGGGGAGGTCATGGGAAATCTGTACTGTTTGTGCAACTTTGCATTGTAAATGAGTTTTAAAAAATGAGAAATAGGTTGCTGAGTGGCCTTTAAAATCATTTTCTACATTATAACCTAAGTCATTTTGAGCTATGGAAGCAGATTGACATCCTAACTTTTACCTGTCGCTGGTTTTATTACTAAACGCTTGTTGAGTCAGAGATGGTTAATAATGTTTCTTCTACTCAGTCATTAGAAACTAAGTTAGAGAGCCAGGAGTCCCTGAGCAGAGAGAGTCCTGCCCTCCCACTGGCCCCACAAACACAGTGAGTCAGCAACAAACAACACACACACTGTCAGATAAACACGGCCTGCAGAGGCTGGATTAGTGGGTTAGTCATGGAGTAACACTGTCATCTTGTCTCATGACCTCATGATTAAGAGCTTACATATTGTTTGTTTCAGCTTGTAAGATTCCAGTTTAACTAAAAGATAAATTCAGTTTCATCTTAAAGAAGACAATAACAAACATTTTTGTATATTTATTAATGAACACACCATTTATGCTGATGTGGTGGTCTGCTGCCCTCTTGTGGCTGTAAATGATTCTGCAGGCTTTTCTAAAGTTGCTTGTGAAACATATTTAGAATGTGTATAAACATACTATCATTCACGTATAAATGCGAATATTGATCTTGTGCTCGTCTTTTTCTCCTGCAGACCGGAAGCAGCAGAGTCGTCTACAGATGATGAGTCTAAAGAGCTGAATGCTGTGGCACCTACTGAGCATGTGCAGACAGAAGGCCCGACACCATCTGCTTGTCCCTCCTACAAGAAGTCCCTCCGCTTGTCATCTGACCAGATAGTAAGACTGATAGTGCTAACGTGATAAGAATCTCATTGATCTTATTCAAAGAACCAGTCTGTTGCTGATCTTTCTGTCCCCCTCCCTCCTTCCCTCCCCATTACAGGCCAGCCTGAAGCTGAGGGAGGGGCCTAATGATGTCACTTTCAGCATCACCACTCAGTACCAGGGCACGTGCCGCTGTGAGGGCACTGTCTACCTGTGGAACTGGGATGACGAAATTATAATCTCAGACATCGACGGCACCATCACCAAGTATGGCAGATGCTGAATATTAGATATTAATAGCTAATATTTAGGTCTGATACTCAGTAAATTAGATACTGCCTCACTGTATTTATCACAGGGAGTCCTCATAAATGTTATGGGACTTTGAAGCAAGGCAATTACTGAGTATTTTAATTATCAAATTTTCCATCAATTATGGAATGTCCAAAATCATGACAAATGCCCCATTAACTTGTGATTTTTCGTCCGCAGATCAGATGTATTTGGCCACATTCTGCCTCAGCTTGGGAAAGACTGGACTCATCAAGGAATCGCAAAGCTTTACCACTCAGTACATGAGTAAGCGTCACCACAGATAACGTTGTTTTTCATCATCACCACTGTGCTATGAATGTGGAAGATTTAATTCATATCTAATCCGTGACTATGACAGGAACGGTTACAAATTTCTGTACTGTTCGGCCCGAGCCATTGGCATGGCTGACATGACCCGAGGTTACCTGCATTGGGTGAATGACAGGGGGACTCTGCTGCCTCAAGGACCCCTCATGCTCTCACCTAGCAGCCTCTTCTCTGCGTTCCACAGGTAGGAAATGCTTCTACTTAGCATTTAGGCCCTTCTAACACCTTGCACTAAAACGTGATCTCAGTATTTGGATGTTATCAATAAGGATCTACTTAGTTTTTAGCTAAAAAAAAACCAAAAAAATCAGAATCTGGGAGTTACTACTACAGACTTCTTCTTCTTCTTCTTTTCCTTTCGGCTTTCCCTTCAGGGGTCACCACAGCGAATCATCTGCCTCCATCTAACCCTATCCTCTGCCTCCTCTTCTCTCACACCAACTAACTTCATGTCCTCTTTCACTACATCCATAAATCTCCTCTTTGGTCTTCCTCTAGGCCTCCTGCCTGGCAGTTCCAACCTCAGCATCCTTCTACCGATATGTTCACTATCCCTCCTCTGTACATGTCCAAACCATCTCAGTCTGGCCTCTCTGACTTTATCTCCAAAACATCTAACATGCGCTGTCCCTCTGATGTACTCGTTCCTGATCCTATCCATCCTCGTCACTCCCAAAGAGAACCTCAGCATTTTAGTCTCTGCTACCTCTAGCTCTGCCTCCTGTCTTTTCCTCAGTGCCACTGTCTCTAAGCCATACAACATCGCTGGTGTCACCACCGTTTTGTACACCTTTCCTTTCATTCTTGCCGAACCTTTCCTTTCATTCTTGCCAAAACCTTTCCTTTCATTCTTGCTGTAGTTACTACTACAGACACGAAGTACTAATATAAACTATGCAGCATTCAATTTATTGTTTGACTCTTCACTTTGTAGTTGTAACCAGTCTTAAAATTGTGCTGAGTTAGGTTAAGTTAAATAACTGTAGCAGCAGCCAAAGGTCAGAGGTTAAAATTGTAATCCTTTCTTCCTAATTCTGTTGTTAGAGAGATCATAGAGAAAAAGCCTGAGAAATTTAAGGTGGAATGTCTCACAGACATCAGGAACCTTTTCTTGCCAAACACACATCCCTTCTATGCAGCATTTGGAAACAGAGATAATGTAAGTGTCACATTTCTGCTTATTTTTGTTGTTTAATTGCTCTGAAAATAACCCTTTGTCTTTTTTCCTGTGTATCAGGATGTGTTCGCCTACAAGCAAGTGGGTGTGCCTGTGTGCCGAATATTCACGGTGAACCCTAAGGGCGAGCTCATACTCGAGCAGGCCAAAGGCAATAAAACCTCGTAAGTACCAAACAAATCAGTTTTATTTGTCAGCCGCTTCTCTTGGACAAACGTTAATCGCTTCCGCCGTGTTTCTTCACCTTATAGCTACAGCCGGCTGAGCGAGCTGGTGGAGCACATTTTCCCTTTACGAAGCACACAGCACAGCGCCACCTTCAGCTGCCCCGAGTTCAGCTCCTTCTGTTTCTGGAGGGAGCCGATCGCTGAGGTTCATTTTGAGGAGCTGCTTTGATTCAGGCTGATCGGACATTTGAGGTTATCAGTGATCTTGATTAATCGTGTGAAATCACCTTAACCTTACCTGTTTCCTTGCGTATCATTCAGGATGTCTAGTCTTGGATACCTGAATGCACCATTTTACTGCTGATGAAAACTTTTTGTCACTGTTAATTTCGTAGCCTGTTTGGAATCACTGGATGTTTCTATTTTAGATGCAGATTCCATTTGAAAATGTTTGGAATGTTACCATAGTCCATGTTTCCCTGCAGGAGAGAATTATGATCTCATTGCAGTATGAGATATTTTTTGGGAGCATTTTAATGCACAACACCATCTGTCTCAGTTTATTTAGGGTTTATTCCCTTCATGCACTTGGAGAGCATACAATGGGCTTGAGCTGTACCCAAGAGTGGCGTATTTTAACAAGCATGTCTGTAGCTTTTGGCATATTTGAAAGTCAAATATGTGACTTATCAGTTGTTCCATACACACTTTGCACAGTGTTTGGTTGAAAGTATGAGAAGAAATTAGTTAAGCATATAGTTTAGCTTTTCCCTGATTCCTTGATGTCCATGACAGACTGAAGACCTTCAAAAGACAAAAACTCATATTTAGAGCTGCTGTGCGGTCTCTTTCTTTAAGGCCTTATTCACTGTACAGACTTAAGTACCGAAAGCTTGAATCTTTGCTCCAAAGCTTAAAGGATGATACCACCTATTTTGCATGTTTGAGCCTAATATATTCAATTTTCATACATGTAAGGTTACTGACAATCATTTTCCAAAGCTTACTACTGGAATGGTGAATTAAAAATGTTTTTCCTACCTTCCAGACCACCACTGGTTTCAGTTGAGTCTGCTACGCTGTTAAAATCAACTTGTTGATACTTCAAACGTTCTTGGGATTGGTCATCCATCATCGCAAACAAGATGTGTATTCAGGTTTTTTTTTTTTTTCAAGTTTCATAATTTTAAATAAATAATTTTAAGCACAATAAAAAGCACAGAGTATGTCTCCACCAGGGAATATAGTCCCAAAACAAGACCTGCGTTTATTGAAAAATTTAAACGATGAGACTTCATAAGGCTGCGTAACTATTAGCAGGTGAAACATTGATTTTTAAGGTGTGTATATTACTTGAATATTTGATTTTGAAAGATTAAGATATTTTGCAAAATATCAGAAAAGCTGAAATATGGTTTTATCCTTTGGGAAATGGTTGTCAGTAATGTNTATTTTGCAAAATATCAGAAAAGCTGAAATATGGTTTTATCCTTTGGGAAATGGTTGTCAGTAATGTAACATATATGAAAATTTAACATATTAGGCTCAAACATGCAAAGTGGGTGCTCTGGTCCTTTAACAATGCTGCACTTTTTTTTTTCAAGATGAAGTAATGTGGAATTAGCACAGGTGTGAATTTGCTCACAGTAAGGACAGATTACAGCAATGTGAAACATCAGCAAGCACTTTGAGCTGTAGATATTGCTGCTATTTGTACAAGCACCAAACATGACGTATTTTTTCCAAAATAGTAATTTATTTGTAATTCAGCAAATTGTTTTTTTTTTTTTTTAAATCTTTATTTTATTTATTTTTTTTTTAAATGGAATTTATGTGATTTTGCCTTTGAAAGAAATGCATCTAGTTCTGTTTGGCTCATCTTAAAGCTCCTACACTGTGCGAATGTGGGCTGTCACAGGTAAAATAACGATTGTAAGAAATGTGAAAAAAAAAATCCTCGGTCACTGAAACAAAATGGTAAGGGGAGCGAGAGAGCTGGGGGAGGAGAAGATAGGGAGGGGGAGAGAGAAAAGAATGAAAAGAAAGACAATTTGACATGCAACAGATGTGATGCATACAGTCTGACAAGCAGTGACTTAGATCAGATTAATGCTGCTGTAATTTCAGCGTGTGTTGGAACTTTTAATTTTATTGGCGGTTTAATCTTTCTGTGAAAGTGGTCCTTTGTGTGACAGAATCACATTATAAAACATGTACTTGCAGTATTTTGTTTTGTTTTTGTGTTTTGATTTTCACTTTTTAACTTTAACATCTTTTGCTGCTGTTTCAGGTAGATTCATGTGATGTATGTAAATCCAGTTTACATTAAGATGAAGAATATAAATCCAAAATATATTTCAGACTGTTTTACATTCTGTTTGTGAGCAAAATGTGACCTTTTTAGGAAAGTTTTTAGTGTTTCATAATTGCAGATTAGCATTGGAAAATATATTAGTCTGGATGTATAAAATTTGAATTATTGTATATATTGTAATTAATAAACATTTCTGTAAGATACAGTTTGTGCTTTTAATGAAGCATTATCAAACGATTAACAATTCAGATTAAATAAAGCGCATTTTTCATCTCGTACAATTCTGACACCAACACAGAGGTGTGTAAGATCTCGTTTACCTTCGAGAGTGTTCCATGAGTGTTCAGCTCCATTTTTGGCTTCACCAGCTGTCTTTGGAAGGGGCTGGGTTACCGTTTGGATGTGGTGGGGTAAAGCAGCACCGCACTGAAGGAGGAGAAGATCTCAGCAGAGGCGGAGATGGCGAGCTTTCCTGCAGTCATCACCAGTCCTGCTCTGTCTCCTCTCTTCAGGGACAGAACCAGGTTCAGAGAGGCTGAACTGCTGCAGTTACATTGTTGGTGTGGGGTCGATGGTGCCGCCCCGGATAAGAAACCCGACGTGTCCAGCCTCTGGATGCTGCGATTGGACACGGAGAGGACCGCCTCAACCTTTTCACCTCGCTGGGGTGCCAGCACGGCACTCAGCAGGTAGCGGCCATCTGTGGGAACTGTGAAGATACCTGAAAACACAGGTGCATGTGTGTCATGATCAAACTGTAAGTTGGCTGGATAAATTATGAAGAATGTTTATAATATGCTTAACAGTTACCTGTATGAGGGTCGTAGTGGCCTCCATCATTGAGAAGAACTTTGTTGAATCGAATGATTCCAATGTCTCCATGGAAGGGTAGAAGGGTCAGACCAGCTGAGAACGACACTCTCTCACCTGAACACAGGTAAACAACATCATACACTAGAAAACATTCACACAAGCACAAAGTGGAATGACTAATAAATTCACACCTGAAGCCATGTCAGGTTTTTGTAAGGATGGTCTCTGGGGCATGTCCACATCTGCTGAGCAAAACAGGAATAGTGTGAGCTTCCGTGGAAAGACTCGGCTTTAATGCAGGAAAAATAAAGGAGGATTTACCTGAGATGAGCGGAATACTCGGTTTAAGGGAGTGAGCGGTTTTCGTTGGGTAAGCTATGAAAAAACAAAAGATAAGTGAGGGCATGTTGGGATTAGTACAGAGCCAAGTGTGTGTGTGTGCATGTTGTGTGTCTCACCTGGAGCTCCAGCGAAGCCTTGCACAGGTGTCATGCTGCCGTCTGTCCCTTTGGGCAGCTTAGATGACATCATGGTCCCGGGTGGACCCGCCTCGCCGGTTTCCATAACATGCGGCTGTGGGAAGGAATCATCCAGAGGGCCGGCCGGCACGGCAGGTGTCGACCCTCGGGGACGTCCTGCGTCTTCTGCACCGGGTTGAACAGCTGAAAAGACACATCAGCAGTCAGCGATGGGACTCAGAGAGAGAGAGACGCAGATGTGTGGAGGTCAAACAGTCGCTCTTAAAATTCACCCCAAGATACATAAGGAAGCCATAACAGAATTCCTCTCTACATACCAATCAAATGGCCATTTTCAGTTTTGACCTTTTAGGGCTGTGAATCTGCTTAGTGAGTTTTACTGCCTTGTTCCGAGCAATTAAATGGACAAAATGGCCCAAACCCTAAACTGCCTGAAAGTCACATTTCTATTTAGAAGTTACTGTATTCATTTAATGTATTCATTTACATTACATTGTCAAGTGAGCTGGTATTTGTCATTGAGCAGCTCCATGTTGTTGCATAAACATGATGACATCACACACACTAGTTTTAGAAATAACATGTAATTACATTTTACACTGTTTTTAACTCTTAGATAACCAATCAAGAAACATGCTACTGTGTTTATGGAAGGATTACCCTCGACTCTCATTCACACTCAAATGGTGATGGATCATCTTAGCCTGTCATTACGGACAGAAAGGCGGAAAATTACAGATCTGAAGTCCTGCTGCATTCCTGAGAATCACAGCTGAGATGCTCTGGGGTTTATCAACAAATCAGTCCTCTTGGCTGGGGGGCAAGCTGGTGTTGTTCTCTGGTCCAGAATGAGACAACAGGCCCAGACTCTGCTGTTCCAGAAGGAAAACCAGCAGATAAAAGGCATAGCAGCATGGCTGCGCATCCAGCAGCCCATCCCTCACCCCAGGGAGAAGGGTCATTTACTATAGAAGCCAGAGCAGTCTGCCTATTAAACCTCACATATGGAAAAGGACCAGTCCGTACCCGTAAAACAGCAAGGGGTGGGTGTAAGTATGCGTCTGTGCTGATGGTGCACATGTGCGTGCGTTTTACTGGCCTGCATTTGTTAGTGTGTCGCTCCTTATGTGAAGCTAGGTATGCGCTCCAGTGTGCTGCGTAAGCTTTGATGGGAATGATTCAAAACTGATTTTTAGACCTAAGGCTAAGAGAATTGAAATGAGTCAAAATGTGTGTATGTATGCATGCGGGTGTGTGTTATGATGAAAGGCTGAGCTGTAAACAAATGCAGCTGGATCTGTTGTGGCCCAGAAGCCTAAATGCTGCATGCATTCAGGGGAGGCATGGAAACCTGCTCCTTGTTGTTAGTCACAACAGCCCCTTGTGTCACGATTGCCTCTTTTTCCCAATACAAAGCACATCATGATGACTACACACCAATTTAGTAAGCGTTGACTTTGTGAGTCATTGTTTGAGAATCAGACTCCATTTTTAGACTTTGAGTTAACGATCAGTACATCCATATTTAGAATTGAGAGCTTAAAGCGTAATGAGCTAGCACAGCTACAACAGCAGACTAATGTAGCATTTAGCTTTATTCTTCTTTAGCACTTTCTGTAACACCCAGTCTGTGTTCCATCAGCCTGAGCTCTGAGCTTTCCTGAGGCTATCATCCACTGACCAGTGTGTCACCCTACCAGCTCCTTATCCTGTCCGAGAGGTCAACGACCAGCCAGCTTAACCTTTGAAGCCCATCAGAGGCAAGAAAGGAGGGTTTCTTATCTCAGAACTTTGCCAAAATAGAGCTTTTAAGTGAGTTGTCAAACACAAAGTGAAGAATGTGCAAGAGGAGGGATCAGGAGACGTATATATTTCACACATGCACAAAAACATCTGGAGGAAGTGCTAACAACTAGTGAATGGTCCTGTTTATATGAATATAACATCTAGTTAAAAATATTTACTTAATGAGGCAAAGCAAGAGTGGGCACACACATACACTTTTTTTGTGACCTACAAATCCTGCATAGATATGAAAATGTAACTCGGATATAATCAACTGATCGTTTAGGGAAACTTTCCTTCTCTGACTAAATGTTCGACAGATGAAAAACTCAGCACAGAAGCACAGCTGTAATGTACATTTATAACAAATATGCACTATACCATTCAGGTCCAATCTCTTTGATTTACATTTTGTAATCATGCCATAAGAAATCAAAGATCATGTGACACAACTGAAAAACATGGTAGGTATATCATGTCTTTCTCCATCCCTGTCCTGACCTTCTACCTTCTCTTTAGGTAAACTAGTCATCATCATCATGCCACAGACTTTGACAAATGGCTCTTGGGACCCGATTATTCACACTGTTTACTTAAAGAGAAAAGCAGCTCGATGACTGAAACTCATTCAAAGATGTGAGAAAGCTGGCAACAAGAGCAGGAAGCGTGAAATGTGAAAGCAATGGAGAGAGTACGAGGAAACAGGAACAATATCAATGTCCATCCAGTAGCACCTAATCTAAACACACTCAGGCTCTGAAATAAAAAAACACCCATGAGTGGTCTCCTCTGAGTGGATCATTGATAAGCTCCTTGTAGATCTTCCTGTAATGGACTCCTGCAAGAAGTATTTTCCAGTCCCTTCAGATAAGCAAGAAGAGAGACAACAGGATGAGGTCGCTGGTGGGGCAAAGAGAACCCGTTATAGCCCCCGTAATCCTTCAAGTGGAACACATGAATAACTATGCTCCAACTTTTACATTTCCAAATGAGAGAATGATGATTTAAAGGGCTTATTATGACAGCAAACTTGGGTTGGGAGGCAACAGTGGCAGCATTTCTCAATCACCACAGGCGCCTTTGGCAAATATGCGGAAAAACAGCATCACAAAATGTCCTGGTCTTTGATTAGGAAGCAGAATTAGAAGCAGGACTATAAAATTCCAGCTTGCTTCCAATAAGACTGCAGACTGGATCACATAGTACATCACCTGCCTCATAAAGGAGTTAGTGAAAACTAGCTAGTCCCAGAGGAAGAAACCAGCTCGTAAACGTTATGTGTGCTTGTAGTTCACATTTACAACTGCAAAATCCAGCTTCGTTACAAAGGCACCATTAATGATTGAGACTATACAATAAATATGCAGCATTTCTGATATGAAAATCTATACTCACAAAGATGCCTGCAGCAACAAAGCAAAGTCTAATTAATATCCAACATTCATGATACACAGATCCACGTGATATTATACTATGTGAACATGATCACTTAATGCAAACACAACAAAACACACACATTGTACACACTTGGATGCACGGAAATGCCCAGTGAGTAATATTTCTTGAAGCCAAGACATTGCTCAATACAAGCAGGGTCCATTAATTCAACATGTGTCTTCAATCAACTCTCCCTTTAATGCTGAACACGGCTAAAAGGAAATACAACTTCCTTTCACTCTCACAATGAAACACTCCTATATTACAGGCTCTTTAATGTACTTTTGTGGTGTACTTGAAACAAACTGCATGTGACACCAAACAAACTCCAGAAAACAGTTTGAAAGGACGTTATTATCACGATTTGATCGCTATTTGAGTCCTGAAAGTGTTATTTTCAGCTACAGCTTACCCTTCTCCACAGGAGAACTGTCTGGTCCGCCCTGAAGATGTCTGGCAGCATCAGAGATGTGCTTCTGACAAGTTTCCCTCAGTCCTCCAATATCTTGGGCGTGAGATCTTAAGGTGACATTCAGCTGGTTGACGCATGTCCACAGGCCGCTCACGTGTCTATTCAGGCCCTCTTTGATCCTCTGCAGGCTACCTGAGATGGGCTCCAGTTTGCCACATAAACCTTCAACATTTACCACGCGGTTGTCCACACTGGCAACCTCCTTCCTGACATCTTCGGTTTTTTTCCTGCAGTGATCGGTTTCAACTTTCACTTGCTGGCTCAGCTCATCCAGCTTCTGTCTCAGTTCCTGATGCTGAGTCCTGTGAAGCTCCAAAAGCTCCTTGGCCTCCTGCTCAGCCTCCATGTTAACTGGAGCCCGGGAGGAATTAAGGCTCTGCAACAATTGAGAGTGTAGGCTATTAGCGTTAACTACATCTGAGAACGAGGCCTCCAAAACGCCCATACGCCGTCTCAGGGAATTCAGCTCACTGTGTGCTTCCCCTATGCTAGTGCTGGAATTGAGAAGATTCCCCTGAACAAATTCCTCCATGGCTTTGAGGCCATCTGATTGGATTTTTACATCATTCTCAATAGCATCTATAGCAGTTCTGCAGCTCTGAAAGTCTTGCTGAAAGTTTTCTACAACAGTCAAATTAGACCTGCACTCCTTTGAGCACAGCTGGTCCAAGACATTGATTCTGTCCTCCAGGGTTTGAACAGTTCCCTTAAGAGAGTTAACCTCCATCTGCAGAACATCCTGATCCAATGCCTGGACCCCAGATGGTGAGATGGAACTCATATCTACCGACAGTGTTGTGATTCTGTCTTCCATGGATGTCAGCCTGTCCTCCAAAGTCTCCCTCAAATCTTGGATGACCTTCTCCTGTTCTTTCTTCAGCTTCTCCTCCACAGAGATGTACTGTGCTGCCACCACTGCTGTCTCAGATGAGTTCACACGGGTTTCCAGGTTCTCCACACGAGCCAGAACAGAGTCAGATATCTGGGTGTTTCCAGTCACAGCCTTGTTTTGTCTTCCTGGATCAGCCAGCCTTGCTTTAAGGTCCTGTATCTCATTGCGGAGGTCACTTTCCTTAGAGTCCATGAGCTCCGCCAGGCTGAGGTAGTTGGTCTCTTGTCCCTCGCATTGCTCCTGGACAGACATGATTTTATAATCACATGAGTTCTTCAAATCTGCTAGTTTGATTTCCATGCCCTCCATCAGCTCATCTCTCAGAGCGCAGATCCTGTCATCCACATAGGCTCGCAGATCTGCATCACTGGGAGTGGGAACAGTAGGAAGGGCTGTGGCTGGGTGGCTATGGGCAGCCTCCATTAACAGACGAATTTGTTCCTCATGATGGTTGACACGACCCAAGAGGTTATCCAGGGTGTTGGTTTTGGACTCCAAAGTGTCTGTGACCTGGCTGATCTTGTTCATGACCTCATCCATTGGCATTTTCACATGCTCTACGGGAACACCCTGCAGCTCCATGGTTTGGGTCTCTGCACCCCGTGCGCTGGCAGGCTGCCTGAGGTCATTCAGTAATGTGACCAGCATTTTACTGGCGTCCTCCTGAAAATCCAGCCTCAAACTGGAGGACATGTCTGTCATTCTTGCCTGCATGTCAAGGACCATCTGGGACAGTTGCTGCACCTCCTCCTCCAGGTGTTTTACACTGTGAGATCCTCCATGACCTCCTAGTGGCCGGTGACCTGTCTGATCTCCAAACTGCCGCTCCTCTCCCAGTGGCTGATTTCTTTGAGCTTCTGTGTGTTTTTCTGCACCTACAGGGCAAAATAAAATCAGGAAACAGGAAGGAAATTGCTTTGATTTACTTTTACTAGAGTATAATGTTTAAAATTTGTTAAGCACATTTTTGTTCCACATTTCTGTCTTAGTTGTAATAACATCTATGACCTTGTGGGAATGGAATATGTCCAGATGTGGAAGGTGTGTAAACCCATTGCTCTGTTTGATGCAGCTTTGGGTCTTTTAGCTCTCTGCAGTCGTAGCCCTGGTACCCTGGACAGCATCTCCATTCCAGCTCTGTCACAGTCTTGTAGCCGATCTTGTAAATAGGCCGAAAATGTGTCCGATATCTGGTAACACACAAAAAAAACGCTGCAGTTTTGCTGACTGAGTGCTCCATAAAAGACATCATCCCTCTAATCTAGACCAGTGTTCATATATCAAATGAATCTTCAAACAACACTAAGCCTTCCATCTTGTCATGATGGTAACAATGCAAAAGCACAAAGTTTTCCCCTTTAAACCTTCAAAACGTCCTTATGAAATACAGAAAAGGAAATGTTAAATTGTGTTTGTGCTGTGATCACCATCAAGCAAACAATGTAAACATGGAGTCTCATCTTAATAAAAATCTGCTTGTTGACAACCAACTCCATAAACACCACAGTCATAAGTGTAATTGGTTAATCATGCGGTTGGCAGAAAGCGGTTACAGATTTACTACCATTTCCATCCAGTGCAATGAGAACAGAGTTGGCTCACATGCCTCTAACCCGATGATTTACTGTATCCCATTAATGTGTTTGTTGCACAATGCTCATGAAAGACAAACAAAGGCAAATCCCTACAGGACTAACAGGACTGTCCAAGTGAGATGATGAGAGATTCAGAGCAGATCCCTGAAGATTAACATTTAAGAGTTTTCTCATTTGGATTACACCTAAAATACAGTGGCTTTGGAGTCTGGTAACTTCCTCAAAATGATTTTTAATTTTCCAATATTTTATTAACAGAGATATGGCATGCTCAACTAGGAGATAATAGTTAAGCTTGGACTATAATTACCTTTTAATTCTAAGCAAACTGTTCACACATGAAAGAGATCTGACCTGTTATTGGACATTTTTGTGTCTATTCACAACGGATCAAGTGTCCCATACCCTATATACAAAATTGTCTTACCCAAGTTTTCGTAATTGTTAATATTTAGTACGATACACATTTATTTTGTAATTTTTGAATTAATGTGACTGGTGGATTGGTGGATTAGTTCATTATTTAAATGAATATTTGCTGAGAAAAATTACTAATAAAACTATATATTATAATAAAAGAAAATCCATTCTTTTAAGATTTCAGTACTATTACTAATTGAAGTTGTAGGGGCATGCCAGTTTGATTTAGTTGCACTAAAACAAAGTGGTTATTTTACATTTATTTCACTGTATAATCATTATGATTTATGGTTAAGGTTGTTTAAAAATCATTTTAAAATTGGGATTGGCCCATATTGTACAAGAAACATGCAGTTACATGTCATGGGGACATAAAGCATTATTGGAATGAGCCATATGTGTCACACAACACCACAATAAGCTCATAGAACTACTGAACTTCAAATACTGTTTAGAGTGCAAATAACTCCGTTACTGTAATTACATAATGCAGATTCTTTAATACACATGCAGCATGTTAGTATTTTTATTTTTTTCCCTGGAAACCTTGGACAAGAAAATAGTTTATGTAGACCATATTATAATCTATCAAAACAGAACTGAAAACTATAGATATATATATATATGAACATAATATGTGATTCTGGGCTATACAAATAAATTTGAATTGATTATTGAATGAATTGATTTTATTGAATTGATTATTTGAAAACTTGATTATGAGATAGTCAAGATGATACTATATGATTTTTCCCCTGAAAGCCTTGGACAAGAAAAGAGTTTATGTAGATCATATTGTAATTTATATATTTCAAAACAGAACTGAAAACTATATTACTATATAACTATATATATGAAACATTGTATGTGATCCTGGGCTATACAAATATATTTGACTTAACTATATGACACAGGATTATAGAAATATGATAAAGTAGGCAACTGAATTCACTACGAGAGACGCATGTGTCATGCAACCATAATGCATGAAACTGTAGCCAAGTCTTAAAACACTCTAGATAATAATAGCAACTGATTCATATTGTTCAAAATACTAACAGGAAAAAATATCCGCCCTCCACCCAGTATCCTGGACTTCGGCGCACTTACATCACTTGTTGCGCACAGTTTGGCACCCCCAGCGGGCACGGTGAAACCTCCGGCTGAAGGAAACTCTCCGTGCCTCCCACGACGGCGCAGCTCACGTTCTTGTGCACAACGTAGGCGCACCAGTTTCTGCAGAAAAATCACCAATTAATCACTCCTGATGCGTGAAGTAGGGGTGTGTAAAACTGCGTACGTTTACGCGCAGTGCGTAAAAGCCCGAGGATCATGCTGGTATAGCTTGCAAAAGCTAAATGAGAAATTTAATTAAGTCAACAAACATGCATTCAAATATAAAATGAAGTTTAAACCTGATCACTTACTTATTTCTTTGCCGTGTTTCTGTTCCAGAATATGCGTTGCCCTGAAACATGCTATACTGGAAAGGTGTTCCGCTGATCAGAGGAAAAATGATGAAAACGTGAATAAGTAGACTCTTTGGCATCCTGCAGAGAACGCTCCTCATGGTTTTGATGCTTCAAAATCGTTTTCAGATTGTAAGGAGTTAAGGTCTGTGATCCACTGATCAGTGAAGGCTGCGTGTGTGTTCTCCCTCTGTGTAGTGGAAAGACCCACCAAGCTTCATCCAGTCCGTGGATGTGACGTTTCGGGACCCCCTCCAATAGTCAAGGCTGCCGTTTTCCGTTTTCTCACACACCAAAGCCCAGATCGGCTCTATTCTCGTATCCAAAAGCACAATGTCATAGGCCTGCATAATGTCAAGAAGCCAATATCTGGATAATGATTGTCTTTATTCCCAAAAGGCACCGTAATTATCCCGTGCGTAAAACGTGCACTTTTACTTTCCAATGTTTTGGGGGTAATTTGAGTAGAAATAAGCACAAATGCGGAGAGAAGACAGTCAAAAATATATTTTCTTCAACATACAGTCTATCGTTGCTTGAGATGTGTCATGTCATGCAAAGTATAGGAGGCAGGTTTTGAACAAGTGTCTAAAGTGTCTAGTAAAATAAACTTGAAACAAAACCACTGTCTAAATAAGCGTTCTTTTAAAGTACAAGTGAAGTAGCCATATTTGCCTCTGATATAAATGATACAAATACAACAGACAACAGTTAGCAAATTATGAGGCAGGGCTAATCCAAATCTTATTTTTTTCCTCTCTTTGCAGCTGTGCCTGATGGTTCACCAGTCCCCTGCACGCCTCGCTTCACTGGTGTTCTAACAGGTCTGGCTGCTACAATGAAAATGGAATAGAAATCAACAATATTCACAAATTAATACATAGTATAAAGGCTACTGTTCATTGTTTTTTTAAATATTCTCAGCAGGTCAACAAACATACCAAGTTGTTGCTCAATCTCCTGCAGCTGCTTCTTTTTCTCCTCCATTTCTGCTTCCTTTTGCAAGGTACTAGGGGATTTTAGTTTTTTTATGTGCTGCTCACGGTCCTTTTGTGCCATCTCTTTCTTTCTGAGACATAGCTGGTACTGCTGGAGCAGCTCTGTGGTACGAAACAAGAGAAATTAAGGAACGATATGTCAGATGAGGATTAAAAAGTAATCTGCAAATTGGGAACACAGCTGTTAGAGATGTTAACCTGTTTGATCCTTAAGGATGTTGTAATGCTGTGGAATTGGGGCTCCAAACACATGGCCACGTAATCTCTCAATGGGAGGAGCCTTGTTCTGTGAACCCCCAAACTTGCCCATAGCACTGATCCTATCCCCCTGCCTGGTCAGGATGGTGGGACATGGCATGTTGTTCTGCACTACCTGTAAACCACAGAAAATTTAGACACATGCACACACACACACACACACACAAAGACAGCAGGCCAGCTAATTTATCGTGGATCCAGAGCCAGGCCTCACTCACCGCCTGCCTGTAGCTGTTTCCAGAGTCCAGGTCATCAATCAAAATAGTATCTCTCAGGAGGTTTTTAAACACTTCAAGGGAAGAACAACAAGGAAGAAACAATCAGACCTATTGTAACAAATCGCTGTACACAAAACTTTTACTACTTTTGAGTTTGAAGAGAAAGGAGAGCTTTTCTAGTAAAAATGTTGTCACTTAAAAGCTGGTGTTTCCATGACAAACATAATTAAAATCCCAATTTTAAAAACTATCTTTCACATTCATCTTGAACAAAATGATAAAGAGAAACAGACTGTATATAATCTGAACAGGATCATTACATCAACAGTTATTTAAGCTTGCAGGAACATTAAATTTCTGCTCCAATGGCAGTGCCCCTGGGGGAGGGGGATCCCTCCACCCCCATGAGTTTGGATCCAGGTGGAACCATTTACCCAACTGGAGTGGAGGGGGTACAGAGGAACTACCCTAACAGCAGCAAACACACAGAGAGGCCCGAGAAGCTTCTGGAATAGCACAGTAATGCTGGCTTGGTACTATGAATCTGCAGTGAGAGGTGAATATGAGAAAACCATTCAGGGCAGCTCACCAGTTTCACACTTCTCCGGATTCTGAGGGTAAATCAGGAGATGTCTGGCATACACTGGGTTCCCGGGGGGATCAAACAGATTTGTGCCATTTCTTACATGTGGAAGCGGTCTGCAAACAAGTCATATTTTATGCAGTATCTGTAAATTTGCTGAAAAAGCAGATACCTTCTACACCTTGTTAATTAAGAGTTTTGTTCTTGTGTTAAATTAAAAAAAAAAAACAAAATATCAGACACCCTGGTGAAAGAATTGAAGCAATACGGCTGCTTTCTTACTTTTTGTATATGATGATAACTATAGACAACTTCTGGTCAGCAAACCAACATGACAGACAAGTTTTCAAGGTGTTAAATCAGTCCAGTCTTGGTAGAACATGATGGAAGATGACACATTTTCAGATTTTTGAGGCTTGATGTTGGATATAAAACACACTGAAGAGATTCTAGTGTGCTAAACTAATCAGGATTTCACAGACAGTTTCTTTGTTGCAGAGACAAGCCTGGGCAACAGGAAGCTGCCAAAAGATCTTCAAATTACTGTTGTTCAGATTATGAGTGTGGTTAAAAGTGAAAGACTATAACCGACAGGAAGAGGAAATGCAGCATCATTAGGACCTTGTCTATAAGACTGTTCATCTAAACAGAGGAACAGAAAAAAGTTTATAAGGAAGAGATGTCAAGATACCAATATCAACTTTAAATAATGACAAGGCTACATGGCAGAGTCTTGTCACTGAAGCATACACAGAAATTATACTGACAATGCTCGCTGTGTAAATTGGAAAAAGTCTGAAACGATGTCCGTAATCTGATAAAGACAACTTTTAGTATTGTGTACCTGTGGCCTGGATTCACGTACACACAGTCTAAGGCTATGACCTGCTGTCTGCCCTGCGTGTCATCATAGATCTTCCTTGCTGTGGCTGTTTTGTTGGTGATGACACAATCCATGTCACCCGCGATATGCCAGGAGATAACCGCAGCAGCAGCATCGTCCTCCACATAGGCCAAGTGACCAACCTGCATTTAAAAGGCAACAAAGGTTAAAAACATAGTGTATGCTGGAATCTGTAATGGTAAAGAATCTATTTTTAAATTTTGTAATTGATGCAGTATGTCTTTGTTTTGTAATGTGGGGAGGATCCTCAAGGTGGAGCTCCTCTTTTTCTCCTAATACATTACCATTCCCAAAACATCCCATTTCCCTTTGAAAGGATCAAGGATGGAGCAGACTCTTCTGGGCATTTTTAAAATCTTATCGGCTTCAGCAGATTTCTGTCTCGTAAGTCTGTCGACATGTTCAATCTACAATGAATTAAAAAATATGCAAATGTCATCTTCTTATAAATATATATATATAGTGGGGTCCAAAAGTCTGAGACCACATTGAAAAGCTGTGATATTTTCCATGTAAATCTGGAAATAATCAGAAAGTCTGACATCACAAGAAGCTCTTTGGANGTGATATTTTCCATGTAAATCTGGAAATAATCAGAAAGTCTGACATCACAAGAAGCTCTTTGGAACACCGTCGAATCATGCTGGGATAACTTGGCTCATGAGGTTTTGCACAAACCTGTGGAGTCCATAACAGCTGGAGTGATGCTGTCCTTAAAGCAAAAGGGGGCGTACTAAATACTAAGATATTCTGACATTCATGTACATTTTTCAAAGATTCAACTTTTCACTCAAACTGTTAAGATGATATTATCATTTGTAACAAAAAAATCTTGTATTAAATTCAAAAAGAATACAAAATAGAAGCATTTTCACAGTAGTCTCAGACTTAAAAAAATATGGAGGTGAGTGATATGTATACATGAGATGTTAATTCATACATATCAAGATGTAAAGTTAGTACATAGCAAACAGCTTACAGACACAAGCTGTGGTATGTTCACATTCCTTCTGTTGAGTTCAGCTCTAAGGACAACCTCTTTATTACTTGCATCTTCGTGTTGTTCTGGTAGGGAAGAATGATTTGACATTAGACAGCGTTTGCTCCAGCAGCAAATAAAAACTGACATATAAACACAACACACACAGTGTCAGATTATGTGAAATCAAAAAAGACAAACTCCTACTGGTGAGCAAATCAAGGAGTACATTAGACGTAGCGAAGATCTCTTTGTAAGCAGCAATGGCAGCAGTGAGCTCGTCTTTCTTCTTGGACAGTTCGGACATTTTCTGTTTTTTCTCTGCATCTAAATGGAGAAAGAAAACCAACAATCAATTCATAAACTTTATGTAGTGGTTAAGACAAGGAAAAGAAGAATGCAGGCTTGTTCCCATTTTGACTGAGCTTCATTTGTGACGCAAACTGCAAGTTCAGTTTGAACTCCCGATGACGCATCTCATTCCATGTGAAGCTGAATCGGTCTCAGTGCTTGATTATTATTCATTGAGGGCTGTGTTAATCATAAGCTCTGCATATCATACCATTATAAAAATGGAAGGGGAGCTCATAAGAATCCAGAGTCATGGAAACCCCTGAGACTTCAGGTTTGAAGAGCAGGATGTACACGCTGCCATCCTGACCAGGGCTGTTCTCCATGATGGCCAGCCTCTGCAGACGTATATTAATACAGTTAATGTGCATGTGGCCATTAAATGTCAAAACAAGAGTTTGTGTGCTTCGTGTGTTTGTTACTCACAGTGATGTGGACTTTTCCCGCCGACAAGTTAACGTGAAAGGTATTTCTTTTGCCTTCAAACAAAGGGAGGTTTTTGTCACTGCTGCCACTAGCAGTTTTTATAGAAACCACCACCTTCCCGTCCAGTTTCAGGTCTGTTGGGTTATCGTATAAATCCTGGAATCAATCAAGACAGCTCAGTCAGTCAGGCTGTACATCAGCTGATAAACAGTAAGACTGCAACTCCACCTCCATTTTTAAGAGAAGCATTGAAACGTGTGAAAATTAGTGCTGAAAGACTGACAAGGTCTGCTCCCTGTGCATGTAAGCTCACCATTATCCTCAGAGTCATATCCTCCACCAAGGTACGATTGGCAATGACATCACTGTTGGAAACAACTGGGGTTGGTGGCTGAGAGTCGGGTGCCAGTTTGACAGGATGATTGGCCACCACATTTATTAGAATCTGGAAGACAGGAAACAGGGCTGAGGTTAGTCATTTCTCTCAGAGAGCCAGAATTATGACCCACAGCCCTGCAATAACTCAGTGAACAGCTATTTTCCTGTGATACAGAATGTGGAGGAGATCAATTTGAAAACCAACTCCACAAGCTTATTTGTTTCAAAGTCAAGTATCCGTTGTCTGGAAATAACTTGTCATGGCACAGTGGTGTTTGACAATGTTGATTTTAGATTCAACCAACCTGCTCACTGAGCAGGGTGTTGGTTTGGTTTGTTTGAAGACAAAACTGGATGGTGTATTTTCCAACATGGTCAGGGATGGCTTTATCTCTGCAATGTTGCAAACAAAGAAAATATTGAAGTAATCTGCATTTTATTCTTATACTTTTATTCAGCAAAATGCTGCTAATCTAACGTAAAGGCATTTTACCTGAAGTGAAAGCGGTCATCCTTTTCATTCTCTTTAGGTTTACTACACTTCAGTACAGTAGTCTTGAAGAGAGAAGCAGAAAACCAGCAATAGGTCAGCAAAATAAATATCATTTTTGAGATAACAGTTGTTGCAAATTTATAACAGCACTTCTGTCTGTTTATGAATCACTCACTGATTGTGGTGTTGCTCCTGATGCTTCTCCCTTCCACAGCAACATGGATGCAGCAGCAGGGTTAAAACCCCTGATCGGGCTACCATCATCTGACACCACAGTGACTGAGAACACTGAACAGACAGACATGGCTGTCCTTAGAGACTAAACTGGCTGCATACACTGTGAAACAAAATAGGTATTGCTGGTGGCCCCCCCCAAAAAACAAAACAAAACAAAAAAAAAAAAAANAAAAAAAAAAAAAAACAGAAGCAGTCTGAATACAGATGCAAACCTGGGAAGGTGCTCCCTGCAAGAAACTTGACATTGGTGTCATAGTCCACTATGAGGCTAACAGGTTTGTTAGGATCTGGGATGACTGTGAGATTCACAGATGGACCAGTGATGGATTTCTTGTTGAAGGAACCCCAGAAATTAAGCTGATACTCCCCCCTGGAGAACCAAAAGGATGTCAACACCCTCACTGATGACTGATTATTATACATGCTGTGTTACTTAAGAGCTATGATCAAAAGGTGACACTCACTTTGGTCCGCTCACACTTTTAACAGTGAAAGTGGCTTTCCCCACTGTATTGACAGGCTGTGAAGTAATAGGTGTCTTCACCTGTTACAACAAGAACATCTCATTACATTTTTCCTCATTAGATCACACTGTGTAACTCGGAGATCTTGGCCTTGCCTGAGTGCTCACAAAGTGTTGGGGCTTGATAAATTTGCATTTCTGCTCAAGCTCACCTGCAATGCCAAGGATGATGGTTTCAGTCCTACCACAACTCTCTGATCAGGCGAAGGGTTTCCCCACTCATCACAAAGCTGGATGACGAACGGTGTGGGGATGTTATGTTCATTCAACACCTGCAAAGGCTTGTACATGAAACGTATGTGCATTAAAATTTAGTCTGTGCTTCTGGAAATGAAAAATACAACATCATCTAGGAAAAAAGAGCATCGGAGCCCCTTCTTACTTGCTCTGGTGCGCTGATCAGTCTAAGCTGCGCAGGAAATCCAGCAGTCACTTTTATCATAACTTGTTCTACAAAGCTCTTATAGGTGAAGTTCATCTCTCTGGTTCCAGGGGTCCCAGACTGGAAACGTATTCCTGTCACCAAGACAGAGCTGCTGCTCTCCTGTTTTCAACATAAATAAAACTATGACACTAGACACAACGCAACAGTTTACCTGAAAATAAACCATCAATTCATTCTCATTTAAGTAAAACAATAAATAAATAAAATACATGTTTATTTTCCCAAAAAAGAAGGATATAATTTACAGCTCCTGAATAAATAATGTGTCAAATTTCTCCATACGGCTTGTGCAGTGTAATCAGCATCACAGTTGTGCACCTTCACTTTCTAGTGGAAGACACTGTAGCATGAGTGCATATTTAAACATTTGTGTCTCCCAGAATAACTGGGTGTGTATAAACTTATGTGGGATGAAAGCCTATTTCTAGGCAATAATTCGAAGCTCTCCAGTTCACACACAGAGAAACAGTGACTCACCTCCCTCAGAAAAGATTCTGATGTTCTCCCAGTAGAGAATGTTGACTCACAATTCAGACAATCCTAGGAGCTATGTCTTATCAGTGCGTTTCTGTTTTTATTACCTTGTTTACTCCTTTTCCTGTGTCTGTGCGTTTAATGATGCAGGAGCTTAAACAGCAGAATTTGAGGTGAGGAACTCAGGGTGATAAATTCATTTTCAGTTAAGTTAACATCAAGATTTGTGTCTGTTCCCACCTGCCATGTGAAGGTTAGGGCTGATTTGTCCAGTCCCTCAGCTTCCATAGTGAAATGGTCCTCACAGGCGGAGGTCAGTGTCTTGGTTAGATTATCATACTGATCCACAAGCTCCAAAACTGTAAGAGGAACAAATGTGTGGATGTGTCATCTGATGAAAAACCATCTCCTACAAGAGTTCTGGAAGAACAGGGTGATGCTCACTGATTTTTCCTGGTAGGGTTTCCCCCAACCTCAGTGTGTTTTGACTCAGTGTAGCTTTCAAGCGTTGGGGTTCAGCTGGACGAGGCCTACATATAAAAGAAGCAAAAAGACTCTTGCTGACTGGGTCCAACATGCTTGAAACTTTCAAGTTTCAGTGTCCCTTTAAAGGTCCATACTGGTGATTTTGCATGTTTGAGCCCAAAAATTACCAACATACGTTACATTACTGTCAACCATTTAAATTTGTATTTTACGTTTTGTCTAATTCTGCCAAATTCCCTTATCTTTCAAAATCAAATGTTCAGGTGATACATCCACCTTAAAATTCAGTGCTTCACCCTGCTAACACTTATGCATGATTGTAGAAGCCAATTTCTTAGTAAAAACTGTGATAATATTCCCTGGAGGTGACTTATTTACTTCCTTGTAGTGCCGGGGTACTGAGGGCAAATCATTCAACACAAAATGATTTACTATGTGTTAGATCAGTTAAATTAAGTAACTTTAACAAAATAAAACAAAACAAAACAAAAAAAAAAAACGTGATAGACTTTGCTTCAAGTCTCTACAAGTTGATTTTTATAGAGTGCTGGAATGAACTGAAACGGCAGCTTGGAAAGTAGGAAAAACAATTCTAAAATCTACCTCTCCAGTAGTACATATGGTGTATGCGGGTTGTATTTATTCAACTCAAACATGTAAAATCACTGGTATGCTCCTTACAAACAGTGAATAACAGTTGTGTGTTGGGTTTGGGACTTACACTATGATAAAGGAGACAGACACATTCTGGTCTTGGTAGGACACCTGGTAGAATCGCTCTTCCTTCACCTGCGTAGGCACGTGGACATTAGGCAGCTTCGCCTGGAGCAGCTCCTCCAGGTTTACATCTGCTGTCCAGTTAACCTGACTCACAGTTAACAGCAAGAGAAAAGACAGCAACAAGCTTAACGGTGTGAAAATAAAATTAATACCAAAAAATATGAGATCTGTTGTAGCAATAAATATAATGCGCAGAAAAATGGCATGGCTTGGTGACGTTGCTAGTTCACTTTAATTATTTACACAACAGAGCCAATCGAACTCATTCCAGCGCAGATGAAAAATTAATCTGATATTTACATATAATAATATTCAGGATACAGTTAAACACAACACACATACTTGGATCATTGAGGCTATTTCAGCAGTAAGATGGATCTCCCTGTTGCCCTCATCATACAGCTTAAAGTAAAGGTTCTCCAGCAGGCCTCCAGCCTCCCACTCTATCTTTTCCTTGTTCCTTAGGACCAGATTCTCGTCATCCCTGCAGTAAACCTCCAGCCGGAACACTTTTGTGCTGGGCACCACCCTCAGCTCCCTCACAATCACTGCTACGGCCTTCTGACTCTAGCAGAAACACAATAAAAAGGAAGTAAACTTTTTATTTACAGAACTTTTAGTAGGCAGAAAACTTTAGATGTTCTTTGTTTAACTTACAGGCATATCAAATGTAGCCCTGACTTTATATGATTCTCCCTTGATAATTTTCAGATTTATTGGCTTTGTCTCAAGGTGCCCGGCTCCTGTGCTGCTGCAGTCAATTACAGCAGGTGGAAGGCCCTGAACCTGGAAATACACACATGAAAAATGAGGGCAAATCATTCAACACAAAATGATTTACTCAGATTTATTCAATTGAGAAATAAAGAATTTATTTATAAGAGAAGCCTCAGAAAGACAGAGACCAAAACTTTAATCATAGCTGCCAAGATATTTTTAATCACCTAGAGAGGAAGGAGAGGAAGTGTCTTTAATAATGATGAAATGAAATGCAAAAATGAGTCAGATCAAAGCGGCTTCAGCTAATGAACGAGTTACTTGAAGATGTGAAAGGACCATACCGGTAATTTTATTTGTCTGACCCCAATATATACAACCCGCATAAATGCATAACATGACTGCGGGTAGTATTTATTGGGCTTAAACATGCAAATCATAGGTATAGTCCTTTAAGAGTCAACCCCAATAACTCCAACTCTGACCATATGTGCTCTCTCTTTTAGTGAAAGGCCCAACTGTTTTCCCATTCTAATGGAATAATATGACAATGATTTAGATTTTTCACGGTTCCCATTCATAAGCAAACAAAGTAAACTGTGGCTCTGCAAAACCATCAATACTCTCATGGGAAACATAGCCTCATGCTCAACCAAAGGGAAGGAAATACAGCTGTAAAGGAAAAAAAAAAAAAAAAAAAAAAAAAAAATGCAACACATGCTTACTATAGCATGTCTCCACACAGAACCACATTATTCTTTCAGTCCAGCTCTTGCAACATACATAGTTGCTAGCTGCATTTATTTGGAAGACTAATTCAAATCTAACAACTGTGCCTTTGATCCATTCATTACACAATATGTATGGCTCGTGTGCAGCTCATTCAAATGCATGGGTGGAATTTTATCAAACTGGTGCGCAGTTGGCTTTGAATAACACAGCTCTATGGGTCACATTTATCAAATGCTACATTGTAATTGGCTGTATTTTGTCAATATCAGCCACTACACAATGGAAAAGTACAGAGGAGAAGATAGACGAGAGTCAGGCTCAAGGCCGGCGTCCCATACCTGGCAGCGAACAATCAGCTTGGGGTGAGCGGTGATGTTTCCAACCTCATCATGAATTTCAACATTAAACCTGGCAGGGGTTCCATTCTCTACTGTGATTGGCGTGGCTTCTGGCATCACATGGAGTGAATGTGGAATACCTGAAAAACATTATGCAAGTTTTGAATAATGCACGTTTCACATGCTGATGTAATTATATAAAGGGGAAAAGACAACTGACTAAAACTTTAAGTCATCACCCACAGCTGGATGACATGTGTTACTTAGTCAAAACGGCTGAAATGTCGAGACCCCCTTCCTATGTTCCCCTAAAACACACAAAAGGTTGTTTGTTTTCAATAGCACCCTCAGGTTACTATCAGTGGGAAACATCCTGTGTTTATGTTCACTGAAATGGCACCAATAACCCAAAGCCAATGAGCTGTTAACTGTCCAAAAAGTAAAAAAAACAACATCTCTCATGATTTTTATAATCTCTCATGATTTTTTTCATGAATTATAGAGGAATAAGTTAAAATATGAAAAGCTAAAACCACATTTACTGGGCATAATTAATTTTTGAATGCAGCCTTACCAGGGAGAAGAGTGATCCTGAAAGTCTGTGAGTCTTGTTTAAGTCCCGGCAAAATCACTTTCAGGTCATATGGCTGCACAAGAAAATATAATATGGCATTGAAAATAATTCATGTTGAGTCTTCCGGTGTGATACACTTAATCCACCCACCCCTGTTCATTTAAAAAAAAGTGGAGAAAACTTTAAAAAACGCATTTAACTATGGTCATTAAAATCACCAGAGTTGAATAAACACCTTCCTGATCCAGTGTCAACAAAAGCTGAAAATTATTAGAGCCATAAAGCTTCATAACAGAGTTTATTGCAGGGCTGTTGTATTGTATTACATTTGACTATGCATGTGTGCCTAATGAACTGGTAAGTTATGTATGTGTAATGGCTGCAGGGATATTATGAATCAGTTGTGTATGGTATCATTTCCCTTAGTTTCTCCCCATTTGACGTCAGACAAGGCTATTTCCCCATCTTGATAACTATAAATTTAGTTTTAGTTGAATATCCTCTGCAACTAAAAAAAAAAAAAAAAAAGNAAAAAAAAAAAAAAAAAAGGTCAGAATGCTTGTGCTTATACAGTAGACGTGTGATTTGTGTGAACACTGAATTTAGGCTGATTTAGGGAATAATGATGGGTGTCTTTAATAATCGGCTGACAACTGAAATTTTTAAAGTAAAACCATAATTGGTAAACTCATCTTGAGGGTCTCTGGGGGTCCTTAAAAAAATAAACATCAGTCTGATATACCTTAAGTGAGTAAGTTTTTCTTCCATTAACCTTTCAAAGTTAAATTATGTCTTCAGAGACATTTTTGTCTCACCTTGCACTGGTACTGTACTTTTCCCTTCGCTTTGACACTTCGAATGGTGAAAATGGTCCCTCTGCAGTCCACTCCCTCATAACTCAGATCCAGGCCACTAAAAAAAAAAAAAAAAAAAAAAAAAAAAAAAAGTAATAAATTAAAGCACATAATTTTGCTGGGGCCACAAGTTAGCACATCTGGAAAATTAATGGCACATTAAGAATTATGGTAAAGAGCAAAACCTTCAGACATAAATGCGGGTGAAAGACACATGTACCTTGGTGCCCCTGATTTGATTTGTATGCATACAAATCAAATGCATAATCTTGCTCTCTCTGGTTATAAAAAAAACTTTCAAACCATAAGAAGCTTTTAATTTTATTTTTTTTTTTAGCAAGCTTGAATTGTACACTGAAGATAGAGGAACCAAGCGTTTCACTCAATATGAAACTTATAGTAGTTTGCCTCGTCAAAATATCTTCTCATTTCAACCACACAAAGCCACAACAGAGTGACTCACCTGCATTCAAATACAGGTTTGAGATCAGGAGGAGGCAAAGCTCGGTGGCCATGTGCATCCATTAGTTCCAATGGAATGTCAAATGGCACTCCCACAAGAAGAGCAGAGCTCACCTCACCCACAATAAATCTCTCGGCATTCCCCTCTGACAGAAAATCAGAGCAGCAGACGGTTTGATTAGTTTATGTAGCACAGAGAATAAATATGAAAGCAACGTAAGCTTACTCTATTCTGTGGTTACTGTTACCTGTGATCTTAAATTTGAGTCGGAAGTTTGGGAGCTGTTTGTCACTTTCATTTATCACAGTGTTCAACCAGAGTGTGTACATCCCCAGATTAGTCAGATGGTCTGCCAAAGACATTTAATATTTCCGCAATCAATACACACAAAAAAGCAAACTAACAGGAAATTCCAGAAGATAACTACAATCTAAAAAGAAGCCAAATAAAGAGACAAGTACCAATGCTTTTGAACCAGAAACCCCACTTTGGTGAATGTTGGGCAATGTGAGAAGTAATCTCTTCATCACCTTCAGGACCTGCATATAAAGGAAGACAGGGTTCATTACAACATTTGGCCAAGTTAAGCATTCACATGTACATAGCACATCATTAACCAGACAGCAGCCAGTTTATCAACTCATTTTGATTGTTAGTTACATCAGGCAAAATCTGCCTTCAGACAAGGATGTCAGTCACCAGCTAATACAACTCACAAAACTTCCTTCATGGAATTAAATGTTTTAGTCTGGATGGACGATAAAACGAACAAATGCTAAGCTAACATGCCTGCTCTTCTTAGTTGGCATTCCTGACCCTGCAGTGACCTCACCCTCAACTTTTATGGCTTCCTGTTGCACCCTGTGTGTTTGTGTGTCCACAATATATACAATCAGTCATCTATGACCCTGTCCATTATCATCTGCTTCCTTGTATAACTTTTATCATACAAGAAACACTTTCAGTACCAGCTCAGACTTTTTATAGTGTTTCTTAAATCTCAGTTTCCTCAATATTCAACTCGTGATTTCCCTTCTTACAGAATCAGACATGTAAAGATTCACAGTCAACCTTTGACAACTTTGACTATGTATACATAAGGTTTTCTATTAAATGTCCACAGCTGATATGTTACAGTTAATTAATATCAAAAACAGGACAACAGCAGCTGAGTAGGTCTTACCATGCCAGACTATTTTGAGCTCAATCATCAGTTTTTTCACCGTTCCCTGACCCACTGAGGGCATCCTGGATATTGACTCTCCTTTCTTATTTAGAATTTCTACTTGGAGGGGCCCTGAAATGATATGAAAGTAAAAACACAATGAAAATAAAGATAACTTTGCAAATTATCACATTTTAATGAACACAGATCAGTGGAGCTTAAGCAGATTTAACCCTGTACCTAATAGAGTCCCAGCTGGACGCGCAGCATTCATTGGCCAGGGATTTCCCTCTGGCCAACCCACAGTCAGCTTTTCTGGAAGCCTGAAAGAACAAAACATTTATTTTACCTGACAAAGCCTCATCAGGACTACTTTACCTGGTCAAGACAAGATAAAGGAAAATAAACGGTCAAGAGTCCAAACTCTTACACAGATTTGTTCACGGGGTCAGAATGCTCCTCTTAATTTGCGTACTCACTTGGCTAGATCATTCTCGATGCTTTTCTCGATGGCATCCACAGTAGCAGTCTTGTCAATCTTGGTTATGGCTATGATCTTGGTCTGGTTATAAAGTGCTTTTGGTTCCTAGGAGAAACAGCATCAGGATCATTTCTGCTTTAAAAATCAAATCCCTTGATGAATTATAAATTTCATTTGCATTTGATTAGATTTATTTCATCGCCAGTTGCAGTCTGGCAATTACTTACTTACCAAAGCCACTTCGACCTGCCCGCCTGTGGCAAAGACATCCCCATCATGATCTCCATATAGCAAAAACTTAAGCACGGTGCCACAGAAAATGGGCTGGGTTTTCCAAGACTTCACCTATGTGGACAAGTACAGAGCAGTGAGAGCAGCTCAGTCAACACACATGAATGTACTGGCCACAGTATACATCTGTAGTAAATAAATAGATGCTTACGTGTTGGCCCTTTTTATATATCTTTCCATCCCATTCGATAGAGCTGAAGGTCGCCCAGGGATGCTGCATTTTCTTTGCAGGCACGTCTGTCCGCATTATGGTGCCGTTAAAGCCCAGGAATTTCACTTGCTTGTCACACTTCTCATGGCAGGTATTCAGCCACTGGGTAAAGTCCCTCTGAATGTTGCTTCTTTGTTTCTGTATTCATACAGAATTTAAAGGATACTTAAAGGAAAATCTTTAGCAGCATGTGCAGTGGATGATAAAGCTCTTTAATAAAAACTTTTAAAAAATGGCTCATTTAAACTGCCCTATTGTTGATCATCATGTGTTGCTGAACATTTTCTCAACTTGTTACTGCTTCTATTTAAGCACCTTGCTGGAGGAGTGACGTTCCAAAAGTCCTGCTGTTTTCTTTGACTCATATTCTGTCTCTGTCACACACTTGCTCACTATGGAAATTCAACAGATGAAGAACATTATTTGGCTTAATTAAGGAATCTATTTTCCAGCACTGTTGCTAAACATTTTCTTTCTTCTGACTTTTCCTATTTTTAAGCACCTTGATCAAGTGAAGTTGTTGCAGAGCTGTGCTTTTCCAAAGGATGCTGTCATTAATGATGAAAAAGTAATACACATGAAGGAATCATCAGTATAACTTCTAACATATAATACTAACAGTCTAGTTGATTCAAATCAATTATCTCTATCTAACCCTGTTCCTGAAATAGGAGCTACACTGTTCTAATCCATCAACAGCCTGAGAAAAGAAGTGTGCAGTATGTGACCACCTGTCCATTCACAATGCGTGTGAAGATGGTGTCCTTTCTATTCAGCTGCAGGTCCAAGTCCATGAAGGTGAGTTTGTTCGTGCTGACCTGGAATTTGTCGTCAGTGAAAAGCACGCCTGAAAACCGACTGTAACACTCCAAAGGCACTTTTGCTGCCTTACTTGGCCGTGCACACCAGTCAAAACTGTAAAAGATGGAAAGCAAACACTTAAATTCCTTTTCCAAAATCTATTTAGAGTAACCAAGTAGGAGAAAAATGCCATTATACAATTTGGTAAAACTCTTTACGCAGAAACTGCAGTATAAGGTATCAGCCGTCCATTCCAGAAACATTCGAATATGGACTTGCTCCCTCTTGTCTGATACAGGACCCCAGCCTCATTATTGTAATCATCATCGTCAACAAGAGATTCTAACAAAAAAAAAAAAAAAAAAAAGCACAAAAATAAGATTCAATATTTCATTATCTAAAATCTAAGACAATGTTGTCAGATAGTATCTTCAATATTTCAATACCCTGCACAGCATCAGGGTCTTCGGGGTAGGTCTCCTTGTCATACAGAAAGGGATGATACCTAAGGATGCCTTCCACCGTGCCATCTTGTGCAGTGAAGGCCCTAAACTCAAAAGTGTCTGCAGCAGCGCTTATGTACAGAGTCTGCATATCGTTGTTAACATTCCTGAGATTCAGCACACAAGGACATTTGGGAGGCTTCTCCCGCAACAAGATCTGAATAAAAAAGAATACAAGCAGCTACTAAATCATAGCAGAAATTGAGATTCATCACGTTAAACCATAAGCAGGATACAGGGAAGCTGCTGTGATCGACAGGTCAACACTCTCACCTGAATGTCAATTTTAGGGAGTCCGTCTGAGTTTGTGGAGTTTATCCTCAAGTCTCTGCCATTGACTCCGTGAATGTAGTAGTGATAAGTGTGACTGAAATGTGGAGAACAAAACTAAGTGTACAAACTTGGCCTGTTCAGACTTCTAAATACATAAGGATGTTGCAGATGAAAGAACTCACGCAAGTTGCCTGGTCCACATGTGGAAGTCCTGTTTGAGATAGGTGACATGCAGAGGTACCACTCCTGTAATGACCACAGCTGTGAAGCTTTCCTTCCCGGCTTCCTCAGCAATGAGATCACGAAGAAACTGCACATCCTCTTGATTAATGTGTGAAAAGTCACCGGACTGCAGGAGGAGGATGAAACATCAGAGGAAAACAGCAGCAAAGAGAAAAAAGGCAACAGGAAACTCCAAATCATAATAATAATAATCTTTATTTGTATAGCACATTTCATACACGATGTGCAACTCAATGTGCTTCACATATGAATAAAAGAGATATATAAAAATAAAAAGTTTAAAGAAAAAAGCTAAAATAAAAGAATATGACCAATAAAAGCATTAAATAAATATCAGCAATAATGAACTGCAATAGCCTATGAATAAAAACTATCCCAAGGGTGTGTTTACCTTCCTGTTTCTGATAATCCCACTGTAGATATCCTCATTGATTCTCTCCTTTCTCTCAAATTCCTCTTTTGAGATAACCAGTTCATGAACATCTGGGGAGCTTGCTGCTTTGGTGATCATCTTTAAAACAAAAAAAAAAAACAAAACAAAACAAAGCATTCATCTGAGGCATTAGGCATAATAAACTCTGAATTTATTAATGCAGAATAAACAAACCACAGTGACATGGTTTAATATTCCTCGTCACTCCAGTCTTCACTATAGTACGTGCTGACCACTGATTATTTAACTATTTTTTATCCATGTCACCATACAGTATATACAGCATCTTCATCTTACCCTGACTGAATCTCCAATGTAGAAAACAGCCTGTTTTCCTCCAACTCCAAAGTACGATATATCACTGTTGAGACTACGAGGGACAGGATCTGGCCGAACATACCCCTCCTGTTCACTATGGTGAGATAAGGGGGGGAAAAAAAAAAAAACACAATAAAAAAAAGCCCAGACAGATAAGCTTAATTTATATAAAACTACAGAAACAACCATGAACTGAGGGTGAAAAACACTTTGTAAAAGAGCTGCTAAATTGTGGCAAACCTACCTTTTACATTTTGCATTTTCCCTGGAAAATTTGGAGAGTCTATACACTGCCCAGTTGTTGAGCTGCTTGGAGGTCATTCCACAGCCATTATCTAAAACAATCACCGCAGGTTTCCCAAGCGTCTCATCAAACATCTAGAAAACAGAAACACAACTATCAGGTAAGTCACGCTTCAGATATAGCTATTATTATTTATTGGGCTTAAACATGCAAAATCACTGCTATGATCCTTTAAATAAACAAACTCATTCAATAGACTCATAAAACTCTCAATGTCAGTAGTGTAGACAAGACATCAATCAGACCAATACACAAATAATAACAACAAAAACATTAAATTATAAATGATGCAGAAACCATTACCAACCATTCGAATCTCTATAGTCCGCACTCCTATGTTTCGTGCTGTAGCTGATAGTGCATTGTCAATCAGCTCAGCAATTGTGTAGGCTAGAGAAAATTAATTCACATTATTCACAGTGCCTTAAATGAACAACAGTCGAGTCTTCCTCCCCAAAAATTACTGTGATTTACAAAGTTATACCACTTATTTTGCATGTTTGAGCCTAATATGTTCAATTTTCATACACGTAAGGTTACTGACAATCATTTCCNTTGCATGTTTGAGCCTAATATGTTCAATTTTCATACACGTAAGGTTACTGACAATCATTTCCCAAAGCATACTACTGGAATGGTGAGCTAAAAAAAATATTTTCTTCCTTCCAGACTGCCACTGGTTCCAGTTCATTCTGGTATGCTGCTAAAATCAACTTGCTGATACTTGAAAAGTTCTTGGGCTAGGTAATCCATTGCCATGAACAACACGTATATTCAGGTGTTTTTTTTTTTTTTTTTTTTTTTTTAGAAGTGATGTAATTTTCGCGTTTAAGCGCAATAAAATGTGCGGAGTGAATATATGTCTCCACTGGGGAATATAGTCCCAAAAGAAGACCTGTGTTTATTGAAAATTTTAAATGACCATGACTTCATAAGNGGAATATAGTCCCAAAAGAAGACCTGTGTTTATTGAAAATTTTAAATGACCATGACTTCATAAGGCTACGTAACTATTCGCAGGCAAAACATCAATTTTTAAGGTGGGTGTATCAATTGAATATTTGATTTTGAAAGATTAAGAGATTTTGCAAAATATCAGGAAAACTGAAATATGGTTTTATCCTTTGGGAAATGATTGTCAATAACCTTATGTATAAAAATTGAATATATTAGGCTCAAACATGCAAAATGGGTGGTATGGTCCTTTATACAAGTACAATACAAGTATATTTTTGACTGGGTGTTTTTTTTCTTTCGGATTAGATTAACTAAGTACTTACGTAAAGGGTTTTTGCCCTCACTAGCATAGTACTCATACATGCCGCTCCGGACCAACGTGTCATAATGAGGGAGAAACATAATGTGCTCCTCTCTTGCCCCTGGCAACACTTGGTCCACTTTCTGCAACAACAGGAGCGTGGTGCCATCCTGAAGCTCTCCTGCAATAAATTGCAGAGAACAAACAAAAAATAAAAATGATGTACAGAAAAGTCTCCTGGCATTAAGCTAAAGTTTTCTAGCCTAGTATTGCACTTGCATGTGAGAGAATAATTCAGGCCAGTGAACTCACCAAAGCCGCCAACGTCCAATACTGTTCTATCAGTTGTGGTCAAGACAAATTTTTCAACGGAAGGGATAGCAAATTCCTGTAAAATACATAAATGTCCAAAGTGAGTGTCAAGTGTTACATCATGTGTCAGTTCCCTATCAACAATTTATATGATAAAATTCTGATATTGGCAGAGAAACGGAAGTTGAGGCAATGGTGTCACAGGCTTAGGAAAGTTTCAGAGAAAGAATAACAGAGATAAGCCAAAGCTCTTCTTCACAGCTGCTGCAGAAGAGACAGACATCAGAGGAGAGTCTGCGAGATAATGCTTTACTCCAGCAGGTAAGCAAGATGAAGTAGAGGGGGATGATGCGGTGGGAAAAGAAAAAAAAGCTCATTAGCAACTAAGTGCATTGTATTGCAAAGCAGGAATTTTAGAAAAACATTAAAGGAAATATGTCAAGTCTCGACACACAGATAAGATGCATATAATTAGTGAGATGTTTGCAGGACAAAATAATCTAACAGCTCTTCCAATCTGCACACAAGGTACATTTAACAGCCACTGGCTACTAAAGGCCCTAATTTGTTGTTAAGTGTAAACAAGTCCATTTGTGTGTAGTCTAGACTGCAGGACAAGCAGAAAACTTGAACTTTGCCTCATTTGACACTGAGTTTGAAGCACAACATTAGGAAGAGAGATGATACAACACACACTGCATATTACAAAATAAATCTAAAATTGTACTTCAATCTTATTAAAAAAAAAAAAATCAAGGAAAAAGAAAAACGTGCACAACTATTCATGCCACAATCTGACATCAAGTGACTTAATTTTGGGGTATTCTGTTATTAATATAATACTAATAATAATAATAATAATAATAATAATAATATGCTCAGTCATTTTTCCCCCTCAGGGATAATATCTCTATCAAAAAAGTTACTCTTACTGTTTAATGTTCTGTGGCCCTCACATTGTTAATTATACCAAGTAAGGCATTGGCACAATTTTCATAATCACTTCAAACAAGATAGAAAATCACATCCTTACCAATAACAAGAAATTCCTGTTATTTTAACTGAAGACTGAACACTGAAGACATTTTAATCAGAGATCCCAAAACTTGGGTACAGGATGTCTGCAGATATCTGGTTGTAATTAAAACTTTGGGAATTTTTAAAGACAATTTGAGATTCTGGTACAACTTTATCTACACTGAGAAATTCATTAAGATGAAGACTCCAGCAATGCTTCTAGTATTAAAAAAACAACTTCTTTTGTTTAAACCTACAAATTTCAGCCCAAGCCTTCATCAGGATCATCACACCTTTTGGGTCAGAATACATGGATTAAATTAAAGAATCTTTTTAGATAGGGAATCTTCATCTTCAACATTTTTAAAGGCCAAATACTAAAGAAATTTAGATTTTTAACATTTAGATTTTTAAATTTTTAAAGCATTTTGGACAAAACATACAAATCAGCTGACATGTGGTAAGGGCAAAGCTAAAGCTTGTTTAAATTGGGATTTACCCATCTATGATTTGTTGATAAAGGCCCAATGTAAGAATTTACATATGTACATATTTGTTGTAGTAACGTCAATAACTTAGTGATACTTTGATATTTTGGCTCATTGCTCAGACAAACTGGCAAGGGTGGAATTAAGACTCAAATTAAAGCCGAGTGAATGACTTTTACTGCTGGATATTTGTAAAATTGCATTACGCCACGTTTTTGGACCTGCAGATAACCTTTTAAAGATACCGTTGCACTATCACATAGCTAACGTTAATTATATAGAAATTTTAGTTGACATTGCCTTGCGTACAACTCGGAGAAAGTCATTAAAGGCCAAACCACTTGTTTTCAGAACTTTCTCCGAAGAATCTCTATGGTCGAACCGGCAATCACAAACGCGGATCCCCTTTCGGTCTTTTCCGTCGTCCTGGAAGGATGCAGAGAGACGCGGAATGCCCGAAATCACGGCCATCATTCACTGCTGCAACGTTACAACTTAGCTAACTACATATGGCGGTAACTGTAACGTTTGCCTTCTTCCCAGTCAAACTTTTGCTCTTTTCATGACGTAGTCCAACGTCGACACTGATAACCACATATTCCGGAGTACAAACTTCTGCGCAATGCTATGTCGTAGCGTAAAATCTTTCCACTTATGCTTTCATTATTATTTTCACTCTTCCGCCGGAACTCTTCTTCTTTCAAAGGATTTTGGCAGTTTGCCAACAAGAACGAAATGACTCCTTACTGCCACCTGTTGGTATGGAAGACGGCTCTGGATTTAAACAACATGTTATCTCAATCAGCTTTTCTCCTCCAAAATACTGAAACAAAAATAAATAGCACTTATGTTCTATGACAATAACATGGACAACGTAATATGTTTTTATCATTAAACTCCTTATTTTATTGGGTGGGTATTTTATTGGTAAGGCTAAATAGACAGAAAGCAAGTTTCTTTGTCATTAAAAGTAATTCAAAAAGTTATTATTTTATTATTATTATTTTAGTTAATATAAACTATTTGAATATGTAAGAACCAAAAAGCAGAAAAAAAGAATTTGAGTCTACAGCAAATACAGTATGATCTATTATGTTTGTTTAATACCTTTACACAGTGTGTTTATATGTGTATGCCTACACAGTGGCACTCCTTGGTGCTCTAGGCAAGACAACATATAACATTATTTCAATGGACTTATAACACTTGTCAGATTCACTCAAGTAGGATAAGTACAATATATTTTCATAAGGATGTTGTGTGAAGTTGGAAGTACTGTATTTCAATTTTCAATAAAGTTCCAATTGGAAAAACAAAAAACCAAACCAAACCAAACCAAACCTCTTTGAGCCGTGTGGCTGCCCGATTTGGACCCAGAAGCCCGATTTGGACTACGCATGCGCGAGCTGGATCTACTTCCGCAAAAGAAAACCACGATGCGCAAGAGCGTAGATTTCCTAAAGCGCTGCTCTTATTAGGTAAAAGCAATCGGCTGTGGAGGGAAATCTAGATGTTTTAAAGCATTGTTGTTGGTTATGGCTGCTGTACGCGTGTGTGTGGTTTTCTTTTGAAGCGGCAGATTAGGCTTTTTATCGTTATATTTCTTGGTATACAATTTAACAATGTCGCTGGTCTTTGAGAACATGAAAGGATGTGTTTTGGATCCATGTTCACTCATCGATTGTGGATATACGCGATGCATCCGATGGCGAGACGATCAGAAGTCACATGTGAAGTGTTGTTTCAAACGGCAGTGTTTTCAGATCATAAAAACCCATTATAGTGAAAACGCGGAAGCAGGAAACTCGGATTTGGTGCAGAAACCAGAATTCAAACCACCAGCGAAGGTAAAGTGCTTCAAAGGCAGCTATGCAGCCAAGTCTGATTAATCAACTTTATATAAAACATGCGCAACAACGACTTCTGCTGGCAAATGTGCAAAACATGCGTGCATCTTAAATTCTCATATCCAGTTTATTGCAGACCACTCTGATAAATTACAGTTCATCACATTGAATTGGAACATGATGTCGAAACTAACAATGCACTTTTGTGCAATACACAATCTACTTTTCAGGCGTTGTAGGCAGTTTTCCAAATATCTCATACGCATGACATGATGTGGTAATGCTTGGTTGTACAGCTCATACAGAGCATTAAAAACAAACCTTTTCTCAAAACGTTGCTCTTTACAGTTGTGCTTAACATTCAGCAGCATCCCCTTTTCTCACCAGAAAAGGAAAAGGAAACGCAGTGATCTCAACCAGGGGGAAACAGATTCACAGGCCTTTCATGAGAAGGTAAGGAAACATCACCTGAAGTCTTCTCTTTAAAAACATTTTTTGGAAAGAGATTAGTCCTCACAGATTACTTTGTAGCTATCAAACCACTGAATTCAAGGAGTCACAGACAGCAAAACCTGATTAAAAAACTTGATTAGAACCCGACCAATATTGGGAAGATATCATTGGGAAATATTTGTGTATTGTTGCTGTATCAGTATCAGTGTATATATTAGTATATATACAAAAGACATTGTGGTGCATTGATGTTTTACAGTCTACATTTTCTGCATATATAAACCCTTATTTTTTAAATAAGATATAACTTATTTTTGCAAAAATATGCTGATACTATTGTTTCATAACTAATCATTCTCAGAGGAAACCATCATGCTTTCAGTTTATAACATAACCATGACAAATCAAAATGAGTAGTGTAATGTGTGATGATACAGATCAGGTCCATCATTCTGGAGGGAACCGGTTCCTTGGTGGATTCTGTCAGATCCTGCGGATATCTGAATGGAGAGACAGAAACTGTAGGAGAGCCCATTCCCTCCCAGGAGTGCAACCTCGCTGCTCTTTGTGACATGGCTAAAAATCTCCCTCTAGTGGAAAATGGAGACCAGGAGGACTGTGTTCAGTTACTTAGTGCTGAGGATGGCTGTACATCACATCTCGATTTGTTCTCTCGGATAACAGAGAACAGATCAGACTGTGCCACAGTGGTTACATTGATGGGAGAAGAATATGTAATACCACCACATGCAGTCTTCCTGCTGTCCGATTTCACAAGATTACAACCGCTAGTCTACTGTGAGTACAGCATTATGAAAAGTCTATGTTGACCTTTGTCATACAGTAACTTAAGCTACAGCTAACTGTGTCAAATAACAGCAGCATTTTTGAGTTAACTTTAGCTGAAGTGAAAAAAAAAAGTTGTGAAATCATCATTGAGTCTTGATATTGCATTAGTACATAACTACAGTATGAGATTATGTATTGCTTTGATTTTTTTTTCAATGTGGAAGAGCTTTATGTGGATCAGATATTGATAATATTGATAAAAAAGTCAGTGACACTCCTCTTAAACTCCAGCAGAGGGCAGTCGCAGCTCAATAGCCAATTTTTTCCCACATCATTGTGTCCTGCTACAGTTTTGTGAATTACTCAAAACATTACTCAGCCCTTTTTCCTGGCTTGAATGTGTTTCATAAATCTACTTGCTTTTCACCCAGATGGAAGGAAGTTTGAGTTAATAGTTATGGATCCACCATGGGAAAACAAGTCTCTCAAAAGGAGCCGCAGGTAATTTGGCATTCAGGTCTTTAAAATGGTGTAAAGACTGTTGTATTTGCAATTATCATACCCCTTTTTTATATTTTCTCCATGAAGATACAGTTCTTTACCTTCATCCCAATTGAAACAGCTTCCCATACCCCTGTTGGCATCCCCAAACTGTTTAGTGGTCACATGGGTTACAAACCGGCCCAGCCATCTTCGTTTCGTCTGTGAGGAGCTGTATCCTCACTGGGGTGTAGAAGTCGTTGCCAAATGGTTCTGGGTGAAGGTAGACAAATTTTGATTGACAGTGCTCTTAAACGTGGAAATCTCATACATATGGTGTCAATTCAGATGTATTAATGGCTTATTCTGTTCCCTCAGGTCACAATATCTGGACAGTTTGTGTTTCCCTTAGATTCACAGCACAAGAAGCCCTATGAAGTGCTGGTCCTTGGCCGATATCACTTCCCAAGGTGCAAAATGTATTCACTTATTTATTTCAGTTTTTATAATGTAGTTTTCTTTTGTAACTTGTCAGTATAGATAATTAGCCAAATTTTTATTCATAGAACTTTCCAACCTCTTTCAGCTCTTCAGAGATCTCAGAGGTGCCTGTGGAGGATCAGCGTGTGATTATTAGTGTTCCATCAGCTCTCCACTCCCATAAGCCCTCACTGTCAGGTATATATCTATTTTTTTTTTTTTTTTTTTTTATTCCAATTTTCCAGATGGTAACCCATACGTTGGCATATCCACCTTGTCCAAATACCTTGTCCAGCATTTAAATATCAGTTTTACTGTACCACTAGAGGGCAATGCAGCAACACCACTGATGGTTATCTTGCTTTCAGTGGTTTGCTCCAAACCCAGCAGCTTGTTATCAAATACTCTTTGACTTATAGTAAAGTTTTTAAACCTGATTAGGTTCTTAAGGTTATCATGATTGAAATTTATCATAACCTATTTTGAATTTAGGTCATACACAAAAGCATACTTTTGGTATGGAATGGTGAGGTTACAGGGAATAGAGATAAAGAAGGTGGAGGATTTTAAGTACTTAGGGTCCACAGTCCAGAGCAATGGAGAGTGTGGAAAAGAGGTGAAGAAACGTGTGCAAGCAGGTTGGAATGGGTGGAGAAAAGTGTCAGGTGTGATGTGTGACAAAAGAGTCTCGGCAAGAATGAAAGGAAAGGTGTACAAAACGGTGGTGAGACCAGCGATGTTGTATGGCTTAGAGACAGTGGCACTGAGGAAAAGACAGGAGGCAGAGCTAGAGGTAGCAGAGACTAAAATGCTGAGGTTCTCTTTGGGAGTGACGAGGATGGATAGGATCAGGAACGAGTACATCAGAGGGACAGCGCATGTTAGATGTTTTGGAGATAAAGTCAGAGAGGCCAGACTGAGATGGTTTGGACATGTACAGAGGAGGGATAGTGAACATATCGGTAGAAGGATGCTGAGGTTGGAACTGCCAGGCAGGAGGCCTAGAGGAAGACCAAAGAGGAGATTTATGGATGTAGTGAAAGAGGACATGAAGTTAGTTGGTGTGAGAGAAGAGGAGGCAGAGGATAGGGTTAGATGGAGGCAGATGATTCGCTGTGGTGACCCCTGAAGGGAAAGCCGAAAGGAAAAGAAGAAGAAGAAGACACAAAAGCATACTTTTCCTCCTTGTTGAAACTGGGCAGCCAGTGCCATGTGTTCATGTATGACATAAATTTAGAAATCATTGTGTCATCGTAAAGAAGTAATTTCAGAATCAGTATTTCATGCATTTTCAATGTATGTATTTTTCTGCAATAAACAAATCAGGCATTTTCTTTTTTAAAGTGTACCATTTACAGGTTGCCAGGCTGAGTCTCATAATAACTGCAGGACCTGACAGGAGTTAACTGTCGTAGTGGGAACTTCTGCTGCTTAGATATCAGTTTTGTCTGACTTTCATTGATTGTGGTTTGGCAATATTAAACTCTAACAGGGACTCTGCTTCTTCGAATCAATGTAAGACCCTGACAATGAATATGCAGTGACTATGAATAAGAGAGGCTTGACGTCACTTCCCTCCCTCTCAGGGGAATATGATTTATTGTGCTGTATGGAGAGCAAAACACAGCCACTGTCTGCCACTGCCCTTTCAGAACACAGAGAAGGTTCCAGCTCCTGAATGTGGCTGGATATTGTATAAATACTTTGATTTAAATAAATGTGATGCTATTGTAGAGCTGCAATACCATAGAGATTAAGTAGATAAGGATACAAACTAAGATATGTTAAATTTGTGTGAGTTTTTGTTTATGGTAAAACCTGTGCGGGTTTGTTTACTCCTGTTGATTCTTCTGAGTTTTTTAACAGCTTGAAATGTCGACAGCATATTAACTTCACTACGTAACATGCTTTTGATTCAGTTGCACTAATCACTAAATACAAACTATATGATAAACCCCCTAAATTTAGCATGCTTTTTAAAAATAACTATATGTGGTTGAAAGAAACAGGATGAGTATTATTTGTCACCGGCTTTTTTTATTTCACAAGAGATGAGAGAGCTATATTTGCAGCGGGTGTGATTTAGTTCTAATTACAGTGATATGTCATGGCATATTATAAAGGATAATCCTAACAAATGCTGTTGAGAGAGATGCTCATAAAAACAGAACTCTAACAAAGTAGCATTTGATAAATTTACATGTAACTATTTGGTATGACTTCATCTTTCTTACTCTTACAATTTCAAATACATCCCTACACTTCTGGCAGGAAACTGTCTGAAGCTGTCACTTATCATCCTTGTGCCAGGTCAGCTTCAACCAATCAGCAGAATTGATGCTGTGATGGCACGTTCCATGTGCCTTCAGCGTTAAGAAACCCCGACCCACTTCTGTTTCCTCTCAGATGGGGATCCTGTCACTGACACTCATGGTTGCTACGGAGAGATGAGGGACACCATTACTGCCCTATGGATAGCACATCCTTACCAGATGGTCAAACTACAGAAAAGTGTCCTCACATTTCTGAATGTGAATGATGTGTGGTTTTTATTAATCAGGGCCCCCTGCAACTTTTAAAACTGTGAGAAATGTATTCGTGAGAACTTGCTGTCATAAGGTGAAGTGGCTGTTTCAAATATCCTTCTCAAGCACAGGGATACTGCCAATTGTCTGCCTCTGAAAACTTAAATCAGCAACAATATCATACTCTGCAAAATTTAGCATTTAAATTGTAGAGCTCTAGAGAGATGCCTAATGTCATCGTATACCATTTTGGCCTTCACCATTTTATAGGCAAATATAAGTGTGTGTCATCTGCATATAGATGTTGCTTGTGCTGTCTTTGTGGATAATATGTCCACTTGAATGTATGTAAAGACTAGGAAGGGGCCTAAAGCCAGACCCTGTAGAACTCCACGTCTGCTGAGAATGAAACGGATAACGATTGATTCATCACTATAACTGAAGTAATGAAACAGACTTGTGAATCACTTCTTTTCTGCCTGTCTAAATGACTGAAGAAAGCTTAATGGTAGAATGTTTCTTGTTTAGAGCGTACTTAAGCAACATCTTCCTTTTCTTCTGGTCTTTCTTGTCAGAAGTTTCATACATTGCCCCATCTCAGAGAGTTAAGAGGATAATTAGACCTTTTGCACGCTATTCACCTTTGAGAGCTGAGTCACCAGTCGGGGTCTGTATTAGGTGCATGCTTGGCCTTTCCGTTCTTTGACTGTCTCCCTGACGTGCGTAGAAAGAGAAAGTGGGTGGCAGGACACTGCATTGTATAGGTTGGATTGGTTTGGGAGCAGGGTTTTGAGCTAATTAACGCCCTGAGTGTTGCCTGAATGTGAGAGAGGTTTGAGGATGAGAAAGAGCAGAAGACCAGCGCAGGAGTAGAGGAAGTGAAACGTATCTGTCAGGTGTGTTGCTCCTGGAACATCATCAGTCAGATTCAAGGTCACTGGAGGAAGGAGCTGGGCAGTTGCCAATCCTATCTATCATTTGTATATTACAGAGTTATAAGCAAAGCGCCCAATAAGAAATGGATGCTGTACAGTAATCTTGAAACCTGGCTGTTTGATCCTTATATCATTCCTCTTCTATATTTTTTTCCTTTTCACAGAGGTACTAAAGTCGTATGTTGGTGCTGAAGCCAAATGCTTGGAGCTGTTTGCACGAAACCTACATCCTGGATGGACCAGCTGGGGCAATGAAGTGCTCAAATTTCAGCACACGAGCTATTTCACTTTGACGCCTATAGACGATCCTACAGACATTCTTAAAGACAAGACAACAGATGACAACACAGACCAGATCACAGACGCAGAAGATCTCAACTCACCTGGAAATCCCTCTCCTCCCTGTTCCTGTCTTCCCACTGTGGTCTAATGAAAGAACATCAACAGCTCCCTGTCTCTCGCAGTTTGAGTTTACGAATCTGAAATATCTCCATCCTCACATCTTTTGATCTGTTTTTCTCATAAATGTGAGGCCTTTGATTTTATTTTCTGGTTCTCAGTACATTTTTGAGGTAGGAATGGCAGGCTACTGGAGAGATGAAAGTGCATTTTTTCAGAGCTATGTTTTGAACCTAACTTAACTTCTTTTTATCCCTTGTGAGTAATCTCTGTCTTGAAGATGATCAAAGTTTTAGCTATACTTCCACATTTTATACTGTTTTAAAATGTATTGTGGAATGCAGTGTTTTGCAGTAAAAGTGAAAAGGAAAGAAGCAGAGGCCCAGCATCATGTCTGCACCGTCAAGGACACTGTATAATCTCCTTAGAATTTTCCTTGATTCTACTAAAAGGACACAAAGCAGCTCCTCCCTAAGTCAACCTAAAACCCTCAACGTATCACTTAACCTGTCTTTCCTATCGGGTGGGGCTTCTCTAATGAGTCTGTGGTCTGCAAAGCGGAGTAGGGCGGTGTCGTGGGGCTGTCTCTGAGGCAGATGAGCATGAGTAATGGTCACTGCAGCACAGCACTGTTAATGAAGCCAGAGCGAGACTCCTGAAGGATCGTTTAGACATTATCTTGTCACGCTCAATCCCACGCACACATACACACACACCACCCTGACGTATGTTTCTCTTTATGTGTCCTGACTAAAAGTTAGGATGTAAGGAACTTTGATTTATTATAATGAATTCCTTCATAGATGAGGAGGAATGTGTGAGAGGAATCAAGTTTTAAGACTGATTTTTCTATCAATAAATCAAACTCAAAATAAGTGACTAATCAATAGCAATGACCAAAATTTCAATGATACAGCTCTTTTTTGAGCTTTTCCCCCTAAACATTTTTTTAATTTGTATTTTTTTTAAATATATATTTTTTGTATTTAATTAATTGAGTAATCTTCAGAGCAAAATATGAAAAAATAAAACTTTTGATGAAATTAACTATTTTTGGCTCAAATTACACACACAAAAAAAGCTACATTTTGTATTTTAATGCTGCTATATATTGAAACTGGGTACAATATGAGGTTACAATCATAGTTTTACTGTGGAATAAGATACACAAAGGTACAATTTTACAGTTTTTAATTGCATTGTGGAAAATAAAACATAGTACCAGCAAGTTTTAAGTTCCTAAATATGCTATTAAAGGTATCAATGAAATAATATATTTTTTTGGTGATTTTATGTAGGTTTTATTGTTACTGCAGCTTATCTAAGCAATTAATCACTCCATAAGGTTACTTCTTTCAAGTAAGCTATTAAGTTTACTTATACATGACATAAAAGACCTGAAAATGACACAGAAAGGATTATATATTATTTTATTGATGTGAGTCAAAAGAGGTGAAATGAGTGTAGGCGGAGTAGTAAATACGCTGCAAACTAAACACAATCAATGGAGTCACCAAGGTTTCTTGCTATTGTCCACGTTTCCACAGATACGACAGTGGAACCATTGAGACTCTAATCAGTCATCCTTGACGTTCTCAGAAACCCACATAAATGCCATGCCATAAATGAAAACATTCAAACACAAGAAAGATATGGTGTGTTTATGTGATGCATTTCACTTCCATTGACGATTCCATAAAACTTTCTCTGCCTTTTCATGGTGTCCCTGTCCCAAATTTCTTTTTTGTACCTCTGTCCTCCTTCCTCATTACAGGCTTTTCTTCTTCAGGGTCGTCACTCTTGAAAAAGCTCTAACGCACTGCAGAATGATGTCACTGCGGTCACTAAGGCCTCTCTTCCAGGCGCCAGTGTGGGGAAGCTGTCCTGTCAAACTCACGACGAAGAACAAGGGCAAGAGCCAAGTTACCCATCATCCTCCAGCTTTCCCTCCGTGGTCATTAAATCTGAGGTATATAAGATGCTGTTTTGTGCAAAGAAACGAGAAAGATGACAGTTTTAACCTTAAGGAGCTGCAGTGTGTCTTATCTGTAGAGGTTTGATCAGATTTGAAAGTTTGTTGATGTAGTAACAGATGATTTTTTTTTGCAACTGCTTCAATGTGTCTTCACATTGCAGGAGATTATTACACGTCATTGATGGTAAATTGCCAGAGTTACAGTATCTTCCATGGGTATGAGAGAGGTGGAGGAAAGTTGCTGTAAATAGTTGAAAGCTTTGTCAACAACTTAGCTCACAGAGAGAAAAAAGTCTTTGCCGTACAGCAAACTGGCTGTCATCACAGCAAGATTTCCCAGAGGATTCAGCGGGGGGATGAGATGGATAACTATTTCCAAAGAGGCGCTGCTTTTCCTCGTCTGTTTCAATCCCAAAGTCCCATTCACTGCTCTGTCTATACTAGATATGCATGCAAAGCTCAAACTTCGAAAAGCAGCAGAGACGAGTGAAAACTGTAGTGTATGAGCAATGATGCATCAACTGCTTTCGTCAGAGAGAATATCAAATATGAAGTTGAGTTAGCGATGCACAAAGTACTCACATGGGGTCAATTTATTAACAACTAAGTGTAATGTTTAACAATGGCAGTTGTATGTTCTTGCATTCTTCATGTAAAGGTTTGGACACAAATTTGTAGTACAGTGGAACCATTGCGTCACCAACAGAAGTAACAGCGTAGGTAGATAAGTGAAAACAAGCAAGATGGAGTTTGGCTGACCGCTTTACTTTTTTTTACCTTGAAGGTTTTATCATCTTATTTAAATTATTTACTTCAATGCAACAGAGCCAAATATGGATGTTGCGAAGACAACTAAACACTTCTGACTTCTCCATTGTTTTTCACTTTTGCAGAGGTAGAGTAATACTTATGATCTTCATGGTTCGCACCTATTTTCTTTTTTGATTTCAGAACTCATTTATTTTTGGTCAAAATGCTCCAAATGGTTCCAAATTAGGTTAGCAAACCAGAATTAGTGCAAATACCTTATGAATCAGTTCTGACCTGAATTATTCATCTTCTTGTTAAAATTTACTACAAACAGCCCCTTGTATGGAGACTATGTCTTGCTTTCATTTCCTTTCTGATGCACACTGAAATGATAATTTCATCTCTTCAACGGCTCCATTTAGCTCTAAATTTGAGACGAGAAGAGTCAAAGCGAAAGCCCTGCTGAATATCTTAAATGTATTAATGAAGATGTGAAATCTGGTAATATTATCTGATTTAACATGTCAGCGTACACTTTATGAAATGTTTCAGAGTCACGCAATGGACACAATACATCTGGCTGTTATTAAATATACATTTGATGAGATGAGAAAGAGATGAGCGTGTTTCGGGGCTAAATAGAGCTGCAGCTCACAGAGCTTATACTTATTTCCCAAAGAGGAAATGGAACTAAAATACCACTTTACTTGGACATGCATGTGCACACACACACACACGGCCAACATGTCCCATGTATTTATGTTCAGTCTGAATACTGGCTGTATAAGTAAATATATTCCTTGAGACCTGTTATATTTCCCCTGGGCTCCCTGGAAAATTCAACCCTGTCTGGAGCTCATTTTCAGATTCTTTTCAGCCTCTTGCTGAGCTCTTTCTGCATTCGCTGTCAGTGAAGCCTAATAGCAGATGGACAGATGGATGGACGGCTTCATCCATATTCATTCATGGGATTCCTCATGTCTTTCATGTAGAGATCTGTCTTTTACCAAGCAGCATGTATCAGGCAGTCAATGATAAGGTGTCAGAGAGAAAAAAGGACTCATTTTGAACATCTGACCAGGAGGAGGTGATTCAGACAGTCACTGAAAGAGATAAATTGAGGGATACTAGCAGGTTAGGTGTCAAAACGACTGACAGGTGGATGGCAGCAGGCAGGAAATTACTCGTGCCAGATTTACAAACGCCAGTGTTTTTTGTAACAAGTAACAAGGAGTAGCATTAAGAACATACCAACTAAAAAGTCTGAGAACTGGCAACTTTAAGACAAGATATTCCTCTTGACTGCATAAAAATATCCTATTATTTTATCCCTTTGTCTATGAAATATAGAAAGACTAAAGACTTTTCATAAGCTCCTCTTTCAATTGAAGTTTGTTTTCACATGGGACACGTCATTATTTTGCTGAGAAAGTTTGTGATATTACTTCTGAGTCAGGGATGGGTCATGTTGCACCGCTTCGCTGCCGGGTTTTCCACTGTGAGAGGAATAAATTAAATTACGCAAGTTATTGATCTGTGGGAGGAAAATTAATCTATGCAAATGAATAAAAGCCAAGGGCTGCTGTTTTATACAGACTGTATTCAAGAATTCCTTTGTGTGTGTGTGATTAAATTAGATAATAATATATTCAGATCTGATTGTGGGCATAATATGGTTAAGCAGTGAGAGATAGATAGATAGATAGATAGATAACTTTATTGTCATTCAAGGACACGTAAAAAACAGTGCACTAGAACGAAATTTCGTTGCATTGGCTCTCAAAAAAGCAGTTAAAAAGTGCTTGTGTGCATACACTAACAAATCTACAATAATATATGTAAAATTTAAAATCAATAAAAATAATAAAAAAGTCATAAAATAGTTCTAGCAGCGGTTTTATGTGGGTGTTTGGCTTTCTTTTATGATGATTCTTCTACAGGTGAGTGAGTACTTTGAAATAAGATATATACATTTTTAATATACATTTTAGATTTGGATAGTAACTAAGTACATTATTTTTTATTCATCTACATTTATCTTATGGCTGTAGTTGTATTCAGCATGAGATAAGCTCATGTAATATCAATATCTGTTCTTTTTTTTACTTCTTTCTTTCCATAACTTCTTCAGCTGATCTGAAATCATGAAAATCTCCAAAACTGGACGCTTGTATTCCCAATGAGTAATTTTACTTTGGCTAATCAAGTAGATTTTACTCTTCATGCTTGTTTATTTTCATATAAATAAAGATTAAATGCAGAAATTTAGCATTTATTGCACTATATTGATGTTTTTGTTATGGCAAATTACAATTCATGAATGGAGGAATTTCTTATTTAGATGCAGCAGCCTACAGGAAGTAGAACATGTAGGGTTCTCATCTAACACAAAAGGTTGTCACAAAACTCTTGCTTGTTATTTCCTGACCATACAGTGTGATTGGCTTCGTTTTTGTTCATATCCTATAGCGGCACCGAGCAGCCTTCATTCATTTCATGCTGTCCCTCACCTCATTAGGTTTATTGTATTTACCAGACCTCTGAGGTGCAATTAGACAGGAAAAACTCAGCCACTAAATTGTCTTTCTTTCCCATAGTACAATCAGTTTTCCTAAATTGGGTGCCCAAAACGTGTCAGCTGCAATGGTCTTACTCAGCAATAGGCCAGAATTTGTGTAGCTAGAGCTCCATGCCTGCTTGGCTGGTGAATCATTATTGGATTTTTTGCATCAAGTGGAGCACGTTGTCAGGTTCAGCTGGAGAATACCAATCCCCTGTCTCTCCTAAGCAAAGGTCAGTGGTGTTTCAAACAAAGCTCTGTCAGACGCTAATGTGACAGCGGGCCACTTCCATCCTTAACCTGCCCCTCTGTATGAGCCTTTTAGCTCCAGCAGTGATTCTAGGAATTTTTTAGAACAAATCAATGGGCACAGAAAGCAAACTTGACGACTAATGCATTCAATGTTGATTCACTTTTGTTAAGGTGAGATCAGGATGGGTTGAAGCATATAGACAGCTAAATATGTGAACTAAGCATTTAAAAAGACATAACAATACTTCTGGAAACAGGATTTCTGAAAGTGCTATATACTGAGCTTCAAACTTGGTTGCCATGACAGTTGTGGAAGATGAAAAAATCAAAATCAAGGATGACAACTTCATCTTGTTACCTGCTATAGCGCTGCTTACTTCAGGTTGAAACGTGAAATTAACTTTGTGTACCTGAAGTATCTGTGGAACTTAGTGACTGTATCCTCACCTGTAACTACAACTTTAACTTGACCACCTGAGAGCTGGCTGTGCAACCAGATAAAATGCAGACACACCAGGGAAACACAAATCACACACTGTATTGACTAACACAGCATGTTGGTTTCATGGAGAAATGACTCTGCATTACACCTGTATCAGCACTTATTTTGTGAATGAGCTTTCACAGAAGGGATGGGTGCCATTAGTTGCCCCGCCCACCATCCTGACATGTCACAAACACAAATCACACCTGGATTCCTGGAATTGATAATTAGTTTTGGCTGTTAGTGCCATGAAGTATTAACAGGAAATCGGGTCAGTGATCACGGCTGTCACAATGACACGTGAAGGAGCTTGAATCTGTTAGCGTAGGATGTGGATTTATGTGCAGAGATGGTAGATTGTTACCAGTGAAAACCAGCTGCTCTGTCAGTCAAAGAGGTTTCCACCAAACACAGTCCTGGTGGTGTTTCAGTGCTGGCCTAACTACCGCCTCCATAACAGCAGCAAAAACCTCCATTTTCTCCTATTATGACCTTTAAGGACTATATATGCTGTGTAGACAATGCAGCATATATGTCCAAGGTGACATTTACCAAATTGTGCTTAATTAGACTTTAGAAAAATGTAAAGATACATCAGCCTTTGTATGTGAAGCCAAAGAAATACATGCAACAAATCGTTTAAATTCAGTAAATCACTATGTTAACAAAAGCAGCGGCTTTTCATCTGGCTGCACATACAGCAGTATGGATTGTGGTTTTATTGAAAGACGCTGATGGATCAACTTTGGTGAATATTGACTCAGACTCTCGGTTTATATTCTTATATTGACCTGACTGCAGGCAAAGTGATGAAGTGGATGTAATATAGAACTCTGTGGGTTTTATTTGTTCAAAGGGAATTTAAAGCAAATTGTATAAAAATGTATTGTAAAAGCAACAAATTGACCACAGGAACCAATTTCAGCAAAGCATTCCACCTGTGTTCCTTGCAGTTTTTTAATTTCAAAACATCAAATATTAGTTTTGACATTTACAGTTCAGTACAAGTATCTGCAAGTCACACATTTGATTTCGCATGGTCATAAATGTCCTATTAGCTGTATTTGTGACGGTAACAGCAGGCAGACAATCCTGTGCAATCTACAGAGCATCATACATCAAGTGGAAACAATAACAGCTGTACAACACAGTGCAATAAAATTTAACAGCCATGCAGAAAACATCACCCTTACAAAGTTTATTATCAATTTTATGCGCTTGATGGTCAAGACTCTGAAAAAACAAAGGAACACCTCACAAAAAGCATTAAGCTGTGTGAGGTTCCTGTTATTGTGTCCAAAAAAAAAAAAAAANCAAAAAAAAAAAAAAAGAAAAAGTTGCAGGAAAGTGAAATATCACTTTAACTGTGTTAATCCATCACAAACTGAAATATCTCAATGCTGAAAGTGTGGATCTCGAAAAGACACATCTTCAAAAAGTCATGAAGAAAAAAATTTAACTATTTTCACCTATAATACCAAGGGATGATGAAGTATTCAGACTGAGTCTACTGAGATCTATGTAGTTTGAATAGAAATGAATAAGTAACAACCCCCACTCTGACAACATGCACGTCTATTAATGTGTCATCCTCAGGCCTGATATTAAAATAATGTGAAAATTAACATTTTTCATGATTTGCTATGTGTTGAATCACTAAATAATTACATTTCAGAAATCTATGGAAAACCAGGAGTGACAATATGAAGGTGATATTATGATGATTTGATCTTAGGAATTCTTAAAAAAGTCACTTTTTCTGTGATAAAGTTCTAAACGCCATATATACTAATGCAGATGAGTAATGACAGAATATGAAAGATGACAGAAAAACAGAAAATGAAATTTGATTCAAGAAAATTTTTCCACATTTTATTGTCAACTGATTCATTTTGGTCAAGCTGTCCATATACAATTGATGCCTTGATAATGGTGTTTTGCCCTTTTCAAAGCATCTTTTGCAGAGTCTGTAGTACTGGTTTAAGACATTAACCTAAAATGAAATTATCTTAATTAAAAGTCACACAATTTAGTTTATTGCACCTTTGGCATAGTTTCTGCATGGCAGATAATTTTACACAATTACAGAATAATTTGTGTGTTTTTCACAGTGTAACTACTTTTTATTGCTTTTTTCATTTGAAGTGAAGGGACGTGTCCTTTGCTGAAAGGTTGCTGCAGAAGTTGATCGATAAATCCAAGTGATCAGACTGCCGCAAGGAGACTGACAGGCACGTTAGAGGTGCTTCATTTTGTAAAAGATTTCATCCAATGAGATGTTTTTTTGAAGGCGGTGTTAACAACACTGAAGTGGTGAGATGTAGTGCTGCCAACCAGCCCAGCAAGAGAGAGCGACAGGCGGGTGACAGGCTGGGCGCACAGGCCTCAGTGAGTCACTGATGTGGGACAGCGATGACATGCCTTCACTTCAGCAGCTGCTCTCCGGGGCTCTGGGACTCTATTTTAGAGAGGAGTGACTTACACTACGTGAAAACTGATGGCAAATAGCAAGAGGAACTGTGAGGAAGTCAAGAGAGGGCAAACGGATATATATATTAAAAAAAAGCTTCTGTTTGTTCAAGGTAGTCCAGATAATGAACATTTGCACTAATTGTTGTAAGAGAATTTCTTTTTATAAATAAAAATTAAGAATTTTTTCTGATTTATTAAAGGCTAACATTAAAGCAATCTGTTTTTTTTTTTCTGAAATTAATCTCCTATATGTTTGAATAAGTGAATCCTATTAGAAAGAAACATGTATTTAAGCAGGTAGATAACATAGTACTTCAGTAATTTTCACTAATTTCAATTCTCTTCATCTCTACAAGTCATTCAAATGATAGCAGTGATTAACCCTGAAAAAAAAAAACAGATAATGACATCATTGCAGTAGAGATTATCATTATTATGACACTCGAAACACAAATTGTTAGTGTCAGAAAAGCAAATCTGTCATCAACATGCTGAACATTGATGCTGATGGTGGTCAGATTAAGGAAATAGCTGGTTTGTGCTAAACAGTTTTAGTGAAATAATTACCATACATCAATCTGAATAAGGAGGGCCAGACCAAGCATTTTGGAGGCCTTGCATTCCAAACTAATACAGAGCTTATTGTATTTCCTTTGATGTGGTGATACCTGTTGAAAATACACACATCCACAAACACACACCAGAAAGAGAGATTTGAGGCTTTGCTGATTATCAGTTCTGCTTAAATCAAGCAATCTGGAGACATAATCACATATAAACTGTATATTTGCAAGTAAGTTCTCTGAGGGAATAAATGCAATAAAACAGGGAGATAAAAGCACACAGGGATTATCATGCTTGTTTTCTAATGTTACTAGGTGAGCAGCGTAATTAAATTTTAATTTGTCTGTGCATGTTAGAGCAACCTTACCAGTCAGTAAAGGCAAAATCAGTGAGAATAAAACAATGACTCTGTTGCTGAACTTATGTACATGCTAATTAGGTGCACATCCATCTCCCTGAATGTTACAGGGAGGCAAGCATGAAATATTTCTCTTTGCCATTCTGGATAAAATATAAGCTTCAGATGGAGCCAAAATAACTAAAGGTGTGTGTATCATACCTTCGCTCATGTCACTGGTTGAATTTAATACAGAAAAGAAAATGACAGCTACAACCTTGTTCACTTTGGACAGCTTGTTATAAAGTTTAGACAGTGGCAGGCAGTTTGACCCAAACTTATCATTCCTCTCACACGTCTTCTGTCTTCCGATCAATACATGATTGATGCTCATGTGAACATAGTGGAGGAATTCCCTAAGGGCTCATCCACAACATTTCCTTAATGATTAAAGGCCTGTGCCCTCACTAAGGACGAGATGAAGTGAAAGGTAAAGATATAATGGTGTGACCACTAACGGCTTAATTAGGCTACTTTTGGGACAGTCTGGGATTTGCTATCACCTTAAATAAAGTCTTTTCTGAAAGTAAAACTACACACTCCTCCTACACACGCACGCCTCGAACATCTCTTTGTCCTCTGTAGTCCACTCAGTCAAATCTAAACACACTTTTCCCTAATTCCTCCATCTATCCGTGACTTCCTGCTTGTTTCTGTGAGCCTGAAGCTAATTATCAGTTACCATTCATTTCCATAAAAGGGACTAATAATCTATTGACTAGTTTTGTGATCAAATTAATATTTTTATTTAGGGGTAGTGTTTGCTTTCACAACAGCTTTAGGTTGATTTTGTTTCCAGCTGTAATCAAATGCTTCGATGCCCTGGAGAACCTGATGTGGCTCAAATTATAATAAGATCAGTAGAATAAATGGAGTAAATATGGAATACATTGAGTAATATGATTTGTTCTCTTGCTTAGTCTGCTCAGATTTTTTAATCAGGCTAAATAAGGAGGAAAACCTGAACATATTTGAATCTCACCTCTTAATTTGACAAAAACGAACGTATCTAATAAAAATGTTTGCTCTTGGTTATAGCAAGTCGATTGAAAATGTCAAAATTATAATTACATAAACACGAGCGTTATACTGTATAATCTATGAGATGAAATAAAGACCAATAAAATGAGAAGTAATAAGAGTTGAGTCTCACTGCATTGCATTATAGCATGATTATATAGTCCAGAGAAAACATTACCACCCTGCATGGGATTTTCTACGATGTAAAATTGTCATGAATCACAAACTGTGGTGTTCAGCTGGTGGAGCTACTAAAGAAGCAAACCGAAGCTCCTCTGTGAGCCCAGACACAATTCTGCCAAGGGAAACTGTCCATGACAGCATGACTTATCGACCTTTAAAGAATAGTCTTCAAACAGATGTGTCTGGTAATGTGAGTTAGCAGAGGGTCAGGACCTGCAGAGAGTCGCGTCTTGTGCCCTACTTAACCTGTCAAGGCCAGTCGGAGGACTACTCAATCAAGTCTCCACAGGCAGAAAATGAGACACTGAGGAGATCGGGGGGCTGTGTGTATTTTTATCCCGAGGCATTTAGCAGTTTTCTTTTGGAACATGGAGCTCCATCTCCATCCAGAGCCTCTGAGAAATGAGCTGGACAGAAGCATCCTGTGACCTCCTCAGGTAGAAATGGTATCATTGGCAGATAAAATTGATATTAAACACAATGCTGTCGACTAATCAGAAGGGAAAGGGAACGGCTTCTCAGAATAGCTGCACCCATGGGACATTGTGTGGGTGATGTTTGTGCTTGCATGTTACTGAACAGTTAGAAGATCTTTATTATTATGTTTGGAAGGTATCCCATTAAGCAAGAACAACAACTCTGATAACCTAGTGACATTTTATCAAGATGAAAATGCTGCCTTTCTGACAAAAGTCCCCATAAAGGGTCATTTCACACAAATCATAAAACTTGCACATAGTTTTAGCTTCTTTTTTTTTTTTTTNTTTTTTTTTTTTTTGTCAATGTGTTGATATTTATAGGATATTGAGACTCCTGCTGCCATCACAACATAATGGGAGTAACTTCAAATTTAATAGTGTATTCAAAGCACTCAAAAATAAGAGTTCTAGATCCAGAGCCTTACTATAGACAGTTTTAACATTATTTTTTAAACTCTTGACAGAAAATAGTCCCAATGAAAACCTCTGCAAATAAAAGCCACCTGGCTAAGCAACACAGACTCAACTGGAAAATTATGTTTCCTGGCTAATTCTAATTAAGGCTGTAATATCATTCATAGTAAAAATGGTACAATTTTATTTATTGATAAAAATTTGTATGTGTTGAATTTTGACACTATGCAGCTAGAAGAAACAAAACATGCGTGCCCTGAAGCATGCCCCTATTTATGGTTGATACACTACTGAAGACTAGCAGGTCAAGTTAATTCAAATTATTGGTTAAAACCTAAAATATTACAGGATTTATTATACTTTTACTGAAGGGAAATAATGCTTACTGATGTTTTCTGCATCCTAATTAGCTGTCAGGGTGATGGTGCACAGCAGCTAATCTGATTGGTCCAGACAAAGAATGTGATGTATTCTTTGGCAGACGTGTGGGCATAAAACACACTTAAACGTACAGGTGAAACTATGATTGGGTTTCGCCGCTGATACTTCCACAAGGATCAGTTAAACCTGTTTATATCATGAAACCAACAACTCATGAGCATCACAGAGGGAGGTGACAGAAGAATGACGCTCAAATGTTCAATATGTGGTGGTGTAACCCAACACAGGGAGGTGTCACTCTGTGGGGGCTCTGGGTGACATTTGACTACAGCTCCAGGAGGGCCAGATGTACTGCTTTGATGGAAAAGAGACATGTCAGCTCAGAATAACAGCGTGATAGAAATGGTACATATGGGAGACAGACCAATCCCAGGAATGGGATCCAAAGCCTGGGAGCAAAGGCCAAATAATAGCATGGAGTAACAAACACGCCGTCTCAGGAAAAGATGGAGAGTTTAAAAGATGTTTCTCAGAGTTTTCATGATCAATCCATTCTGGAGAATCCTGGAGACAAAATAAAATAAAGTTGACTTATCTCTTGATCCTTGTCAATTAAAAAAGAGCTTATCAAAGCAGCCAGCTTTATTAAAATGCAGAGCACTGACAGTCTAATAACCTTTGACAAATTAATCGAATTTTGACAGACGGCTCATAACAAGAAGAGAGCAATCTCAGTGGAGAGACATTGATAAGCTTGTCCGTATGATGACAATAAAAGCCATTATATAACTTTATTAAATTTACCCACATATAGTCTTCCTCAACAAAATACACCGTTACTGAGGTGTTTGGTTCAAGCTCCAGTTAGTGATCTAAAGCCTTTAAGGGTGCTTTCACATGTGGTTTGGTGACCAACCCCCNAAAAAAAAAAAAAAAAAAAGTCTGAGAGAGAAAAGTAAGAGGAATCATATCTACTGCTCGCTTCCAAACATATCCAGGATGCTGCACTAGAATGCAAAATTGTAGAAAGACCCTTTTTCTTTTGCTCTCTTCACACAGAGAAATCAGGATCAATACAAACGAATGCTTCTAACAGATGGAGCCAATGTGTAACAGCACAGAGCCACATCTCTATTCAAACATTACATTTTCTGAGGTGTCTCATTTTCTGCAGCTCTAATAGCTTCTATCCCTCTCCTTCCTGATACTGTGAATTAAACTTCTCATGCCACTTCCTCAGGGAAAGCCGTAGCACTGATAATCTCACATGCAAGACGCTATCCTC
>VXCM01000045.1:32643-35143 GCA_014773175.1 Lucifuga dentata | reverse complement strand
TAATTGAAATTGAAAAAAATTGACATTAAAAAAAGCATTGAAACTGAAAATAAAATTTTACATTAAAAAAATAATAAAAATGAAATAAAAATTTTGTTTGATGACTGTTTTAATTTTCAACCAGCTTTTTCAATGACAATATTTATGTCGAATTTTATTTTCAGTTTCAATTTTTTTAAGTCAATTTTTTTTTTTTTTTTTTTTTTCAGTTTCAATTAATAAAGCCATTGTTCTGGCCCCTTAGGTAACATTAAAGAATCCAACACTCGTGAATTCAAAAGGCATATAATGGCAACAGGAACACATTTATTATTCATTCCCACATGTGAATCTCAGCATATTTCATTTACAGATGGAGAGAGAGAGAGACAGCTCTGCTTCCATGTCCAGCATAAGGAGGAGTGTCCTTCTGCATGTGTGTGCATGTGTGTGTGTGTGTGCATGTTCCTTCAGAGTGATGCCAGAGCTCATCTGTTAAACTGCGATGAGAGATGGTCAGAGGAACATCAGCTCACACTGTTTTTTGTGAAATTTTTGAGTCTGTAGCAGCCGTGTGTGTCTATCAGCCTCTGGCTCAATCAGCTGCAGGTTACAGCCAATTCAGACAATGAGAGCCATCGCTCAATGATTATTCTAACAAGTTCAAATAAATGACTTGAAGTTCAATGTAACTTTCAATAAAAAATACAAATTTGTCAAAGCTCCAAGGAGTAAGGACGTGGAGGGAAGTCATGAAAGATGTTGTCTGAGAGCAGAAACAAAAGTTATGAACTGATTTGGATGTAACTTGATGCAAAGGTGCATTGGTCAGGGAAGAGTCCATAAAATTTTGGATCCAGATCAGCAGCGAATCCAGGATTAAAAAAAAAAAAATTCTTAACATTGCAAGATATGGTGTTTATATATATATATCTATATATATCGATATATATATATACGCTGATTTCTTCAAAACTTGTACCACAATTTCATTTTAAAAAATCAGGCCAATTTATCCCATGATAGACTATCAATAGGAGCAATTTGGTCCATACCCTTTCAAGGATCCAAATCTGGTTGCTTGGGCAGGGGATACATTAGTGGAATTGCTTTGCAGCAACAAATAGGACTACAAATACACAGTAACCACTGATGTGTAGCTGAGATGATGTTGATTCAGTAGCATGCAAATTGTTTTGATGTATTAACTGTTACAGAGAAAAATATCAAGTTTATTATCAGTGCTTCTTTCTTTTTTGGCAAGTAGATTATTTGAACAAGACAAATTTTTTTTTGGTTGTGCAAAGAAAGCACCTGCAGCAGAAGAAATGGCCATTGCATGTATGTCTGCACCACGGTTGCAGTGCTCTGTAAGCATTTTGGTCGTCAAGAATGCGTCTGCTTGGGTAAACATCCACAGATGCCAGCTGAACGGCCACTGGGATTTATATCAACAGGCACATCTGTATTTCTAGAGTGCATCGAGGTTCCTTGGATCGCATGAAACCAGCTGAGGCCCTGAGTCTATATGACAGGGGTGAGGGGACAGGATAAGACGAGAAGAGAAGAGGTGGCTGCTCAGACACGCATGCTGCCTGTTGATGTGCGGTTCACCCTCTCCCTGTTCTCATTATCCTCTCTCTGGGTGTTAGGGTGGAAAAGAGAGGGGGAGGCTGGTGGTGGAGAGTGACTGGCTAACCCAGCATACCCCATGGACAGCGAACAGATGGGACCTGACTCCCTCCACACACATCGCTGCCAATGATGCTTCCACTGTTTGCAAATGACAACTACTGTTTACGCAATGTGAAGAGTCCAAGGATGCAGGAATGAAGAGGAGATGGAGCGGTTACAATCCGGTAGAAAAGGAAGTCAACACTGACCAAGGAGTAATTAACCAACATTTAAACAATTTTGAAGGCTCTTTAATTAGCCTCTTAGTACAAATCAACATGACACAGGTAGTATAAAAACAAATAAATTGACAAAGGCTTGAAAAGTGCATCATTTAGAAGAAACCACAAAATGAAGTGCTACTGTAATTAGAGATGGAAAAACAGTGGCCCACTCCCTCCCCTGATGGATTAACTGAGAAAATGAGTCATTAAAATTGTCATTTATCTCAGTGATGGGCCTTCTCCCACCCACCCATCCACCCACTGTCAGAAGCCTGGGGTACCTGGGTAATGTAGTCATCCACTGGGGACGTAATTAGAGCTGCCACCTGTATTTCCTCCCCTCTCTCCTCTTCCTCCTCCAGACTCAGACAGGCCTCAGAGACCAGAGCCTGTCTGTGTGTGCACGGAAAAAAAAGAGTAAATTAATCTACAATGGAAATCTGACACTAATTAGTATTTTTGGCCAAACCCCTTTTAAGGTCCGTAGAGACGATTCCATTGAGCTAAATACATTTTAATTGTGCTTGTTAGATGCAAAAAACAAAAACACATAAAAACACGGCAATTGTATTTTAATGAACATCTATTAACAGGACAAAACTGCCAAAACACTGAAGTCCCCC
>VXCM01000045.1:0-32248 GCA_014773175.1 Lucifuga dentata | reverse complement strand
GTGTGTGTGTGTGTGTGTGTGTGTGTGTGTGTGTGTGTAGGGGTTTAAGGTCAGGGATTGGGGAGGACAGCTGTGTTGTTAACAAGACCAACAGCAACACCTTAAATCATCCATATCCTCCATCCTACCTTTCAAATTTCTCTCGGGATCAATAAAGTATCTATCTATCTATCTATCTATCTATCTATCTATCTATCTATCATCTATCTATCTATCTATCTATCCAGATCTTTTTCTTCTTCTTCTTCTTCTTCTTCTTCTTCTTCTTCTTCTTCTTCTTCTTCTTCTTCTTCTTCTTCACCCAGTCCATCATCTTCTGCTGCAGGGTTTACTGTATTGGAGCTCCTCTGTGGCCTTCAGGTCCCAATGTTTCATCAGACATCAGAGTGCTGGCATTGATCTCCAGGTTGGTTTGGTTCAGCTGGCCTCCCTTCCTCTTTGGCTTTTCGACCTCAACTTTCTGTCTGATGACATCAAGCTCCAAATTGTTCGTTTTGAGCACCACGCTCTCAGTCTTTGCTTTCCCAGCAAGCAGATGTTAAAAGAGTGAATCCTCCTTTTGAGCCTCTAATCTCGCCTTGTTCTTAAAAGCCCAAAAGCCCAACTTCTAAGTTTAAGATCTCCTGGTTGATCTGGCCTCTACTAGAGATCTGCAGTTCAGAGATTTTCATGGATATCCACTAATCACATCAAGATTTAGAGGAGAGCCTTTTCATTGGCTTTCACTTTGGCCATCACTTCTTCAAGTTGATTTTCAGTTCTCTGGAGCTAAACCTCCTTCACCTTCAGATTGACCCCCTTCATCCACTCCTCCCTGGCCATGAGCTCAGCTTCCTGCTCTTCCAAATTCCTTTGAGCTTTTTGCAGCTGATAATTGTTCTGTCTTTAGCCTGATTTTTAGTTTTTTTTCTTTTCACCTTAGTTTCTCTTTCTCCTTCTGCTGTTTCTGGGCGTTCCCCATCTTCTTTGTCCCCTTCCCTCAAAGCTGTTTCAGGATGTTTTCATCATCATGTTTCATTGTCTCCTTCATGGCCATTTAATAGGAATCCATTTATAATTCCAAGTGGAGCCTGTAACTTGGTCCTTACAGCCTCCCTGTTCCTCCTTCAAATCTCTCCTTTTGCTTTTCACTTGTTCTGTTTTGCATCCATTGCTGTCACCTCAATAGTTCTATGCAAAATTAGGTCCAGTTTTCCCTTCATATTGTGCAAAGATTTTCTTTTTTCTTTTCATGTTGCATTTCCCATCACAGGTTTAAGGAACAGTTTGTAACTGCAGTATTTTTGACACACAAAACATTAAATGGTGCTAATTAAATCCCTAAAAAAGATTTGTATAACCAAAGATATCTGTCCTGAGTGAAAGTTATGAACAAAATTAACATAACCCGTTGAAAAAATGGAGTCAAACTGCACAAATCATTACTGGAAGTGAAATCATTTCCATTAGGCTCTAAATTTAGATTCAATAAACTTCTGAAAAGTGACATATCGCTTCCTGCGCTGTCAAACCTCCTCAGAGAGAGAAAACTTTTAGAAAAATAATGACTGCCTTTCATCCACACTGTAGTTAATTTACAGTAAAAGCAAAGGGGTATAAAGCCAGGTGGGGGAGGAGTTGGATGGATGATTGGTATAAAAATTTCACTGTTGACAGATGATAACAAGCATCTGAGTGCTTGGCAGATTTGTCATAAGTATTATAGAGCCAAAACAAATCTGGTGACTGTTTGTTTATTCATCAACCAATAAAGCAGCAGAGATGGAACAGATGCTGCTAACATGCACACAGAGATATGAGACAGACATAATTCTATCTGCTCGCCATCTCCAGGGAGGAAGAAGAGATCAAACAGTGATGAAGCACATCCTGCAACTTAGTGTATGTAGACAGTAAGAAGTTTAAGGTACCACAGGGCAGATTTCTGTTTTAGTATCTGACTTTAGTTAGTAATAACAGAATTAAAACAACAATAGAGTAGATGCTCTAGCCATCACACAAGGGTGGACTGATAATTTCTGAGGGAAATAAATGAACAAGGGTGGTGACATTTTTTTTTNTTTTTTTTTTTTTTTTTTTTGCAATTTATATTATCCATTAGATGTTTTTACTTAGTGATTGAGTTCCAGAAGTTCTGAAGGGCCCGTGAGTTGTAAAAACAGGGTGTAATTATAACTAATTGTGTAGTGACTATGCAACAGACTTTAGCTGGAACTAATTTTTTGCCTCAGATGGTAATGTGAAATCAGCTGTGGAGGATGTTTTTGGACAGCTAATGAAGATCTTCTATCAAATTGGGATTAAAAACCATGAAATATCATTGGCAGAAACGTGCCAAGTGTAAGGAGATCATGAACAAAAATTTAAAAACTGAAACGTCAACATTCGATGCAGGGCTCAGAACTTATCAATCAATCCTTCAAGTTGCATCTTTTACCACTTACATCCTGGTATGTATTAGCATTTTTACAGTAGCTAGACTATATATTTCATAGAAATCAAATGCAGTATTATTAAGTATCGAACACTTCATTAAAGTTTAAAATTAGGCCTTAATTATGAGAAATATATTATTGTAATGTGCAATGTATTAAAGGACCATACTGGCTAATTTGCATGTTTGAGCCAAATATATTAAATTTTCATATATGTAACGTTACTGACAATCATTTCCCAAAGCATACTACTGGAACAGTGAATTTAAAAAAAGACATTTCCTACCTTCCAGAATGCCATTGGTTTCAGTTCATTCTGGTTTGCTATTAAAATCAACTTGTTGATACTTGAAACACTCTTGAGATAGGTAATCCATCATCACAAACAACAAGTGTATTCAGGTTTATTTTTTTTTTTTTGAAGTTGCATAATTTTAACATTTAAGCATAAAAAGCACAGCGTGAATGTATGTCTCCACCTGGGAATATAGTCCCAAAAGAAGACCTACGTTTACTGAAAAATTGAAACAACCATGACTTCATAAGGCTGCAAAAGTATTAGCAGGTAAAACATTGATTTTTAGGGTGGGTGCATTGCTTGAATATTTGATTTTGAAAAATTAAGAGATTTTGCAACATATCAGGAAAACTGAAATACGGTTTTCTTTGGGAAATGGTTGTCAGCGACCTTATGTGTATGAAAATTGAAGGTATTAGGCTCAAACATGCAAAATGGCAGTATGGTCCTTTAAACAGTTATTTACACAACAGCAACAAATCCCAGACTATGACACTATGACTTAAATGAAATATTTGGACTTTGGTTCATTTGATTTATAATGAATAGAGTTTGGTGTGATATGACACCAGATGACATACGTACACTGCTGCTATTCAACAACTAATGAAAAGCTCCTGATGCTAAGATGTAAACAAACAAACAAATAAAATCAAGTTTGAATTCAGATTCACTTTGTCATCATCAGTGCTTTTATTAAAAATAAATAAAGTAGTGCAGGAAACTGTAGATATTGCTGAAAAAAAGCCTTCATCATGCAAACAGAATAAAAACAAAAGCTGAGAATGAGCAGACAGATGAAAAATGTGTAGCATATTCCAAATGTTTCCTTAGATGTTCATACACTTCATACACAGGATTGCTGCATGAGGGAGGTTACCAAGGTGTGTGACACACACAAATCAAACTGCAAGAACGAGCGGAGCAGGAGTGAGAGCTCGCTTAATTAACACTCTAAATTTAGCTACAGTTCACACACTGCAGTTCTCAGCCACATTAAGAATCTTCAAATGATGTGAAGGAACCATAAACTCAGTCTTGTGAAGAAAAAGAAAGTGTGTTCTGTGGACTTTTTTTTTTTTTTTTTTTTTTTCAAAATATCTCTAAATAAAGCTTGTTTAAATCATTTGGAACAGCAGCTTTCTGTTTCTTATTCTGGCATGCAGGTGTAGCATTCTGCCTCCTCTCCCCTTTAGATCCAAAATTCTCAAAGTTCTTAACATTCTTACAAATAATTAAGTTAACAGCTACACGTGAATGAAGTTGTGGTTATGTGGGTAATAATTAATCAACTGTTTTAGCAAATATGACTCAAGATGATCTGTGATTATGCTTTAGTCAGCACAGCTTGAAATCTCACTACGCATCAACTTTCTCTCTCTCCTCAACAGAAGAACATTAAAGGACCATACCGGTGGTTGTGCATGTATGAGCCCAATGAATACTACCTTCACCATCCTAAACCTGAGTTGAATTTAGAGGATGGGACACCAATTCCAATTCCAGTCTGCCAAACTCATGATTCAGTCAATATTAATTTTGACACTAATTACCTAAAAAAACAAATTGCAAACTGCAGGCAAAAATAAACAAGTCCAACCTTTCTGACAGCTCTGCCCATGTCGGCAATCCACTATTCCACTCTCCACCCCTGGCACGTGGAGTTCTGAAGAGGATGGATTGGCACCATTGTCATGCCAAGGTGGGAAGAGAAGCTTTGCCACCACAAAGACAGCTGGACCTCGGCATGTCCGTGTTTACCCTGACAGCAAAGCTCTGTGTCACTTGGACAGAAATCATGCTCATAATGACATAACATCGACAATGGTGGGAAGAGAGACAGACAGACTAGAAAAAGAGATAGAAAAGGATGAAAATAAATAGTTAATATCATGCACCAAGTGTTTGTGACACAAGCCATGAATAATGTTTGAGCGCCTCTCCTTCTGTGGTGCTGATTTCTGCTCTGATAGCCCTGCTTTCAGCCACTGAGTGGGGTTACCATCTCATTTCACATCTTCTGAATGTTTAGTTCGAGGTCAGCACCAGTATCGAAGCCTTAATCCCATCTCCTCTCTGCTCCCTGAGGTGCATCTCCGAGCCTGTGCTGCTAACCAGCCAAGACCAGGAAAGCAGGGAAGAAATTGGCAGGTGAAAGGTGCTGTCAAGACGTGTAGAGCAGCTGGAAAAAATACATCATTCTGGTTGTTAAGTTGCATCACGACAAAGCAGAACATTTTAGGGATGCATGCTTACAAGTGTGTGTGTGTGTGTGTGTGTGTGTGTGTGTGTGTGTGTGTGTGTGTAGACAAATGCACGTAGGAATGTGAGTACTGAATGGCATGAATGGGACACATATGGGAGATGCAGTCAAGATGGATAGTTGTTTGAACAAGATTAAGATGTAATTTCCTCAAAATTGTGCATAAAATGATGCCCAAGACGTCTCTAAGTTTTCCATCTGATATAATGCTTCATCCATAAAAATGTCTTCTTGGGCTTGAATATTACACTTGGAAAGAGAGCATTATACAGTAGCTTCAATGAGGCAGGGGAACAACCAGATGCTCTCTTTTATTAAGATCTTTTCTGGGAAGATGTGGGAAATGATTGAGGTGTTGTAAGAACGTCTTCAACCTTATCCAAAATATCTTTAATAACTTTGAAATGAGGCAACAAAGGAAATAGAATGTTACACCCCAGATTAAGAGCCCAGAAGAGACCATGTTTCGATTCTTTGTATTTAAAGAAAAATCACAGAGCCGCAGATTTGACATGTTGCTATTGAGAGGATATTTGCCCAAATCATTTGGATTTTCAGACTCTCAGGCCCTTTATACAGCCCTCATTAAAATCTGAACTCAGTATCTGGATTCTGTCTGCATTGTGATCTGATCTCAGGCAGATTTTATTAAAGCAATAGTGTTAAAATCTGATTCCTGCTTGCTCTCCGCATCTTCAATAGTCTTTTAAATAACTAATAAGTTTTTCACATGATCTGTCGCTGTTTACGATCCAAGTTTAAGGCAAATCTCAATTCCCTATTGAAAATAACTTTATTAATGAAAGCTAGCCGATGACAAATGTCTGTATGTAGTCCGACAGATCTGAGTTTTTAGGAGTTTAGAGTTGCTTTTGGGTGGCACTGTGCAGAACGTTATGTATTTCCTGCTCAAATAAACTCACCAGAGTAGCTAACATATACATGCAAGTGATTATTAGGTTTGGCATGTTCAAGCCATGACACCCTGCCAGGAATCGTAATTCCAGGAGACACTCTACTTCTGCTTAATCAAAACTTTATAGTTCTCATTTCTTATAGTTCACAAGCACTTCATTCATCACGCCTCGAGTATCAGGAAACTTGATTGCTTTTCTGTGACGGACTTGTGTGGACAATTGAGGTGATGTGGCGAGCGTTGGCTCTGCTGCTTAGCCAAGGCCGTGCTCATACATGCAAACACCGGGATTATGACATGTGAGACGATCCACCTTTGGAGAGGGCAGTGGAGAGGTTGCTAAGAGAGACACACACACACATACAGGCATAAGTGTGTGCATGTGTGTGTTGTCTGTTAGTGCCAAAAGGAGTTTGAATGATAAAATCTTAGATATGTGTGTTTCACTATCCGCTCTTTATTAATTATGCAGAATGGAGAAGCCTGGGTTTTATTTTAATCAACACTAAAGGACATTAGCATATCACTGAATTCATCACCTCCATAAAACACGAAGCAATAACCCAGTACAATGAGCTTGACAGTAAAGTCATTAAAGTAAACCAAGGGGGTGAGTGCAATTAAAAAGAATCTGGCTGAGCAGCATCCCTGGGTGGTTCCTGACATGAAAAACAAACACACCCAATCTCCAAACCACCGTCAGCTTGTTGTGCACACATCACTGCAGAATCTGCTTCGCTTTCTCTGCATGTTTTCTTTGTGTAACGTGGATAAGGTCAGCTGTGCTCCACTCAGACCAGAGCCCAGCCTCCTGTTCACTCACTCACTCACTCACTCACTCACTCACTCACTCACTCACTCACTCACTCACTCACTCACTCACTCACACAATTGATTTGAGAAAGAAGTGACATTGCACAAGTGTTGCAGGTTTAATGAAAAATGTCAGATCTTGCATTTCATTGGCAAGCTCTAGCTGTGGAAAGTAACTAATTTACTTGAGTACTCATTTTGAAGTACTTGCACTTTACCTCATTATTTTGTGCTACTATCTATTTTACTTCACATTTCTAATATTGCACTTTTCACTGTACTCCTTTTATCTGCTGATAGTGTGGAATAAAATGTATATCAGACCATTGACCTATGACTTGTACACCTGTCAAAAGTCAGTATGTCTTATCCATGAAAGGGTTAAAATGTGACAAATTGTGAAGGACTAGAATCATGAGAAAAGATGATCTTTGAGAAGTAACTTACGTCAATGATTACATCATACTGTGTATAAGAATGTTCACTTCCTCTACTGCCCTTTAGAATATTCCATGTTAGCAGAATGGCTACATGGTGTTCTCTGTGCACGTATTGAATAAACCTTGTGATGTGGCAGTTGCTCCTGAGTCTACGGTGAAATTTATTTCACAATAGCATTTTTGACATTATCTGAAGAGTTTTAAAGATATAGAAGAATACAAAGTAAAGTAAAAGTAAAAAGAGTATTTAAAAAAGTATTTTAAAACAAACTCCCTGGGTTTTGAAATGGAAATCAACCAGCTAATTTGGTGCTATTTACTCATGAGAGAATACACCCACACATGATTATTCAGCGGTCATGTCAAATTGGTGTAATATTTACTAAACACTGGTGAATTTGTCATGCCTCTCTTTCCTCCTTTGAAATGCCAGAGCAACACTGACAGCACTTATTGACTGAAAATTACTTGAACAAGTCTTGCACTTCTAATAAAACCCTGCAATAAAGATAAACAAGTCACCTGTGACCTGTGCCTATAAAAATGCCAATATAAATTTAAGCTCTTTTATTGGAAACCCTAAACATGCTCTGTATCTACAGTATATTTCATTTTGACACTAATAGCAGTAGTTACATTTATATTATCCTTGTTAGCCTCATAGTGTTTGTCTTGGGTAATTTAGATTAACAGAGCACTTTCAAATTTCCTGTTTGCAATAAATGAACATCGAGCGCCATGTGTGGCTTATTTGAGAGTCATTTAAAACCTCAGATCTACAAACGTACAATTAGTTTACCTATTTGATCATTAGTATGAGCATACATCAATATCTGGCTGCATGAATTATGTACTAAAACACTAAAAACCTCAATGAGATGAATTAGAGAGAACATGCTTTACTCACTTGGTTGATTTATTGCAGCAGGAATCGATATAAATTTCCACTGTAGATTCACTTCTTTTACCCACAGTGGGTTCAGAGTGACCGCTGATGGAGTTGTGAATGTCATTATCCATGTGAGTGCTCCCTCATTACACAGAGAACCATTCTTTAACCTTTTATGGGTCATTATTAGCAAATACAAACTCATCTTCATCTTATAGCTGAAGTTTGATATGAAATATTCAAGGCTTTTGCCAATTAGGCGAGCTGTCTGAGGTCGATGATGCAGGTCTGTCTGCGTGCGCTGTGATTGGTTGGATTTTGGAATTTTGGAGTCCTCTGATTAAAAAAAAAAACATTCTCAGTCATACTGTGATTCACTTCATTCAACAGCACAATAGTCACATTCTGTTCTGTGATGCTGCAAATGTAGAATCAGATTTTATGGTTGTGAAATAAAATTATTTTTCATATAAATGCATCAGTTTCATTGTGATATGACCCTGAAAATTTGATTTTTACATGTTTTTCTTCAGTTCACTGTTGAAATGCTGTTGGACTGAAAATGAATAATATCACAGTTTCTCTATATTCTTGTCATGAATGTCTGCTTTACCAGAACAGTTGACAAGGTTGATTGATAAGTCTTGAGCCCAGAGAGATGATTTATTAATCATTTTTACATGATCTTCTTCCAAATCAACAAGCTTCTGCAATAATGCTGGAGGGATTTATTCCTGCAATTCCTCTATTGCTGATAAGATGTGTACATCTGTTGCAAAAAAATGGGTTCCAGCTGAATCCTTTTTCATGTTTGGGAAGTAGAAGTCTGTGGGTGTAAATCAGGTGAGTAGGTTGGTTGCTGAACCAGTTTAAAGCCACAATCATGGCTAGCAGCCAGGGTGATGTCTGACATGCAAATTCTTTTTTTTTTTAATGCAACTTGTACAGCTCACAGAACCTTGGGTACAGCTAGCTTTTTGCAATAATCACTGAGCTCAAATGAATATAATTGATGTGCAAAAACACCCAAGGACTAAGCCAGCCCACGCTAACTGCTTTGTGTGTCAGGCTCAGAACTTATCAATCACCCTCTTCATAATGTAACTTGCTCATCACCTTCAAGGATCTTTTTTATTTTTATTCAATTGGATTAACATTTTAAGATAGTTCCAGGCCCTGAAAGACCTCAATTAACTTTGCTTTTAGAAAAGTGGGGAAAGTGTTTGCGTCGTACCCCTGAACTCACCTCAGCCTGAGTGGGTGGAGCTGGTAAACCTGAGTGACAGATGAAGCTAAGGGAATAGCAACGGTGACTTTGACCTGGGAAAATATTGTGCCACTGCTGAGATTAAACAGCAGCTGAATCAATGGGGGAGCTTACTTCATGAATAATGTAAAAACTCTCTTCAAAGTCCTGGAACGGGAAGCACAAACAGGTGTAAAATATTCAGGTGGAGATCATTTGATTGGCCTTAGGTCACATGTATAAACAAGGAATCAGAGGAGGGATTGGTACAAAGATGTCAAGATGTACATGTTGTGCCTGTGCATGATGCGTGACGTGAAAACTCATCATTATGGGATGCAGAAACTCATAATGAGTCTCTAACATTAATTTGGGTGTATAGAGAGATCTACTTCTTCTAATGTAATCCATTATAATCAAAGTTATGAGGGCTGTGCATTTGCGTTTCCCATTTGCAGCAGTGTGACTATTATCAAAATAAAATACACTTAGCCATTTCACAATGATGGTTGAGGAATATGCAAGAGCACGGAAAGCACCAGTCTGATGTACTTTGAGGAAATACTTTCCAGTTGTATAAATGGAGAAATGTAGCTCTCTTTATATGAAATATAAGAGTAAAGTTGCTCTGAGCAATGACACGTGCACAATTAATTCCTCCAGCTTTCAGATTCACTTTAAAGGCTCCTACAGATTGCACGATGTTGGGCTGTCGCAAATGGAAAGATGACAGAGAAGCATCAAGAAATCCCTGGTCGTTCTCACTCCCGTTGGTTGTTTTCCAACTACTCGTGCTGCAGTATTTCACAGCCTTGATTTTGTCATCTTTACACACCAAAATCCAGTGACGTAAATGCTGGCGCAGATCAACAAAGGCTCCTCAGTGTGGCATTATTTTAGAGAATAGACAGTCACCTGCTCAGTTCTAAGGTCATACCCTTTTCATGTTACTCATATTGTTGTTACACATATGAAACACACCTGGTGAAGCCAGTCGTCATGTAACATACTCAGTGTTTCATACATGTCTCCTGAAAGCCTCTTATTATATGAATATCACAGTATAAGTGTATATGGAGGAAAGATTTCTGCAAACTGATAATGAAAAAAGATATAGATAGATAGATAGATAGATAGATAGATAGATAGATAGATAGATAGATAGATAGATAGATTTTTTTACATAACATTTCAGTCACACAGCAGGCATTTTGCATTCAAATACAGTATTTTGTTGTGTTGCAGCAGAAAAAAGCACAAAAGTGACTCACTTAAATGGAATGCAGCCATTAATATTCATTTGTTGTTTAGACTTGTGTTACACTCCTGTAGTAATGTTAGCAACTATAAATGGTAGGTATTAATGAACTTTCAGTCAATAGACTTCCATTATACTGCAAAAAAAAAAAAAAAAAAAAAAAAAAAAATCCACAATACAAATATTCTGTAATCTAGTGTTGAATCAAAACCAAAAATGACTTTTTCTTTGTAAATATCTAGCCACAAAAACACTATCAGATATGAAAATTATAGAATATGATTGTAGCTTTGGCTAAATTTTAGAAGTTCAATATTAGTAGTTGTAATATCTAAGCGCCCTGCACACTCACATAGGTACTTTCACTTGATGATTAGATCTCTGAGGCTCAAGGAGGGCGGAGATTAAAAGTGTGTTTTGTCCCACCCTGACAGGAGAATAGGTAGTTAATCAAAAGATGTCTGCTCAGAAAAAGAGCTCCAATCAGGCAATGTAAGTGAAAAGACCTGTGTGAGTGTTGGAGAAATGAGACCACAAAGAAAAACTGGATTTAAAGACATTATGCATGGATGTACACTAGTTTTCTCTTAATAGATGTTTGGGATATGAATGTGTTATCCAAATTAGATTGAATACTTTCCTCACACAAATAAAGCACAGTCATCTTCAGATGCAGACTTCTTTTATCTCCAAACTCCTTCATGGCCATCAAACGTGCCAGAAATAAAACAAACATTATTAGCAGTTTCTTTATGTAAATTAAAGTGTTTCCTATATGGACACAACATCATCCAGTTAAACACACCACAGACAGTCACTGCATCACCTCCCACACACACCTATTCACTTACAGTTTAGTTTGTTGCTGGAATACAATTCATTCTGCTGAGCTGAATAATAGTGAAACAGCACCAGCATAATGCTCAACATTCTTCACCGGTCAAATCAATGAAGAGCAGAAGGCCTTGACTGAATGGATGAACATGTGTGGGTTTAGCTGGATGATGTCACTGCATCAGCAAAAATGCATGTTCATTGTGTTGCATGTCCGTTTCAGTCTTAATGGAAATTGTTGCTATTTACTTCTAGACTTATTGCTTTTGAGAGGCTGAAAAGGTTGAATCTAGTTGAAAAAGTTATATTTATGTCTTAAAGGACCATACCACCATTTTGCATGTTTGAGCCTAATATATTCAATTTTCATACATGTAACGTTACTGACAACTATTTTCCAAAGGATAAAACTGTATTTCAGCTTTCCTGATATTTTGCAAAATATCTTAATCTTTCAAAATCAAATATTCAAGCGATACACCCACCTTAAAAATCAATGTTTCACCTACTAATATTTATGCTAAATTATGAAGTCAAAGTTGTTAAAAATTCTGATAAATGTAAGTCTTCTTTTGGGACTATATTCCCCAGTGGAGACATACATTCACTCCAAGCTTTTTATTGGGCTTAAATGCTAAAATTACAAAACTTTGAAAAAACCTGCATGTATGTGTTTTTCACGAGAATGGATTACCTATCCCAATAACGTTTCAATTATCATCAAGTTGATTTTAATAGCATACCAGAATGAGCTGATACCAGGAAAAAGAATTTTTTTTAAACTCACCATTCATATGATTGTCAGTAACCTTACATGTATGAAAACTGAATACAGTATATTAGACTCAAGCATGTAAAATAGTTGGTATGGTCCTTTAAAAGTACTATCTAACAGCAGTTTTTCTAAAGTTTTACACTTACAGTATATATTATAGTAAAAGTATTTATTAAAAATGGAAGTGATGGTCTACATATGAATTAGCAGCAAAGCCTCCTTGGCAGCACTTTGACCGGTCACCTATTCACCCATGACACCATTGTGTTTCTCTTACTACAAGCTGAAGTCACACGCTGATGAACAGAGCTGCTAATGAGCTGGAAAGTGTGACAGGTGGACACAGTTTAATGAAACAAATTGGGTGATGAAGGAAAACCTTAATGATCACTGGGGAAATATTTTTCATGTTTAATTGGATTGTTAATGATGAGAAGTATATAGAAATGTGCTCATACAACGCAGCAATCCTGGTTTTGGTGAGTTAATACATCTAATCGTAGGGGTTAAAAGATATAGTTTAAAAGAGAGTTTTTGTCATGTAATCTTTGTTTTAACTGTCAGTAGTTGAAAATCATATTTCCAGTTTTATTTTTTATTGAATTTGGCTTTAATTTGTCAGATTGAGAAAGTTGCACTGTAAATAGAAATAGATAGGATGATATACTTTGGTGTGTGAATGCTCGATAAATATGTAAAAACTTTCACATCTACTTGTTGAATAAAGGATATATTTTTTTAAATGTATTATTCAACTTTGTTTAGCCCTTTGTATAGTATAAAAATATATTAAAATACATGGCTAAATATTTTTTTAAATCTCATTTCTAAAATACATTTTGAAGTTATTTAAAAATATTTTACAATATTGAAGTAAAAAAATTAAAAGTAAATGTAAAATGAAATGAAAAAAATTGTTAAAATATTAAAAATTAAATAAAAATAATATATAATCAATAATAAAGGTAATAAATTACTTTAAAAGTGATAGACTACATTCACAGCAATAGATTACTTCAAAGAAATAGATTACTGTTTTTGGCGTACTCTGCTCTTTGATACACTTCTCTGTTCTGTGTATTTATAGATGTGTAAAATTTCTATATAGTATTTTTGGACTCTACATGCTTGAGACTGAAAACTTTGCAGCGACAAGCCTCAGCTGAAGCTCAGGCAGCAAACATGGAATTTCCTCTTTTGTCATTTGACATGTTGCACCAATTCCATTCAATTTGTTCTCACATATTTTTCACTTTGCTACCTGACCTTTTTTTCTCTGTAGGCTACTGACAGATACGAAGCACGTAATGATCCCAGTGGCAGTGAGCTGATTGAGGATGACAGCGTTTGGTGGTAAGTGGTGGCAGCGAAGCTACAGTCCACACACAGATGACTCAGTGAGATGCTTGTTGCCCGGCGGGGAGGCTGCAGGCAGAGCCGATCTGTTCTGCTTAGCCTCTAGAAATATCAAACAGCTCTGAAACCCACGTGTGCCGTTTGCATTAAGGAGGAAATTTACAGAACATATTGGCTGTTTTGTGGTTTTACTTTGTATAGTGAGAGTACAGAGATGAACACAAAGTACTACACTGTCCATTCTTCCACACGTGAAGCCTCACTTTGACTTCTGCTCGCACATAAAACCAGAGCTTACAGATACCATGAGGTGAGAGCAAAATCCATTTTCAGACACGGATAACTTAAGTTTTAAAATTTTTAGCACACTTTCAGTACAGCTGTCTGTAATGTAATTTCACAGCTGTTTCTGTTGGAAATATGTGTTTATGACCAACAGTCTTTTTAGACCAGAGACAATATTTTCTGTGACTTCTTTGCCAAAATTGTCACACAGCAACCTTGGTGAAGGAGGAACATTTAATATTCTAGCTGCTGTTCAAATCAAAATCCTTATTTTTAAACATCACAGATTGTATTAAGGTCAGAAGTTCAGCAGCTTTTGACTTGAGTTGACCTCAGCCAATGATAAATGATTTTCCAACTTTCTGTCCCAGCCAAAGACATCTTTCGTAGGACAATAAACTGAATGCCTCAGTGTAATTATCAAAATACCAGATCAAAAACCTACTGACATACAAACAAACCACTAAAAACATAACCTCACTGGCTGAAGTCATTTCCTGGTAATATATACAAATCTGGTTACACAGTCATTAAACTGCACAGAATGGAACGTATGGAAATTAAGTTTCTTCTCACATCACTTCTCTGTTGTTTTATGCCAACCTGGAAGTGAAAGCACATGGGGAAATGTATTCATTCACCCTCAGTTGACAATGTGGTAAATGCCAAAGACCAATTAGCCTCCTGTGGGCCTCGCTGCTGGGTTTTCCACCAGCAGAGCCTTAATTCCAATCAAACGCCCCCTCCGTGGCCTGACATGTAGCCCAGCCTCAAGCCCACTGGACACACATGCATACATAATGTCATAAATTTATTTCACATTTTGACATCGCATAGGAAACAATGTGACTCAATGAGAATTAATTGTACTGAGAAAGTCAAGAATTAAATATATTTTTTATGAGCTGGTCATGCAGGTTAAATTGTAATTTCTAATTGGCTGTTTTCATGTCAGACACTGAACAGAACTTAGATGTTTTTCATTGTCTAGAAATAAGACTGGAGTGTTACAGATGTGTTGATGTATTCAGCATTTTTCTATGTTCTTCATGAATACAAATAACTTTGCATATTGAAATTAATTTGGCTTCTTGGAAACTGTGTAAATGTGACTATCAGATGTCTTCTAAAATCATAACCAAAACAGTTTATTGTGAGGATGTTACCCCCATTTTGCATGTTTGAGCCTAATATATTCAATTTTCATACAGGGAAGGTTGCTGACAATAATTTCTCAAAGCATACTACAGGAATGGTGAGTTAAAAAAAAAATCCTATATCTTCCAGACTGCCATTGGTTTCAGTTCATTCTGGTATGCTATTAAAATCAACGTGTTGATACTTGAAACATTCTTGGGATAGGTAATCCAACATCACAAACAACATGTGTATTCAGGTTTTTGTTTTTTTGTTGTTTTTTTTTAAGAAGTTATGTAATTTTAGCATTTAAGTGCAATAAAAAGCACAGAGTGAATGTATGTCTCCACCAGGGAANAGTTATGTAATTTTAGCATTTAAGTGCAATAAAAAGCACAGAGTGAATGTATGTCTCCACCAGGGAACATACTGTAGTCCCAAAAGAAAACTTGCATTTGTTGAAAAATTTAACTGTAACTTCATAAGGCTAACTAATAGCAGGCAAAACATCAATTTTTAAGGTGGGTGTATAGGCTTGAATATTTGATTTGGAAAGATTAAGAGGTTTTGGAAAATATAATGAAAGCTGAAATACAGTTGTATCCTTTGGGAAATGATTGTCAGTAACCTTATATGAAAATTGAATATATTAGGCTCAAACATGCANTTTGGGAAATGATTGTCAGTAACCTTATATGAAAATTGAATATATTAGGCTCAAACATGCAAAATGGATGGTATGGTCCTTTAATTTGAGAGTTTTCTACTGAAACAGAATGTTGAGGCAGGATTCAACCCAGGAAGGTCTCACATTGACCTGCTTTATGACATCAGAATTATTGTTTTCCCAAAATTTAGCCATTTCCCCCCAAAGTTTAGTCTTGGCATTAACTGGAATATAGAAACAAGATCACATTTCTTCAATCCTGACATTCCTGCATGGCTAATCTGCTGATGGTCAAAATTGATTTTAAATTTTTACTGTTAACTGATAGTCCTTTGCTCATTTTACAGAAAATCTCTGACTATATATTCTTCCTTATTCCATCAGATCAGATCTTCTGCTGTGCTTCTCCTTTTTTATTCTAAGGTCTAAGGTGACGGATTCTTTGCTGACTTAGAATAAGCTGCCTGAGAAAATCATGGCAGGGAAATTTGTCTACTTTTAAATCAGCCACTTTTTTTTTTTATTTTTTTTTTTTATTATTATTATTTTAGAATTCCACTCTAGGTTTATTCATCAAACAGAAGTTTTAAATACAGATGAGCCTCTTGTACATCATCAACAGTGCAGCATTCTATTCACGGTGTATCTCTTCTGTATTCCATGACGTCCACACATGAAGCATAATAAAACCCCAAATGAGAGTCTGATTGGTGGAGGGAGTGTGATTGATTGTCCTATTGCTGCAGTGATTGACGGTATAAATCAAACAGTGAGCATGTGTCTGCCCCTCAAACTTTAACGAAGGTAATGAATGAACATGAGTTAATTACCCTGGCCCTCCTCTCTCACTCTCCATTAGGGAAATTCACCGTAGCTTGTCCGGCTCCAGAAGCACCTGATCCATAAGTGATGTTGTGGCATCACCGGGGGCCACCCTGGACTCAGCGAACATGAGAACAGATATGTTGCTCATAAAAGTGTCAAAGTGTCAATAAAATTAAAGGACACGGGAAGATGGACAGCACTGATGCGCCATCTGTTTTTTAGCTAATGAAGTCAGTAACAGGGTTTTTTTTTTCTTCTGTGTTACCATCCTGACAGGGATATGAGATAAATTTAAAAAAAAAAACATAAACTTGTTCTTATTTCCAGGATGAGAGGTTTTGTTCTACAACAATAAAGGAAAAACTGTTGACGAATTGCTGGATGTATAATTAAAACTCTTGAAAATTAGAGAAAGGCTTATATCAACATTACTTAAGCTAATTACTGTACCTTTAGGTATAATACATGGAGCATAATTTGATGACACCATTTAGACAATTAACAGATTTGCCACTTGCAATTTCTACGACCTCTTCAGATTCAAATTTATGGGAGAGTTTCAGGACACTTAACAGCAAGAATCGGACTAATGAGCTGAGCCAGGGCTGTCCACAGATAGCTCTACAAAAATTACTGTTTCACACTGCCAAAAATGTTGGCTCAGAAAAGAGTTCTCGCCACGCAAACAAGATGTGATCTTCATATTTACCAACTGATTTGACAAAGTTCATCTGAAACTGATGTAGTTTATTTTCTCTTCAGGGCTGCTTACTTATTTTTTAAAAATAACAAGACAGGAACAAACAAGTCATAAATATCAGTCATGGAGCCATATGATAATATTTCTGTAGTTCCCTTTATGAAGTCAGGATGACTTCAGGAACCACAAAAATTAATTTATGGTCACCTGATTGACTACTTTTGTTTTTTGATTAAGTACAATTGAAGTACAATTTCTTCTGAAATGATAGGCTCCTAAGGAGGAGTCTGTATTATTGTCTCAGCCTGATGCCCCAATGTGCAGATATGCCCCAATAGCAGATTTTTTGTCCCAGACCCTCTTAGAATCTTATTGCGGCCCTGCAGGTTCAAGCACCAGATGAAGCTGCACTGTAGCTGTGTAGCAGCAAGGTCGTAGCAGAGGTGAATCTCATTGTGGAAACCCTGCCAAATTATTTCACACAGAGAAGCATGCACGACTTACATGCAGGAACGTTTTTATCACTAAAGCATGCATGACAGTTTATATTCAAATCCTACCTTTAAGGATACCCCTACTACCCCTAAGCTGAAAATTTGTGAGGCATGTATGACCATAACACCACTCGCAGACAGTGAACCTGAGCCAGTGCCATCAGTTTAACATCAGGGCTCGTTTCCTCATAGCCTTTAGGCAGCTGAGGCACAAATTTACCTTCCTGTCCTGCTGTGCGTGAGTCATGTTTGATACAAATGGAATTTATCCTTTTCTGAATGATATGTTATCTTTTCCCAGTGTGGTCTTGATTTTTGCTGCAAACATATCAAATAAGTAATTTTCAATTGTGTATCATCTATCCCTACAATTTTCCTCTTTAAACACACACCAATAACTGCATCTGGGCTGTGACTCGGTATTTAATTAATGATTCTCTTGGCCTTTTTGCAGGTCTCAGATGCATTTAATTAACTGGAATTTGTCTGCATTCATAAACAATTACAGAAACAGAATGTTGATGCTTAGTTGTGAACTCATTTTACAAGCTAGTGTTTGCTGCTGGAGTTTGTTTGTGTCCAGAATATGAAAGATATTTTTAAAGGGATGTATCATGGTGTTGCATGTCTTATAGCACAGTTTGATGAACATATACTGTCTTTTTGGGATGTAAAGGAAACCTACTGTTGCTTTCTGTTCTCTTTGAAATAATAGCTGTGTTTAGCCGTTGGAAGTGGCTATGCTGCTGCAAATGGTAAATTCAAAATGGGATAAAAACTGTAACTTTAGCCCAAAGTTTTCTGCTTTCAGGCATGATTATTTACATGCCAAAATGGCTAAAATAGGCAAAATAGAAATTCTAACGTTTTTTATTGCATTAACTGTAATGTAATTGTATTCAACTGCAACCCTACTGTCTTCTGTCTTTACATAACACAGAGTAACTATCAAAAACCTTTGCAGGCTGTTGCCAACATCAGAAGGCAGGATGGGGTTTTTGTTTTGGGTTCAGTTATGATACAGCTTTCAGTTGATAAATGCTAATCTGCCAGAAAAGGAACATAAACTACAAAAAAACAAAAAACAAAAAACAAAAAAAAACAGCCACTAATATTTTTTTATTTTCAGCTGAATAGCAAAAATATAAAAAATTTGCCTCAACACAGCACTATACTGCAGAGTTATTCAAATAGGGAAACAAAAAAAGCACTGGATTATTAAAATCTCTGTACACCTGCAGCATCTTTAGTGCTGTACAGTTTTGTTATGATCATTGAATTAATCTTAAAGGTAATATTCTGGCACAAAACATTAAAAATAAACATAAGACCCTTCGTAGCTTCAGCAAATGTTTACTCATATTTTCACATTCTTCTGTAAGCATTAGAAACTTCACAATAAGTGTATATAAAAAGCTTCCAGAATGATATTTTGCATTAAACAAGACATCAGCACACAGCTCAGATGCACTGTGGATTGTGGGTCATTGTGTCTTCAGCTGCTGCCCATAACAGCAATGAGGCAGACAGGGGCAATTATTCACCATAAAGCCAGGCAGCGCTGCCTGGGAGTAAATTACTGAAAGAGCCTCGACCAATTACTTCTTGTAATTGTGAGGCAAATCTCATTTGACAATATAACACCCTGGCATTGAATGGAGCAATAATGAGGCAAGTCCTCATTCCTACAAAACAGAGGAGAGACAAGAGGAAAACGCTCATCCGGCTGATGCATCTTCTCAATTAAGCATCGCATGCAGAAAGGTTTCTGACATAATCACGCAAAGCTCACTGAGGCTTTAATTAAAGCTTTTAAATAAGTATTTTTTTCTTATTCCTTTGAAATATTTTGAAGCTGTGTAGTTTATCCTACAGGTGTAAATTATGGTAAAATTTTGGCTGACTCAGCTTGAAATGCATTGACGGTATAAACTGCATATTTGGTAACTTATATTCTGTGCAAGAACAATGTTTATGAGCATTTTAAAACATTTCATTTGCATTCAAGTGGCTTCCTGCCATCATTTTAAATTCAGTCTCGACCTTTTAGGAAATTTTCATACACTGTTTATTGGTGGCTGTGCGGTATTGCAGCTAAATAAGACATACCATTAAATAAAAATTTTATTGTGTGGTTAGAGAAACATTTACCACTGAAAAGGTAAAATCATTCTTATATGTCCCACCCATACAAGAAAGGGTTAATGTATCAGAAAGTATACAAAACCGACGGAGGAATAAGAGTATATATCAGCTAAAGGCAATATATGATAACAGATTAAAATGCACAACAGGTATGAGAGAAATAGCAGTACAAATCCTACACAGGCGGTGAGATCAATATAAAACACCTATATGAGGAGAGATGGTTGAATATATGGCACAGATGTTAAAAAATAGATCTTCTGCCTTAAGGACATCCCGAGAGGCCCTGTTCATTTTATCAATACACGATTCCATGTGAATAATGAATGGGAATGTGTAAATCCAGTGTGAATAGATAATGGAAGTGAAGGTCCATCATACTGCATCCAGGGCTGTGGCCAGAATTTTGGAGTCCAAGATCCCCAGATGCCTTCCCACCCCCACCCTCAGAAAATTTCAACCAGACATCAGAANGAGTCCAAGATCCCCAGATGCCTTCCCACCCCCACCCTCAGAAAATTTCAACCAGACATCAGAAAGAAAATTGCAAAAATTTATAATTATTTGGCTTTTCATGTTTTCATGTTTTCATGTGCATTTGTTTCAACACAAATGCAAAAAGAGGCTGATTGCAGGCTTTTGCGAATAAAGGAATGAGGTTTACTTGCCCTTATCAACATGTAAAACCTCACACTGTGTTTTATGAATTGCCCATTGAATTTAATGTTATTGGAATTAAGCTTTTTAAAAAACATTCCATGTCCTTGCTGTCCTCAGAGTGGTTCTGAATTAATAGTCACAGGAAGTATGGTGTTATTTCAAAGATGTCAGCCCAAAATCTCTTCACTGCTGGAGATTCACAGTATTCTCAGTAGTACCTCACCTTGTAAAAAAAACAAGCTCAGAATAAAAACAAGACTGGTAGAAAAATGTTACATCACCTAATTTCACAGTTTGATAATATTTTTCTAGATGTTCAAAAGAAAGATGCTATGAAACCAGGAGCTAAAGCAATTGTGGTTCCTATAAACAGTATGTCTTCATAATACATCCTAAAGTATCATTGCATATCCTGTACAGTATGATTGTATGTCTGAAAAAAATGACTCTTTTGTGAGTCCCTGTAAGGCTGCATGGAACTTGATGAGGTCACTGGACAAATATATGACATAATTAGAGTTTTAAGGAGGAATAGAAAGTACAGAGGATGACACCACAGAGTGTTGCCTCCACAAGCACAAAGAAAAGATTTTTTTTTTTTTTTTTTTTTTTGAATGATTCACAGTTCAGTCTTTTTTAATAAGCCTTCCCTCGCTGTTAGACAGTAATGGTGCTGATTCTGACATAAAGGGTTGTTTGTTGCTCAGCATTAGGCATGCATTTCTTTTAAATCTTTGAGCATCAGGGGAAAGTGAAGATTTTATTAAAGGATTGCTGTAGTTATGCTACTTTTTCAGGATTATCATCGCACATCTTTAAAATCGCATTGATTGTGGTTGTGTCCATTCGTTCATTTATTGTGGCATTTTCTTAACATCGTATTGAGACAAAATTGTGATATCTGTTTTTTCAGTCATTTTTCTTCTCCTGGTTCATCAACGCTGAGGGCCAGCAGGCAGCGTTACCTCAGGAGGAATCTGAGAAGACAAGAGGCTTTATTTCAGGAGCTGTCGCTGTCTGCTAAGATGATCTGTGAAGAGCTAAAGATAGAGGCTCTATTTTAGTAACTGCAGATATTAAAGATACATATGAAACAGGCAAAGGAAAAGATGAATGATACCAGACTTATTCAGCTTCAACTTTTATGATACACTCAAATCTTCAGATGGTGACATAACACTATTTTCGATCAATAATCCCTTGGCTACTTATATGAAAACATGTATATTCTAGGAACAATGGTCATCAAAACAGGAAATTTGCATGATGTGCTAAAAACTTAATATTATATTTAAACAATTTCAGAATGTTCGGCTACATTACAACGTAGAACCTAAACAGGGATGAATGACTTGTTTGCTTAACTATGAATAGGATAATATTTAGAGCAAGCTGTTTAATCATGTATGACAGGAAATTAATTTTATTTTACAAAGCAGTTATGTATCTATTGTTCAGCTAATCTAAAAATATGTTTCCGCTGATGTCGCATCTGATTATGTTTGTAATTCATCAGCTATTTATTTATGTGTCATCGCTAAGGTGGCTGCTAAGAAAGGTTAAAAGAACCCATCAGATTTTATTAGTAGGCCATTCTTTTTGGCAAATAGCAGGACTGATAGAGGAAACCTACAATGAAGATGAATAACTGTTCTCTAAATGCCAGCCAACACAACTGCTGCTCATAGCACCAGTGAAGCATTTGGACATATGAAGTTTTAATAATTTAACATACATTTATTTATGAGGTAATTAAAATATCTGAAGTATCTTGTTCATAGTGAATAGAGAGCTGATCTCAAAGGGAAAGCTCTCAAATTACTGGTTTATCTATGTTCCATCTCTCATCTGTGATCATGAGCTCTGGGTAGAGATCAAAAGAATGAGATCATTTATTACAAGCAATAAAAATTAGTTTCTTATGCAGGGTGTCAGGAGGTGTGGATGTCACGAGGGAGCTCAGAGTAGAACCGTTGCTCCTTCATGTCAAAATAGGATCTAATCAGGACATCCAGCTGAAAGGAGACCACGGGTCAGACCCAGAATACACTGGGGGGATTTTATATATATATCCCACCTGGCCTGGAAATGTCTTGGGATCCCTCAGGAAGAACTGATGATGTAATGTGCATCAGAACCAAACCTATTTCCAAAGTCACATTCTGCATCGACATGACACCTCTAATTCTTGCTTATTTTAGCCAATAAAAGGCTGGTTTACCTTGATGCCAAAAAAAAAAATAAAATAAAAAAAAAAAAAAAAAATCACAATTTCAGACTTGGTCTTTAAACTTTTTAGGCCTGGAATCAAGCCGAGCAATACCTCGGAGTCTTTCCTCTGTGTTGCCAAATAGAATAATCTCTGTTTTATCTTATTTATATAGACTCTTCAGAGATTTGTCTTTAGGCAACAGTATGCAATCTTTTGGTTTGAGCCAGGAAGCGTATTTTTTAGTCCAATCTCTCTTCCTTTCCAATCTAACCTCATTATTAGCTTGCTTTACTTTTTATTACTTTGCAAACCACTGAAAAGCTAATTTAAGGCTAACAAGTGGATTTGAGCAGAAACAGTCAGCCATAGTCTGATAATGTGGAATGTATCAATCTTACTATTATATTCTAAGGCAAAAAGTTGCACATTTTAGTGTTAATTACTTATTATAGCTCAATGTAGACTGCTGCCATACTCTAATAGTGGTAACACAGATAAACAAAACCGCTCTCTGAGCCTTTCTTACATTTTTCATTCAATACCTGGCTGAGATACAAATTATTTTTCAGGAAAGTATCTCTTTTCTGTCCATCAGCACCACAACTCTTGATTCTTTTTTTATTTTTTTAAAGATGACTGAATGCTCTGTTCTTCTATGATTTATCTTTGCTTTGGGTGCAACTTCCTTCAACAACAGTCTGGCTGGAGACAGGTATACTCACGTCAGCACAAGTGAGATAAATTAAATCGACTTCTTGCTTTAACGGGATTTAGACCAAGCAGCTGAATTGATTTATTGCTGCCATCTTACCGCTGTGAGATGAGTGATGAACGTCTGTCAAAACTACCAACAAGACAATTTATAGCTTTTTTTCTATGACCTCCAGACACATGGGGCTTACTGTAATGTACAGAAAACTGTGCAATTGTGAACATGAATGTAATCTTTTGCAAAATTACAGTCACTCTCTTAGTGATGATTACAGAGGACAACCTTGTCTGCTAATGGATAGATCGATAGTGTGACATCACTAGATGCATATTAATGGTGCTGTGGTGCGTGTGTGTGTGTGTGTGCATGTGCAGTTTAGCCTCACAACCTACGGTATCTCTAATGATGTGAGGAAATGACATCAGGGGTGAGCTGAAAGCCAAATAATGAATCTACATCGAGGAACGTCTCCCTCTTTACCTCTGACCAGTGAATCCAGACTCCCATGACATCTGGGCAAGGAGAGAGCTAATTGGCCCCCCATATACTGTATGATGTCCAGAGGGAGAGAGAGAGAGAGAGAGAGAGAGAGAGAGAGAGAGAGAGAGAGAGAGAGATCAGGTCTTTATGTGATTGACACATACACCTGTACATCTGAAGCACACACCTACATCTCTCTCTCTCTCTCTCTCTCTCTCTCTCTCTCTCTCTCTCTCTCTCTCTCAAGTCTCTGACAAAAAAGAAGACATTTTTACCATTGTAAATATAACAATAGCTTTCCATCTCAGCTGAACTTTTGCACCATGCTGCAGTCAGTCAGACGGGGCCTGGGGGAGGCCCTGATGAAAAGGTTTTGTGTGTGGATTCCCCCTCCAGAAAGCTGTCAATCACACAGGCCCAGAGGTTTGAGGAGAACCTGGGTTCATGCTGGGAGCTTGGGGTGGTTTGGGAGTCGATGGTGAACTTGTAGGGGAGACATTTTGACTATAAAAAGCAATAGTTTGGACAGTAAAGTTGGATTTCCTCAAAATAGAAAAGATGGAACACAATAGCAGTATATATGAATATATTTTGTTGTTTGCTTTGTACCTGCAGTGTTTGTTTGTGGTCTGTTCTATACAATGATGTAACTATCAAATTATCGTATCTTAGCTCATCTTATTTTATCGTTGCTTATTTCAGCTTAGCTAATTTTATCTTACCTTGTTTAATTTTAGTTTAGCTTATCATAGTTTAGCTTATTTAATCTTATTTTAAATTAGCTTATTTTATTTAATATTAGCTTAGGTTATCTTAGTTTTAGCTTATTTAATCTTATCTTAAATTTTCTTAGTTTAGTTTAGGTTAGCTTAGATTGGCTATCTTAGCTTATTTTAGTTTAGGCTATTTTAGCTTATTTTAGCTTAGCTTAGCCTATCTAATTTTATCATATGAAAATAAACCTGTATTAGAGATTTTAACACATTTGTGAGATTAAAAAATTTAGAGAACATGAAAAGGTTAAAAACAAAGGGCTAAAAATGATCTATTTCTCATTGTGTAATCTTTGTAATCTCACGTAATCTTTGTGTTTCACCCATAGTGTAAATATTTGAAATTTCTTTATATATTTTAATTTTTAATTTGGCTGAATTGTAGTGTAACCCAAGGCAGGTTGTAGTAAACACAAAGATTTAGATGTTGATTTGGTGTAATGTTCTGAAAAGTTATTAAGATGAAAACACTATTTAACAATTTAAACAAAAGCCAAATTGTGAAATAATTCAGTTTGACCATAAAATATTAGCTTGTTTAAAAAAAGGCAATAAACTTGGATATGAAAATGAAGATTTATTTCCATACATTTTCCACCAATAATATAATGGAGGTTTCTTCCTCACTGCAAGCTAAATTCAATTTTTATTAAACATTATTTTGTGATTTTAAATTATGGTTGTTGCAGTGAATAAGAGAATGGGTTACTTCAGCTAAAAGAGCTGCAAGCTGTAAATATATTTTATTAGTCTGTGTTTTACTGTCAGGAAATCTGTGCACTTGTTTCTAAAAGCTTTTCACATTGAATCAGGGGAAACATCCATTAATATAAAGACACTGGACATAATTCTAACACTGTTTTTTTTTTTTTTTTTTTTTTTTNCTCTCTCTCTCTCTCTCTCTCTCATGACTTGCAACACATTGCTCCACCTCTGTCTTTCCTCTCTAAGAGCTATTCATCACACCCCTCCTTTCAGCTTGCCACTGCAGCCAACATCACTGAGACTCAAGCCATTTGAGTGAAATATATCCTGTGTGATCTTTGGGTGCCCAGGAAAGCCACCAACGCCCAGCCTACTCCCAACGCATCCTCCCGGGACTTGTTGCTTGGCAACACTGGCTGATTGGGTTAGCAGGGTTAAGAAAGGGTCTGGCACAAGCTGGAAAAATCAGATCACTCCCATTGATCATCTTTTCTCTGTTTGTCCTCTGAGAACTCGGGCCACGGCCGCAAAATCAAAGCCCTGCCATCACGTCTGAGAGGGTGTTATTACTCATACGGGAGGAGAGAGACAGGGCAGGCTTTGTGTGGCGGCTCAGTCTGACATCTCATACCACATTGGGTGTGATACTGCAACTCCTCAGAGTTGCAAATGATGTGTTGTAACTGAACCCTTTAAAGAAATTTCAGGAATCAGGAGAGGAAGAATCGTGTCTCAGGTTATCAGATATGGCAGCTCAATTTAAGGTCATAATCAATAGGTTCCACTTGTAGTGGGTGGGAACCATGCATGGTGGGTGGTGGGTTTCCAGATGCTACCCACTCCACCACTGAGCCACCCCTGGGGTCTCAATCAGGGGTGGAAATAAACTAAATACATGTACAAATACTATTTTGAGGTAGAATGTTTCCTTTTTGTGCTGCATTTTATTTATCCTCCAATGCATTTCAGGAAATGCAATATTATTCAAACTGTTTTGACCTTATATTCACAGGAAATTATTTAGTCTATTTTTTTATGTGGTTTGGTTATACTTACATTATTCAAAATTTTTGTGAGCACATTCATTTTTTCTACCTATTCAGTTATAGATTAATTTTTAGTATCTAATCTCCATGAACTCATTTGACATTGTCGTTTTTGGCAAATAGTGAATGCACCAGTGTTGACTGGCCAACTGTTCCGTCAGTACTGCAGGAATTGCTGGTGACTGCTGAAGTCATGTTGAGGTGTAAAGTGTAGCGTGGCAGTGTGCGGTGCGAGTTGGGTGATCCCGCCCACGTCTCTTTACTCATGCTGTCCCGAGGGGAGGCAGACACCCAGCCAACTGGTGTCACTGTTCCTGAGCCAAAGCAACTGAGTCGCTATGAAAAATGGGGCTGAGAGTTGGATCTCCATCTTCAGTTCACCAGACGATCCTTTGTTTGTCTTGTTTGCTGGTTTATTTTGCAACTTCTTGTAGGTACTACACAAACACAACACATAAAACCAACATGGATGGAAACAAAATTCATGGAGAGTCTTCATTTTCTTTATTTCAACAGTGAATAATGTTTTAGGCTATGTGTAGGCATGTGAGTGTGTCCTTTTGAAACCAATCTGCTTTGTTTTCCTTTTACCATGTAATGATTTTTCTCCATAATTTCTCCAATCTATTCTTCAGGTAGTATCCCATTTAAAGTCATGGAAAGAGGATCTACCTCTATTGAGATGGTATGATTTAGTTTATCATTATGACTAATTTTCATCCTCTTGAATGTGTTTTAACTTAAAGGCTCATGGTGATATTGGCTTCAAAGATTAGACGAAATTTTTGTTGTTTACAAAAATTTATTCATAAAATCTTACAACACTTTTTTTTTAAACATTTATAGACTTGATCCTTGTAGATTGCCATTTGTAGTAGTACGTTAATATTCATATTACTTCTCTACACACTATAGCTACAGTACAAGTATATATATATATACTGTATATATATATAAAGATATCTTCATTTTAGTAAGGCTATTGGCGCTTTCAGTATACATGTAGTTTCATGATGGAGAGTGGGAAGCTATGATCTGTTTCTCTACTTTCACAAAAATCTAAGTCTAGTGCTCTGAACACAAATTGCTAAAGAAAGCAACGCAAGCAAGAACGCTTGACATCTAAGCTTGATGGTTCTAAAAATCCTATTAAATGTGAGTGAAACACAAAAACAGCAACAACAAAAGGGTGAAATGTGAGCTGATGATGTGCAGCATTGTAGGGCCACTAAATAGCCATCTGTGATTCGTGGCGATTTTAAAGTCGATGCAAGGCACCACAGCCGCAAACTGCTTCCTGCGTCACAAAGCCTAGAGGAGAATGCAAAATTAAAGAAAGATTGATACCATAAATACGGTACAGATCGAAGAACTTTACTGCTGCTCAGCTTACTCTGACTCCAGAACTGTACCTTATGCACACAGCTTCCTCAAAAACTGGGAAGAAGTGTGCAGACGAGGGGAACTAATAAGATTTTTCTCAACTACTGAGATTTAGTTACACTGGGTAGTCAGTCTAAAAATACTTATGTTTTACCACAACTTTCCAAAAACTAGCATCTTGATCATTTAGCTTCTCTCACATATTCTATTTCTTTTTTTCTTATTCACTTTCATTTCATCCATATCTTCAAAAAGTCAGTAAATTTTGATTACTGTCAATTACAGCAGCTTATGTGCAACTAATGATAAAGCAGTAACCATGTTATCAATCAACTGTCCAATCAGAGCTTAGGTTATTATACAATATATATGTGTGGGTTACAAAATTTGCTGATTCAGCTGTTTGAGCAAGAGAGCCAAAAAATGAAGCACGAGTACATTCATCAGAGAATTCTTCAGTGGAGTGTTGAACATACAGCTCGTACTGAAATGTCAGTGAGAACAGAACACAAAACAACATCCAGAAAAGACAGATATGTATGTTCGCAGTAGTCAGAAAGCAAGCAAAACCATCTATAGTTGGAGTCGTCTGCACAGATGTGGTGGCTAGTGCAATTACTTTAATCATGCATCTATTGTAGTTTTACATTGGTTCACATGACAGAGAGGGAAGCACAATAGACCCAGAGGGCTCAACACAAAACTTTCTTGATATATGTCTCTCATGAAGAACAAATCAACTGATAAATTACCATGTAACAAGTACCATTTTTTTTGTTTGTTTTTTTTTTTTGTTTGTTTTTTGTCTGGTTTTCATTGGTATTTTGCATGTTGATGATACTTATTATATGGGCAAAGAGACATGGGAAAACCTTTAGCAAGATTTTCTAGGACTTTCCCAACACATGGAAACCACTTGGTAGAAACACAAGAAAGATTGGCACTTTACATGAGTCAAAGGTGTAAGCTCAGTGTGTAAACACTGCGGAAGAAAAGGACAAGAAAAACCTCAGGAATACTCAGGTCTTCATCACAGTGTCCTCATCTAGCGCTTGTATAACTTAAATAAATGAAATTAAAATTTTTAAAGCCAACTGGGCTCATATCTGGTCTTAACGGGATCATTACATCCAAAACAGGATGATGATAAGTCTATACCATCTGTGATATGTTTAACATAAGCAATAATAAGTAAAGTCTCTGCCACATTCATCCTGTTTGCATGAGGCTATATAAATGGGAATAAAAGCAAAATGTGTGAGGATCTAGAGAGACAGGAGCACAAATGAGGTGGAAGAAGATTGGGTTTAAGCATTCAGAGCAAGATCACAAAGGTTAAAGGTGAGACGGAAGGGAGGAACATGAGACGTCCCTCAAGAAACGGCCTCAGGAAAGAGCCTAAAACTCACCAGAAATTCGGGAGAGAACTGTTTCAGCCAGTCTCCCAATAAAGCCTCAAGCTCATCCCCGTCTGGGAGGGCATCAAAGTCTATGTCTTGTAGAATAGGGTGAAAACCTATGTCTTCCAGGCTGTTGTGAATAGAGACAACTAAACTCTTAATGTCACTTTACAAAAAGCAGTATTCAATACATTGATTGTCTTTTAAACTATTTATTTTCCTCACAATATCTTGTCACTAAAAGTTTAAAAGACAGGGCTGTTGGAGCATATGTGTGTGAACAGTTGGTTTCCCTCAATAAATAGGTCTAAAAATAAAAGTCAATGAATACATAAATATAGGCTATATTTCTAATGAACAAAAATTGGTCCACAAAGTAGATAAGTGTGTCCTCAAGTGCTTAAGTAGAAAATAAAAAACATATTATTATCAAAATTTTCATTTTAATGGCTTACTTCATACATAAATACATGTTAAAGAACATAAAAGCAATCCACTGATTGTTCATATATCTCAAAATGACTTCATCTGGGGCTGCACACACTTAAGTTTTTTTTTGTTTGTTTTTGTTTTTTTTTCATGGGGAAGGAGGATGCTACAAATATGCCATCCGGCGTCCTTTGTTTCTATATCTCTGTCTATACCTTTTCCCAAGGACTGCTGCCAGGTATTTCTTGACGGCCATTTGCTTTCGGTAGCGGCTGTAACTGTCTGTGAAGATCCCATCTGAGTGTCGCTTGGACAGAGGCTCTGTGCTGTCGTCCATCGTTTTCCCCCCACTGTGAGAGAGACAGGAAGGAGGTTTCACTACCAACACATTAACACATTCAAGGTCACATGGTGACCCTGCATGTGTTGGGGTGAAGAGCCTGGACATTAGAATCTTTGCGTCTCCATCTGAGATTTAAGTGTAGGGAAAATCATTTTCTGCCATTTTCTTAGAACATTTCAGAGAAGGTAATCAGATTTTTAATTCTATGCAAAAATCATCCTAAGCCTATGTATATATTCTCTAAGTTCTTGGACTTTAAACCCAGACTTGGAATATGTTTTGTCCTGCATGATAGGCCTACTCATCAGGGTGGAGTAGTTGCATCTTTGTCTTCCATCGGGAACCATTGGTCCCCTATCCTATAAATTATTCATCTGGAAATAAATTTTACTCTGTTGAGGTTCTTCCCTCTGCACCTCAGCAGCAGCATAAGAAAATAATCAATCAAATGCCCGTTTGTGCTCTTGGTGTTGATTTTATGAGTTTAATGAAGACTGACTAAGGGCGCCAGATTGAGCAGCATGTTGTCTAATAATGAGACCATAGACACACAGTACGAATAACAGCATGAATAATGAGCATTTAAAGGAGCAATTAAAAGAAAAAGGCACATAGACAGAAAACAATAAATAGAATCGGCATAAAAGAATAGATGTCAGTCAAGAAGATGTCCTTACCCTACACGCTTTGCCATCAGAGAATGCAGATATTTCCTTGCTGATAACTGACCCAGCGCTTTCCTGTAGGATGTATTAAACATGCCGTCTGCATGCCTTTCCGTTCTGGGATGATAGATAGCAGCAAAATCACTACACACCCAGCGCAATAGAAGAAACCATTCAAGCAGCTACACTGCAAAAAAAATATCCGTCTTAACATGTCACTTACTCCACTGTGCCGCCTTAAACTTTGCTTTTTCATAAAGAAAGTGAGAAATTCTTTGAAAATTTCTGCAGGATTTCTAAGCCAAGTGAAACCGCCAATTTGACAGAACAAACAGGATTTTAAGGCTTTTATAAAAAAGACACTAATCGACTCTTGCTTCGTTACGCAGCCAGACTTCAATTAATCATCTTACACTTTTCCTATAAATTCTCTTTCGATGCTTTTTGCAATTGGGATGCATTTCACCTTTCAGAATTCAATTAGAACAGAAAGAAGACGAATTCGTTGAAGGCATTTATTAAAAAAAAAAAAAAAAAAAAAAAAAAGATTTTCATTATCGACGATACGCTACATTGATTTAACACAAAACATATAACAAATATGAACAGAAATAAGACTGCACCGATGAGATGTTTAACATGGATGTCTGTAATGCTGAGAAAAGTTTAGGGAATGACAGTCACCTTTTGTCTGGTGGGTAATACAAATTGTAGACGTCCTCTGCTACAGACGGAGCGCTTCTCACAGCCATTTGGTCTCTGTCATATGCCAGGGAGGGTAAGGAATTCCCTCCCTCATCATAAACCTCACTGTCAAGTCTGCAAAAATGAGATATGACATGTTTTCACAATTGACAGTTCTCAAAGTACAGTTAAATAATATTTCTATGTTTAGGACAAGACATGAATAAGGTCGTTTTGATATAAACCAACAATATCCTTTACTCTCCGGCTTCACTCAATCAATCAGAAATTATTTAGATTTTAAATACGCAAATTTATTTAGTTCTACAAAGCAGTGATTTAAAAAAAAGTTTTCTATTTGTTTTCAGTAAAAGAATTTGTCTACAGTATATGTAAAAGGAAAGATTGAGATGTACATTACCACTGCTCCCCTGGGAATGTTTCCCCGCAATTATTTCTGTATAAGCAGCCCTATTGATTGACTATCAGATGATCCATTATGTTATCCAGTAATCCAATAAAGCCAACTAACTGAGACGGAGATTCAGATCATATGAGAAATCTTTCTTTAGTAAAGACTTTGCATGTCGTCCTGCTGCTTGAGCCCATCATGCCAAAAAGAAAGACAAATACCCAAAACTCATGATAAATAAGCATGTACATACCTAACATTAGGATAGCTAAGCCCCACTGGTGAGCAGTTGACGCTGTAATGCATTATGATTCCATAGATGAGTAAGGCTAAAGTCGCTTTATTGGACATTGTCCTGCTGCAAAATAAAAATGAAAATAAAAAAAGCGGCATTAGGACAGGCACAGGTGTATAATTTGGCAAGTTGTCACTTACAGTATCCAAAACTTAAGAATATTTCTTTGACTCTTTTGTTTCCGTGTGATATTCAGTTAGACTTTAATATCACACCTGTGAGTTCAACAGTTTCTTTAAAACAAAGCCATACCTGACTTTTTTTTTTTTTTTA
>VXCM01000044.1:113589-324274 GCA_014773175.1 Lucifuga dentata | reverse complement strand
CATTTATTCGGGCTTGGGACTGACACAAGGAGGACACTGGCTTGTGCCCCCTTGAGGCTGCATTTTAATTGTAAGAAACCTTACGTCTATGAAAATTGAATATATTAGGCTCTAACATGCAAAATGGCCGGTATAGTCCTTTAAGTCATCATGTATCATGCATTACTCTGCATGTTTGTTGGAATCGCTCATTATGAACAAAGCTGAATTTCACAAAATCGTCTTGTGAGGCTCTGCAAACTTTTTGATTTGTTTTCTGATGGAAAGTAAAATGCCAAGGTATCCCTTTGAATAGAAATGGAATCGATACACATAACAAAGTGATGAGTTGACTTTTTGGTGAATAAGCATTTTGCAATCAGAGGAGCAGCATCACACGCGTGGTGTCCAGTCTGCCGATGTTCAGATGTGGATGGAAATGTGAAGATGCTTGTGCGATCCAGCATGCGGGCTTGAAACCGTCACCAGTCAGAGCTTATTCACCAAAACATTTCTGTGTTCCAGCTCAGTTTGCCGTGATTCTAACCGCACAGAGAAAACCGCCGCTGAGGGACAAGAAGCAGTCAAACCAATCAAACCGCAAGTCAATCAAGCAGTTCATCAATCGGTCATTTAATCAGTCGCTCTCTGCGCTCCTCAGCGGAGGCGGTGTGAGGTCTGAGCCACGGGCGCCCAGCGTTTGATCCCTGGCAGAGTGGGTTTGACACCAGTCGCTGCTGCCTGGGGCTAGCACACACACGCTGACCGACGTGCACACACATGCTGAGTCACACACACACACACACACACACACACACNACACACACCCCCCCTCGTCTGGGCCTGCGCTGTGAGCTGTGAGCCGCCGTCACATCTCAATCTGGTGGATTCCAGATCACATCCAGCAGATTAAAGAAGGGCAAAGAAGTAACATAATTAAATGGCCAGGCCATGAGGTTATCTCGTTTCTGTAGCTTATGACGACAAACACGCTAGCCTGGGCAGATGCCAGTCCATCACACACACACACTCCATCTGCTTTAACTCTCAGTGCCAAGCTGAGAGCCTTTTGATTTCAGCACTGAGATAAAGCCCCAAAATCTCTCATGATTTGGCGTTCCAACCACCACAAAATGAATCTGGTTGCGAAAAGGCTACTTAAATCTTTGATGTTGCCAGGGCGTTTAATTATAAGCCTGGTTTCAATGGCTAGATGCTGTACAGGGACATGGACAAAATAAAAGAGACTTCACAGACTTCACAGTTATGTGGCTAGGGAGAGGGACGTCTGGGTTTCCATAGAGATGAAAATGACCCAGGTTAGCTACACATCGCAGCAAACACAAAGCTGAAATTGGTCTTTTCTGAAGTGTTTTCATAACCGATCCGTGCTCTGCAAACCTCCACCATGTGACATCCAGGTCGACTCGCTCGCAGCCGCAGCAGCAAATCACATGAATTCTGTTTTGAGGTGGATATTCCCTTAACGGGTTGCTGCTGCTTTTGGGACTGACTGCTCTGTTTCTTCCCCCTCCGCAGGTTAGCGGAAATGGAGAACCGTAATGGCTCTTATCTGAATGACAGTATCTCACCCAATGAGAGCATGTGAGAACCGCTTTTTTTGTTTGTTCTGTTTGTTCCGCCAGCCTGCTCACTCACCGATTGGCTCGTTGTGNAACCGCTTTTTTTGTTTGTTCTGTTTGTTCCGCCAGCCTGCTCACTCACCGATTGGCTCGTTGTGTGAATCGGCCTCCGTCCTGTTGCTTTCCATTGGCTGGTTGTGTGTCAGTAGTGTGTTTACGCGTGCACAGCATTCAGATCTAAACACAATACACCTGATATTACCATATTTTATAATATCAGTGTATTCCACATATTCACTTTTATCATCTATGTCTCTATATGATTATTTATGTTTATAACCAACAAAATAAGGGAGTGCTGTGTTCATGTAACCAGACTTTATTTCTATAAGCATATATGTTCATCATCTGTTTAAACTTTTCATTATGATCATGTATTTGTGTTTCCTGATGCACTTTCTTTTCTTTAAAACGACAAAAATTCATATTTCTCCGACTGAATGAGTAAATAAAAGAGGATTTTTTGCAGATTACAGAGAGAGGGACAGACAACATTACTCTTCTCCATTTCACTGATATCTGCGGGTTTTAATAAGAGAATTCAGTCTGCAGAGAGTTGTAATTCTCAGTGACTAAAGCGAACTGATGAATGTTCATGCATAAATGCAAACTGTCAAATTCTCCATTTTTTTTTTTTTTTTTTTTTGCTTCACTTTAAGTGATTCATCAAGTAAAATTATCAAAAAAAGAAAAAGATGGTTAAAGTTTCTCAAATTTAAGGATTTTAAGAGTTTTCATTGTTTTCAAATTGTACCTATTCTCACTTTGGTGTGTAAAAATATTCCAAATTAAATCAATTTAATGAAAATAATGCTTACGAATGATAATGATGCAAAACGCTGCCAAATAAGCTACTTGGAAGAAAACGTCTGTCTCCTCCTAAAGCAATTTCCAGCAAGCCCAAAATGAAAACTGGCTTTGTTTTTTCTCCTTTATGCCAAAAGAAACAAAAATATATTATCAGAATATTTGTCCCTTTATAACCCTGAAAATACATATTCTCTGATTCGGGGAAAATAGAATCAAAAGTAGAGACAAGTGTGTTTATTCTCTCTGCATTTTGGCCTTTCCTGACTATATTTTGACTAATTTAAAGACTTCAGTGGCGGTTCCACTCCCAGCACATCTGCTGTAGAGCGCGGCGGCCACGGGCGGATACGCATCGCTTTAATAAATACACTCAGAATGCATCTAGGGGCTACTTTATACCCGAGTGGAGTGTGTAAGACGCCGTAATCATTTTTAGGATGATTAGTTGTTTTCAAACAGCAGATATCTGCTTGCGTATTCAGACGAGAGGATGGCTTCAAATACCTGACCTAATTAAAATCCTCCCAGATACCGCGGGGCCAAGCGTGGCGGTGAGAGTTGGCAGAGCGCGGCTGATTGAATCGCTCCGAAATCACCGTTCCAAAGACGTTTCAGGACGAACGTGTTGGCGCGGCCCTCTCTCTGTCTCTGCCGAGGNTCACCGTTCCAAAGACGTTTCAGGACGAACGTGTTGGCGCGGCCCTCTCTCTGTCTCTGCCGAGGTTTAGATCGCACTCTGCTTTCATTCACTGATTTCTTTTTCCTCCGTGTGTGTGTGTGCGTGCTTCATGCTTCAACATCTCTGCGTGAATGTGTGTTCGTCTACCCATGGCGCGCGTGTGTGTGTTTGCAGCGATGACGAGCACATGTTGATCCAGCACTACTGCCAGTCTCTGAACCAAGGCTCTCCTCTCAGCCAGCCCCGCAGCCCCGCCCAGATCCTCATCTCCATGGAAACGGAGGAGAAGGGAGAGCTGGAGAGGGTCCTCAATGACCTGGAGCAGGAGAACAGGTCAGTGCGCAGACACACACACACATCCAGATGTGTGTGTTATTACACATTAAAATCTAACTTAACGTGTCTTCGCTACAGGAAGCTGCAGTCCGAGTATGACCGTCTGAAGAAAGCCCACGACCGGAAGGGCCTGTCGCCACTGCCGTCGCCCCCGGAGATGCTTCCGGTGTCGCCGCAGAGCGCCCGCGACGCCGAGCTCATCGCCGAGGCCAAACTGCTGCGGCAACACAAAGGGCGTCTGGAGGCTCGGATGCAGATTCTGGAGGATCACAACAAACAGCTGGAGTCCCAGTTGCACAGGCTGAGGCAGCTGCTGGAGCAGGTAGAAAGGGAAACAGCGCCCCCTTCTGGCCTAAATAGGAAAGTTCAACCAAATTTAAAGGGCACGCTTTTTGTTATTTTCCCTCATTTTTGTAGCGTAATAGGTTTGACCTTTTCCTCCATAACATGTTTACATCAACATGTAGCACATTTCAATGCCAATCAGCTGATTATCAGCTGATCACAACTGACCAATCAGAACAGAGCAGGCTTTTCAGAAGGAGTGCCGTAAAGAGACAGTACAGTGTAATTTTACAGCAGTTTCAAAGTAGACCTGCAAATGAAATCTGTACAGTATACACCTATATTTATTTATAGGTGTGTATTGTATATAGATTTTGTATTTAGCAATCAATTTTCCTCAATTAAGAAAACAAAATAACACTTTGAAAGTCACTGAAAATGATTTTACCAAATCAAAATAAGACATGTTAGATGTATAATTTTGAACCCCACATTAAATTTGACTCCTTACATTTCATTGAAATAGCCTTAAATCTGATGTCTGAATCCGTCACCACTTTGTCATCTTACTCAGAAGCTACTGTTAAACACTCTTGAGCAAGGCATTAACTCACATAAGAAGAGCTGAAATACAAGTTTCCTACATAAATAAAAGTTAAAATCGCTGGGATGGACGTTGTTGATCTGCAGTTCCCACGACTGTACCGAGAATCTGTCCAGCCTCTTGTTGTCTCTCTCACACACACACAAACTGTGTCTAATGTGTGTTTTTTTGTTTTTTTGTTTTTTTGTTTTTTTTGGTGTGTGTGTTTGTCAGACGGATTCCAAGGTGAACGGCACAGCTCTGTCCTCCCCTTCCACCTCCTCCCAGCGCTCCGATTCCTCCCTCCCTCTGCTCCGTGTGGCTGCCAGCCAGACTACTGACACAATGGGTACGAACACACACACACACACACACACACACACACACACACACACATTCTTAATTAAAATCGCAAGAGGCTGAATGTGTGATTGTGTCAGTTTCACACTTTCCAAACATATAAATAACAGTTTGACTGCGTCTCATTTTAGTGGCCAACTTTTGGAAAACTGTTGGAAAATGCAGTTATTGTTTGATATGCTCATGCACACGCACACACACACACACACACACAGACACAGCTCTTTAACACAGCTCGCTCCCTTCCTCTTTCAGGCGATGACGAGCTGTCCAGCCCTTCCCAAGATGTATCTGGGCTGGAGGAAGTGATGGAACAGCTCAACAATTCTTTTCCTTATAGCCAGGGTACACACAGACACACACGCACACACACCTACACATTTTTTCCTGAAAATCATAACAAATGGATTTCAGGTGTCTAAATAAAAAAGACTTGAATATTTTTGAGATTCTGAGCATCCTAAAGGTCAGAAAATAAAACTGATCTCCTCCCTCTCTTGAGACTCAAACTCCATCCCAGCTTTTTTTTCTTTTTTTTGCCTGGAGGCTGATTTTTCCTCTTTCTTCCTGTCTTCTTTCCTCCTTTTCTCCATGAGCCAGCAGGGAGACGGGGACATCCATGAGAGGTTAGTGGCTCATCTTTCTCTCTCCTCCTCCGTCTCCGAGTATTTCCATTGCATAAGTGCCAGATTTCAGGCAGAACAGGAAGAATAATAACATCATAAAGAGATTAATATTAAGATTGTAGCACATAGCACAGATATATTAGAGAGACATGATGATGATGATGATGATGCCGTGGGAAAATTAAATATCTGTCCTTTTTCCTGCTTCATCTTTAATTTCCTTTCCTCATTCTGTCTGCTCAGTTCTTCTCACAGTAGGAAATAGATTTTGTGTTGCGCTGTTGTTTAGCCTGTGTGTTTGTGTGTGTGTGTGTGTGTGTGTGTGTGTGTGTGTTTGACCCTTTCTCCCCTCTCTCCAGGCCCCAGCGTCGGCAGTTTGTTCCACATGGCCGACGATCTTGGCCGCGCCATGGAGTCGCTGGTCAGCGTGATGACAGACGAGCAGAGCGCCGAATAGCATGAGGCGCCNCCACCTCCCTGTCGCATGCTTTTATAGTCAAAACAACTGGATCGGAAACAGTTTACAGAGAATATATAACGTCTATTTTTGTGAAGGATTGCAGTTGAAGCAGCGACGAGTTAAAAACAAAAGAAAAAAATTATAACTTGTAGATTTCGGTAGTTTCTTAAAAAGTCCTGAAGTTGTTTTATTATTAACAGAGGCTGGTTTTTAAACTTCTATGCAATTGTATAAATCAAGAACNACGAGGAAAGACAAGATATGAATAATTGTGTTCGATGTGATCGTATATTTGCCATCTCTTTGTAATTGGGGAAAAATCTAAAAGTGTTTCAGACATTTATATATATAAAAAGAATGATTGTAATCATAAGGGTGCTTTCTAAGAGTAAAACATCTTTCTATAACAGAGTATACTACTGTCACGGTAATGCAGGCATCCTGGATCTTTGCAGTACATTGTGACACTGTGTGTGTGTGAGTTTGTGTGTGTGTGTTGTGTGTGTGTGTGTGTGTGTGTGTGTGGTGGTGCCTAATTTCCACATGACGTCACAGTTTTTTTCACATTTTATTTGAATTTATCTACTCATCCGTCCATTAACCCGTCCATCCGTTGCTTATCTGTCGTTCTTACGTTCCCACAATTAATTTCTCAACAGCAAAAGTTTTATCCTCGTATTTGTTTTCAAACGGTGTGTGTCGTGCGTAAGCAGATGTCGTAAAAAGGCCCGATTCAGAACTGATATTAGTCAAAACAAAAAAAACAAGTCACTTTTAACACACATAATAAAGCATAACTGGACATATTTTGTTGGCTTCTTCTAAAAATTAAATAAATGTTTAAATTTGATGTAAAGTGCAGATTTTTTAAAGGTGATGTCATAATTAGTGGGTCTGCGTTGGACCTTGAAAGCTCAGTTTGTTAAGACGTCTTGATTGTCGCACTGGCACAACTTAAAGGACCATGCTGCTGGTTTTGCACGATTGAGTGCAACATATACAACCCCTAAAACTTACTACTGAAGCATTAAATATTAGAATAGGTTTTTCTACCTTCTGGACTGTCATTGGTTCCATTTCATTCCAGCAAACCATTGGTGCGGTCCTTTAAGTTCGAATTAATTTAAGTTTGAGATTCTGTTGAGTTTGTCCCTTTCAGACATCTGTAACAGGAAGTCAGAAGAATGTTATAATTTGAGTCTCGGCACTACAGTGTTACAAGGCTGCTAGCTTGAACTTTATTCTTTTCATTTTGAGCAAGATTACGAAAAAAATGAATTCTCGTAAGCGCTACCTCGTGTGAATTACCAGTCCACCCACAGGCGATTTCTCTACTGTACCCTATCCCATTATCCATGCTTGGTTATTAATTGATTATTACTTATTGACTCAGTTATTCTAACTGCAGGAGCCTCAAATCTGAATGTTCATTTCTTGTTTCTGTCAAAAGCGGAATCCGTGTGCACTACTGTCATACTAGATATTGTTTTGTGTGCGTGGATGATGCATTTATTCTAGCAGTGTGTTAAGTTTTGCGTTTATCTTTGGTTAAACGGTATCTTGTTTTGTGCTGTGTGAGGTGTTACAATATTAGCATGTGTGACAAAGTAAAATCCATCGTTTTTCGCAGCACGATCCAAGAGATTTAGTTTCGATCCAGACACTGAATTTGATTTTTCTCATTTCTGACGTTTGCATTTCATTCTTCTTTTTTTTCCCCCAAATAATGAGTCAATACTTCACAACATATCAGATTCCACCAAATATATGCCTTACTACTGTATTATAAAATGCTTTACTGTATATCAATAAAGCACGCAGTTATGTTGATTTGATTTGACTCTCCTCCTCGTTTGATTTGATTGATCAGGATTTTAAAGATTTCAGAGAACAGCAAATGTACAATGGTGTTTATTTTGGTTGTATTCGTTTAGAGACATTGATGATGCCCTTTATTTTCACAGTAAAAGCCTCAGTTCTAAAGTGACATTTCCCAGTTTCAGATTTTGCTTTTTCTTTAAAACTCTGCCTTTAAAGGACCATACCGGCCACTTTTTAATTCACCGTTCCAGTAGTATGCTTTGGGAAATGATTGTCAGTATTGTAACATGTATAAAAATTGAATATATTAGGCTCAAACATGCAAAATGACCGGTATTGTCCTTTAAAAACCTGCACTCAAATTTTAGAGTTGAGAATCCATTGTTCTGATGAATGTCGTAACCTCTACTGCTGTTTTGGCCTAAAGCTCCACCGACACATTCCCACAAGAGTGTGTCTGAAAGACCTCATCCTGTACGCGTACAGGAGCGGGTTGAGGGCCGAGTTGGCGTGGGAGAGCAAAATGGCTCCGAGCGTGAGCGACATGGGAACTTCACACTGAGGGCAGAGCAGCAGGATGCAGTTGATGCAATGAATGGGTATCCAGCAGATCATGAACAGAAACAAGACCAGGAAGAGGGAGGTGGCCTTGCGGAGCTCCCGGCGTACGCGTACACTGGATTTGCCTTTGTTGGACACTCCTTGGTGGGCGACAGCAGATTCAGAATTTGAACCGGAGCTGCCAGAGCCAGCTGAGCCGATCCTGGACCCGAGCTTTGTATAAACAGCAGTAGCCTCAGTGTCAATGAGAGACCCGGAGCCAGACTCCGTCTCCTCAACAACCCTTACTTCAGCCTCACGCTCTCTCTTTGCCTCTCTGACTCTTCCTGTCCCAGTCTCTGCTCCTTTGGTACCCCCAGCTGCTGAACCCTGACCTGCAACGTCCTCAGTCCCCGTCCCAGGCCCAGTCCCACTTTGAGTCCCAGTGCTCTCATTGACAGCAGCTTTCTTGACCTCTGAAGTTCCCCTGGCCACAGTGATGCGTCTGAGTTGGCGGCGAACGGTGATGAAGATTTGACTGTAGATGATGAACATGGCCACCAGAGGCACCAGGAGGCAGAAGAAGAAGTTGAAGTAGACCATGTATCTCATGTCCACCACGCAGGTGAAGATACAGTATCTGGAAAGACAGGTAATGTTTGTCATTCTTTGTTTCATTGTTATATCCATCCATCCCAATCCATCATTCACTCTTTCATCCTCATCTTCTTACTTGGCGTCTGCAGGTTGTCGTTGCCAGTCTATGAGTGGAATGCAGCCGGTGATGACACCCAGGATCCAGGTGATGAGGAGGGCCAGGCGAGCATTTCTGGGGCTCATGATGCGCTGGTACTGGAAAGGCATCAAGATCGCCACGTAGCGCTCTGCAGCTACTGCCAGCAGGCTCAGGATGGAACTCTGGGAAAGAAAGTTTCTGCACTGAATCATATTAGACATCAAAGAAGGTCTTTGGTAAATCAGTTCTTGGACAAATATTGCATGTTATGTCAAGTTTTGGATCCATTTTAGGTCCCAGGCTGCAGAGAAACATCCTACCTGCGTGAGCACCATCAGCATGCTGAGCAGGATGAGGCAGAGAGGGAGATCATGATGAGGACGACCCAGGTTGGTCAGCACAGCACAGGGGATGGCCACCAAACCCACCATGATGTCTGCTACCGCCATCGACACCTTCTCTCACACACACACACACACACACCTGCACACTTTAGATCTGTTCCACCATGAAACATTTAGACTTTACAGTGTAAAACAAAAGCCACCAGACGCCTCACCAGGAAGTAATTCGTGACAGTGCGAAGCTTCTTGTTCCACGTGACAGCCAAACAAACCAGAACATTTCCTATGATGGCCAGCATGGCGATGACAAACTCTATGGCGATGTAGACTCCTTTAAAACGGGGCTGGTAACCGTACGGCATGGACGCCGTGCAGCTATCAGAAGTTGAGTTCATAATGTCAGAGAGCCTAGGCCTCCGAGGTCAGGGAAAACCTGGAAAACGGGATGGAATATGAAAATGATGATAATTAAGAAAAGTATGTTAAAAAAGAAAAAGTGTGATGACCCCCAGGAATATTGGGCTTCCAATAATACAAAAATCAGGTGTCAGGGCTGTGATTTGAACCCCCAAACTGTTGGATTTGGCCTTCAGAAGGAGAGTAATATGGGCTGCTTAAAAGATTGAGTTTAGTTTTAAAGACTTTGTAACATTTGTGTCAAAGATTCACACAATTACACAATAAATTCAGCCAAATTGGGGAAGAGCGATGTGGAGAGAGAGGAACAGGCTCTGTGTTTGTTGTGAAGCCAGGCCTTTGTGCTGACCTACTGAGCGGTGAAATTGTTCCTGATAAGGCACAGAAACAATGGCACACGCTCACGTATGAATACACGTTCGTGCAAAGACGGGCAATTACTATTTACCCTCGCTGATAGGAATTCAAACTGGCTGCCTGTTGCTGTGCACACGTAAATAATATTTGAAACAGTAATTTGTTGTTACCTGTTAAATAAGTGAAAATTAACCATTTTTTTGGTTTGTTTTTTTCAAATTAAGAACAATTCCAGAAATTATGATTTTTAGGACTTTATAGAAACAGACAAAACAGTGCAAAAGTTTAATTTCTACATTTATTCCCAGTTATTCCTGTGCCATTGTAATTCCTGTACAGTGACCAAATTGATTATGATATCCTAATTATACTGTATAATTGATAAGACAATATCATGATGAAAGATAAAACCCAGCATGTTGGGTGGATAAAGGGGATTCACACTGGGATTGTGATGCCATCTCACCTGAATTAAGCTTCCGGTGCAGTCATCAGACTCTTTGGAGTGTCCAGACAATCCAGGACGTCTACAACACTGCGATGCTGCCGATGTGCAAATTGAAAGGAAACGAGGAAAGAACCTGAATGTGACCTGCTGAGGTGAAACCACACCCACGTCCACATGCACCATTTCTCTTTCTGTCCCTTGCTCTTTTCCTGTTCTTTTTTCTTTCCCTTTCTGCCACTCAACCAGACAAGGCAATGACCATCAAAAGGTAAACACGTCAGACATNTTTCTTTCCCTTTCTGCCACTCAACCAGACAAGGCAATGACCATCAAAAGGTAAACACGTCAGACATCAACCTGATCAATGAAAACAGCATTTGCCTTGTTGCTCTGGATGTGTCAAGTGGAAAAGTAGATATGCTTTGACGTAAATCTCTCGTGTGTTGCAGACAAAACAAACATGTTATCTTAACATGTAAGTTATGTACGCTTGACCTAGACTTTACTTATAGCATTGTGATAATGCAATAAAAATATTGACTGAATTGTGCCAGGCATGTTTGAAGTGTGACAAAAAACAGAATAAGTCAGATGATTGAATAAAAATGAGCATCTTTGAAGTAACTTGTTAAAAATCAGATTTGTAAAGGAAAAGAAAATAGACTGATTTCTGTTGTTGTGAAATGCAATCCAAAGTCTGACACTGACAGTATATTTCAGATAAAATCTTGTGTGGAATTTGTAGTGGAAGAAATGAATATTTAAAAGTGTGGATTTTGTAAATCCCCTCAGTTTACCAGGCCTTTTAGAAATTATTTGGACTGTATTTTCTCCCAAATTAAAGTGTTACATGTTTTGTGTCTTTGTAATGGCTTATTCTCACCCTCACCGCTAGATGTCGCCAAAACTAACATTTATTTTGACAAACCGGAAGTTTTGTAAGTCACGTGACTTTGGCTCAACACGTGTTCATGCTGGAGTGTGGAGCTGTGTTTTTGTAACCGAGTGACACTATTAATAACTGATAAAGATTAAATAAAATCTGTTTATGTGCTGGCGGTGTGCTCGCGTTTGTTTGCAGAAGTGAGGCGGTCCTGGGAGCTTCAGAAACGGGTAGAAATGTCTGGATTCAGCGCTGAACTCATCGATTACCTGGAGGGCAGAATTTCATTTGAGGAGTTTGACAGAAGGAGAGACGAGCGAATAGCCATGGTAAACCCCAGCTTTATCAGCTTTATCTCTGTCATTCTGTGCAGCTTTCTTTGTTTTAATTGCTACTGATATTCATTCTTTGTCTCTAACGATTTGGATGAATTATCTTTGTTTGCGTGTTATGGACAATAAAGTTTTTTTTTTTTTTTTTTTTAAAGTTAGCTTAACGAGCTAGCTAACTAAGCCTTGCTGCTGTCACTACCGATTTGGACCAGAAACCTGATTTGGTCCGGAAGATCCGGTCTTTCAGCGTTGTTATTTACGGCAGTTTCTGTGTAAAATACGGAGAAAAAAAAAAAAAAAAANAAAAAAAAAAAAAAAAAAGTTCAAAAATGTAAAAACAAAAATGTAGTTCTTAAGGGTCTAAATTTTATATACGTTGTTTTTGAAGTTACAGTAATAAGTTGAATGAAGCTGTTTGTCACAGTTAATAACATTTAAAATGTAAATAATATATAAATTATATTATAATTACCGGTAATTTTGACTAAGAAGTTAAAAAAAATTATATATACATAAACACATACTATTACTGTTATTTCTAATGCTACTACTACTGCTGTTCATAAAAAATAATAATAACTCCTACCCTAAGATATTGTAATTAATGAAAATTTTTATCTTTTAGTGGACCACTGGATTTTGGTAGTATTGCATAATCATTTTTAAAAATTAACACGTTTTTATCAATTTGTATTTATTAACATAACCAAGAGACTTCAGTGTGTCNTTTTTAAAAATTAACACGTTTTTATCAATTTGTATTTATTAACATAACCAAGAGACTTCAGTGTGTCGTCTTGTCTGTGTGGCTGTATTGCATTTCTGTATTTGTCATTAATAGTCACAAAAAAAAAAAATAAAAATCTATTCAAGCAGGATTTGATTAAAATGAAATGAATATCTTGAATCAGTTCAACTGCAACCACAATGTGATTTTAGTAAATGTTAATATGAAAAGAGTAAAATGTATTTCAAATGTGATCAGGTGATATGAGGTGGTATAAGGCCCGGAGTGAACTGGAGGCAGAGGCTGCTGAATAGAACATACAAAGTTTATTTACAATAACTTACAACTGAATCGATAATCTTTCTATAATATAACATCCATAAGCTGAATGGAAACACATAAAGAAGAATGAAAAATAACAACAAAAAGAGGTTACAGCAAAGCAATAAAAAAAACTTAGAATTACTGAATAAAAAATAANAAATAACAACAAAAAGAGGTTACAGCAAAGCAATAAAAAAAACTTAGAATTACTGAATAAAAAATAAGCACTGTGAAGCCAAAGAGAACTGTGGGGGTCTAATATGTAGAAATACCATGAGGCTAATAATATGCTAATAAGTCCCCGTCCTGACAGAAATATAAAACATAATTAAATGCTTAAATTACATTATATCTGTTACAGTTAGTTTTTTCAGTATCATAAAAACGGGCATTTCTGGCAATCTATTATTTATTTTCTATTTTCTTAAATAACTACGTAAAGTTACCTTTAATNGGGCATTTCTGGCAATCTATTATTTATTTTCTATTTTCTTAAATAACTACGTAAAGTTACCTTTAATGATGTACAGGACTTCGTTTTGTAAGTTTATCACATGACAAATGACAACAACAATGAAATTCATTTGTTTAAATTTAATGTCAAAAAAAAAAAAATTTAGTGACATATGCATGTTGTATTAACCTTAAATGTCATAAAAAGAAACTGGCAACCGGATGTAGACGCATTTTCTAAATGCGATGTGTGTGGTCCAGATCGTGTTTCCAGGTCAGAGCAGGTCGTGACGTTTGAGGTTCAGAACGAGCAGACCCAGTATCATCATTTTTACCTCTTTAAATATCAATTTTACATGCTGTATTTTGGATAAGTCACATAGGTATGTGTTTTGGTATTAAATGAGAATTTTAAAAAAATATTTAATTTCTTTTGCATTCAGACTTCAGCTGAAGATGTGGAAGAGGANATGAGAATTTTAAAAAAATATTTAATTTCTTTTGCATTCAGACTTCAGCTGAAGATGTGGAAGAGGATGATGATGATGATCCTCAACCCTCAACCTCCACGCAAACTCCCAGCAAAATTGGTAAGTGTCTGCCTATCTGAGTATATATATAATTATTTAGTGTTTGTAGTGCTGTAGCAATATTTATCACACCTTCTGNCCTATCTGAGTATATATATAATTATTTAGTGTTTGTAGTGCTGTAGCAATATTTATCACACCTTCTGCGTATTTAATTTCATTGCTATGGCTATGGCTATGCATATAAGGAGCGCATGTATGTGTGTACATATATTATGTAATCGCCAATCAAACTTTGTTCAGCATTTGATCATATTTTGCATATCGTCGTCCATCAGCGTCTTCTTTTCTCTTCTAAGAGGAGGAAATCAGCCCAGGGGTTCAGCTGGCCTTTGCCTCCATACTGGGAGAAACACCAGCTCAGCCATCTTCAGAAGAAGAAGAGGAGGAGGATGAGGAAGAAGAGGATAGCTTGAGCTATGTTGACCCTGAAGACGATAAGGATTACGAAGTGAAGGAGGACCTGAAGGCGGAGATAGAGGAGACAAAGAGGAGGCGAGGAGGTAGAGGGAAGGGCAGGAGGAAGAAGGAAGAGCAGAAGACTGAGAACCTGAGTGTAGGGGATGTGTTTGCCCTGGAGATGGAGCTGAACCGAGAGAACAAGAAAATGATGAAGGTAAGATGGACGGTGATGGACAAAATGTTTATAAATAATGAGTTTTCTACATTGTCCTCCTCCTATTACGCCAGATGTTTGCATGTTAGTGGTGTGTTTTTGTGTGCGAGCAGGAGCGACGTCATCGCAGCAAACTTCCCAGGGCTCTGAGAGGCTTGATGGGAGAGGCCAACATCCGCTTTGCTAGAGGAGAGAAGGAGGACGCTATATTGATGTGCATGGAGATCATAAGACAAGGTATGAAACCTCTCTCTCTCTCTCTCTCTCTCTCTCTCTATCCCCTCCCCAAAGGCACATCCAAATGTATCTCCTCTCCTCCTCTAGCTCCCCTGGCCTATGAGCCTTTCTCCACATTGGCTATGATTTATGAGGACAATGAAGATTTAGACAAAGCTCTGCAATTCGGCCTGATCGCTGCCCACCTGAACCCCTCTGACTGCGACGAGTGGATCAGACTGGCAGAAATGTCTCTGGAGCAGGACAACATCCGACAGGCCATCTTCTGCTACTCCAAGGGTAAAGCTAATGCTCTCGCCTTGCGTTTATAAAAGAAACAACCGGAAGCAATAGGAATCTTTCCCAAAGATAGTTTAAGGGTCAAGATCTCTCTCCGTTCTCTTCCTTCTCCTGCATCCACAGCCATCAAGTACGACCCCACCAACGTGGGCTACCTGTGGGAGCGCTGCAGCCTCCATGTGCGTCTGGGCGAGCACAAGCAGTGCATGGACGGCTACCGCAAGATCCTGTCGCTGCTGCCGCTGGAGGACGGAGAGCACTTCATGCAGCTGTCCAAAGACATGGCCAAGTACACGAGCACACACACACGAGCGCTTGTTGTGTTTTAAATGGAAGCTTTGAATGCGTGTGTGATAGCTGGATGGAAATGAAGCTCTGATCTGAATCTGCTTGTGTAGGAGTTACTATGAGAGTAATGACTTAGCCGCAGCGCTGGGCGTGATGGAGGAAGCTCTGGCGCGACACCCCAGCTTGGTGAGCGATGACATCATCAACATGGCAGCCGAGCTGTACATTGCCAACCACCAGTACAGCAAGGCCCTGGAGGTATGGTTAGAAATTGTGGAGAAATTGCACTTGTGGAGTTTTTTTGTAGCATAACCTCGTTTACTGTATGTCTTGAAAGTGTTTTATCTTGATGAAATTGTTTGTGTGTGCGCGCGTGTGTTTTCGTTCGTGTTCCTAGGCCTTGGTCCAGTTCACAGGTGTAGTTCTGGTGAAGGCCGAGCCAATGTCTGACTCCACGCTGCCGACGAAGGAGGAGAAAATGGAGGAGATGAATGACGAGTGTGCAGAATTGAAGACAGAGGACAGAAAGGCTGCAGAGGAGTTCCGTGAGTTGAACTTCCAAATATTTGATCTCTCTTTAATTTCCCATTTCCATTTTAATGAAATTACATGTATATAAATTACATTATTGTCACCTTATAATTTCTTCTTATACATAAAGTATTCTTATACAGCTTTTTATACAGCCTCTAAACTCCCAAATAATAAAAGATATCTTCTTAGTCCACAAGATAAAAATACTATTCTCTGTAAAAATGAAATCTGAAATAAATACTGATTTTATAATCTTTAGTAAAACATATTGTCATTGGGAAACTCTTGAAGGGCTGAAAATACTCAGAGGTGCAATAAATGTGACATTTAATTGGCTTTGGGAGTGTTCAAGTAGAATCTCTTTATCAGACCCAAGAGGCATTTGANTGTGACATTTAATTGGCTTTGGGAGTGTTCAAGTAGAATCTCTTTATCAGACCCAAGAGGCATTTGAATTTCAAAGTTGAAACTCTGTATGATTAATGATTCCTTTAGAAACTCAAACCTTGGAACAGAATTTAGCAGTGAAAGGAGGAATTTGTATGATATTTGTGTCCTATTCCAAATTAACTTTTCAAGAAAGTCACATGTATTGTTGGCAAATGTGTGTGTGTCCAGGTGAAATCATGGCGGTGGAGGTACCCGACAGCGTCCCGGTGGACCTCAGGGCAAAGCTCGTCGTCTGCCTCATACACCTGCACGTCTACAAACCTCTGGAGGTAAAACAGACTTACAATGTTTTTGNATCGTCTGCCTCATACACCTGCACGTCTACAAACCTCTGGAGGTAAAACAGACTTACAATGTTTTTGTAATAACATATTACAATTAAGCATTTTTGCTATAACAATAGCGCAGTAATCCTGACCCCGCCCACCCATAGGCGCTGGTTGCTACGCTGACGGAGCAGAGTCCAGAGGAGATCGGCGATTTGTATCTGGATGTGGGTGAGGCATTCCTGGAGCAGGGCGAGTACCTGTCCGCTCTGCCTCTGCTGTCCGCCCTCGTCGTGTCCAACAAGTACAACCTGGCCGTCGTCTGGCTCCGACACGCAGGTGGGACAAATGATGCAAACATAAAAATCATTTGAAGGCTCCTCAATACTTAGACATGTAAACATTGTTCCAGACTGTCTGAAGGCACTGGAGCACCTGGAGGAGGCAGCAGAAAGCTTCAGTCGGGTGGTGGAAATGGCTCCGCAGCACCTGGAGGCCCGACTCTCTTTGGCCACCCTGCAGCAGCAGCTGGGCCGGCCGGAGNGAAATGGCTCCGCAGCACCTGGAGGCCCGGCTCTCTTTGGCCACCCTGCAGCAGCAGCTGGGCCGGCCGGAGAGCGCCCTCAAGGCCCTGGAGCCCATGTACGACAGCGACACGCTGGCACAGGACTCATCAGCTGCAAGAAAGGCAAGGCATCACGTGTGTGTTGTTACCAAGGTGACAGGTCCCAAACATGCTTTTGAAAAATAAGACAAGATTTGAAATAATTAGCGTGTGTGTGTGTAGGAATTGAAGCTGCTTCTGCATCGATCCACATTACTGAAGACTCAGGGCCAAATTCAGGACTACCTGGACTCCGTGATCACAATGATCTCCATGCTGCTTAAGGTAACACACACACACGTGCTCTTTACCCTTCTGTCCACAGAAAAATCCACCTCGGCTATGCTTTAGAAAATGGTTAGACAACAAAGTATATGCAATTTGTAATAAATGCGCTAAAACTTGCAAAAACACCAACATGGTCCTTTAAAGCATACACAGAACTCATTAGTGATGACATTATAAATACAAGTGGCCTGAATTCTCAAGCAGTGAACTGAGCTAATCACGGACACACATTAGTTATTTGTTTTTCGGTGTGTGTGTGTCACAGGTGGCCATGCAGCGTGCAAAGGTGTGTGTGCGCACTGTCAGTGTGTCGGGCCAGAATCACCTGAGACTGGTAAAGGTCAAAGAAATGGCGTTGGATGTGAGCGACCAAGAAGCTGCTTACCGGGACAACACAGGTGCGTGTATATGTGTGTGTGTGTTTTAATTTACGTCAACTTTCTCATTTGTAATATTGCTTATTAAAAGTGGATGTTATAATATATACCTGTGCTCAGGTAAAACCAACGTGCTGTCCAAAGAGGAATGGTGGCAGCTGCTGGTGAGCTGCATGCAGACACTGTGCGACGTGCAGCGCTACAAGGAGGCGGAGCTTCTGGTGGACTCCGCCATGGAGTTTTACTCCTTTTACGACAACAAGCCGAAGAGGAAGGAGCTGGAGTATTTTGGCCTGTCCGCCACCTTCCTCAACAACAACCACTACAAAGCCTACAACTACATCAGGTAGGAGACAGGAAAGGAAGTAAGTATTCAGACTTTTGACTTGGAGGTTGTCAACAGTTGTCTGTCTTTTGTCTCCTCAATAGGTTGATGCTGATGGACAACGTTGAAGTGTCTCAGCTGTGGAACGTTTTCAATCAGGTGTGCATTTGTGTGTTTCTCCTCATTGAGTTGCACATTTTCTGATATATTTGTCTCCTTAAACAAATAGAATTGTTTTGTTTTTTTTCTTTCTCCTCCAGTTGACGATAACCTCGCAGCACCAGCGTCACCACCGTTTCTGCCTGCGGCTGCTTTTAAAGCACCCCGACAACCACGCCTTGTGCATCCTCTGTGGACACAATGCCATGGTGTCTGGAAGCTTCAAGCATGCTTTGGGTACACAAAAAACACACATATTCACGTATATCTGAACATGTAATGGATTTAGACATTTGTGGCTAATACGCCATGTGTCTTTAGGTCAATACGTCCAGGCCTTCAAGACTCACCCAGACAACCCGCTCTACAGCCTGTGCGTGGGACTCACCTTCTTCCACATGGCGTCGCAGAAGTATGTAGCCAAGCGACATCCACTTGTGCTGCAGGTACAGACCTAAGTGTGTGTATTAGGCTTTAAAGGACCAAAATAGTGATTTTCATGTTTAATTTTAACAATACCTGCGTACATGTTATGTTAGTGACAACCATGTCCCAAAACTTTCTATTATTTAGCAAAATCCCTTCATCCTTCAAAATCAAATGTTCAGATGATATGGTCAGTTCAGAATTCACTGCTTCTCCCTCTAACACATATGTCTGAACATAGAAGGGAAGGTCGTTTTGAATTTCTCTGCAAGAGCCGTTTTCTCCTGAGACGATACTTCCTGGCAGAGATGATCTACATAAAGTTACTTTGGTAACAGCTTAATAGATGTCGTGTTGACTGCAATGGATCTGGAGAATGTTTCAGGTCTTGACAAGTTGATTTGAAAAGCGTACCTGAACAAACTAAAACCAATGCCAGTGTAGAAGGTAGGAAAAACAATTATAATATTTACAGTATAATGTTTTGGAAAATGGGTCTGATTAACGTAATGTTTTCAGGTAGTTTGTGAACATAACATACATAAAGACTTGCAAACATGCAAATCCAAGGGTATGGTCCTGTAAAGTATGATATTGTGTCCTCTAGAAGTTTTTTGGTTTTACATCTATGTTGTGTGTGTGTGTTGCAGGGGTTCTCATTCCTGTGGCGGTATGTGGAGCTGCGTGGAGAGTGTCAGGAGAGCATGTACAACCTGGGCAGAGCGCTGCACCAGATGGGTCTGACTCATTTAGCCATACATTACTACCAGAAAGCACTGATGCTGCCTGCTCAGACACTGCAGGTTTGTCACACATACACATACACAAACGGACATGCACCATCTTCTCACTGTTACCCTGCTAATATTCACATCTAGTCTTTTTCTCAGGATGACTGACTAAGGACAGATTTAGAAACAGTTATCGATACACTTACTATATTATACCATACTATACCATACACTATAGCCTTACTATGCAGTTACTATAGTCTCACTACAGTTTGACTATAGTCTTACTGTACACTTACTGTATTCTTATTATAGGTCTTACTATACACTGAATATAACCTTACTATACACTTTCTATAGTCTTACTATACTCTTATACCCTTACTATACAGTAAGATGATAGCAAGTGTACAGTAAGTAAGTAAGTGTATAGCAGNACACACACACACATATTATTATGTTTACGATGTTTTAATGTTAGTGGAAGATTTAGTGGAATGGGGGTTTTAGCGTTAGAGGTTTAGTGGAATGGTTTTTATGCATAGAAAGGTAAAATATAAAAAAGAAACACTAGATACAAACTAAACTAAAATACACACACTAGGTATGCACCTTACGTAATTGTTCCGACTTAAGCACAAATCCGACTTACAAATATCCATGGGAACGAAACTCGTTCATAACCCAGGGCCTGCCAGTAGTTTTATTATGCTTTTATTTAGGATCCTCCTCCGTTCTCACTCTCTTGATCCCTCCATCCCTCCAGGGTATCCCTGACGATCAGGTGGATCTGAGGAGGGAGATCGCCTTCAACCTCTCTCTCATCTACCAGGCCAGCGGGAACATGGAGATGGCCTGTCAGCTCATCAACACACACTGCATTGTTTGAGTTAGCACTCAGGGTAAATGGCTCATCATATGTAGGCTCAAGTTGAGTTGTTTAGGCTCATTTTCAACTAAATTAATCCTTACTTTGCNCTCATCATATGTAGGCTCAAGTTGAGTTGTTTAGGCTCATTTTCAACTAAATTAATCCTTACTTTGCCCAACTGACTTTCAGAGGAGGAGCTTCATATGGATTGGACCAATCAGCAGCAGTGTCATCATCAGGACGATCACCAGCATCCCGGACACTTGGACCCTGCCCAGACACCCCGATGCATTGCTGTTAACCCACACCCCAGCATGCCCACACAGGTATGAGGACTGATCACACTCTGCCTGAAGCCATGCAGACCAGCAGCATCAATCTCACTTTAATAACCCTNTGAGGACTGATCACACTCTGCCTGAAGCCATGCAGACCAGCAGCATCAATCTCACTTTAATAACCCTTCGTGTCAACTTTCAGCGTGTTCAACAGGGTGCCAAAGCAGCTTTAACAGCGAAGGCGAACAGCCGCCGAGTCAGACCGTCTCTCACACAGTAACTGATGGGAGAGGCTCACAACTTATCAGTCAACCAACCCTTCTAGTTTACAAACATCAAAACACAGAAAAAGTCTGAATCTTCATACACCAGGTTATGAAGTTGTTTTTCTCTGTTTTGAGCTCAGACTTAAAAGGACACACTGAGTGAGTTTATGGAGTTTTCATGGAAACATAAACTATTTTCTAATTTATTTGTTATTTTTTTAATTGAATCATCAATTCTGCTCTGAAATAAAGAACAGGACAGTGAGTTTTGTCTGGAATGATTGAGTCTGTAGCCTTACTATAGCCTCAGCATTCACGTCCCATAGCCTCACTTAGTACTGTCTGACTATACACAAGTATATAGTGTATACTATATATATATAGTGTATGATAAGTGTAAGTAAGGCCATAGTAAGACTATAGTTCTGGTACATATTAAAATCAACTTGTCNTGCTCTGAAATAAAGAACAGGACAGTGAGTTTTGTCTGGAATGATTGAGTCTGTAGCCTTACTATAGTCTCACCATTCACGTCCCATAACCTCACTTAGTACTGTCTGACTATACACAAGTATATAGTAACAGTATGATAAGTGTAAGTAAGGCCATAGTAAGACTATAGTTCTGGTACATATTAAAATCAACTTGTCNAGTATGATAAGTGTAAGTAAGGCCATAGTAAGACTATAGTTCTGGTACATATTAAAATCAACTTGTCATTCTTGGGTTAGTGATTATGGATAAACAGCAATATGCATTTGAAGCTAACAGATTATATTATAAACAGATTCTGGAGAGTATACAACCTCAGGTGCAGCTTCAAATTCGTGGAATAATTACATACACAATTTATTTCGGGTAAACAGAGAGACTATCTGTATGGTCCCAATGATCTTCGGCTACGTCAGTTTTATATACTTCCTAAAAGTCATGAAGGTCCTCGCTAGGCTAGGCATGCCATCCTTCCAACTTATTTCATTTTTGGGTTTGTTGTTGTTTTTTTTTTCCAAAATCGTCCAAAAAAACTTCATAACCCCTCCTGTGAGACTCCAGAAACACCCGGGGGAGGAACCTCCCCACTCCCTCTTTCCCCGTCGGATCTTGGGCTCGAACCACACTTGCCCGGGCAAGGCGTCCAAACCCTCACGACGTACCTTATCCATGTGCGCCACGGTGCCACACAATCAATGTTCTCGTCAACTGCCTTTTAACTGTGACGTAATCGCTGCAAACGGTAACGTAAAATCCAATGCTCATCCTGGGCTCGAACACGGAACCAACGCCGAGGTATCTATCGTGTGTGCCACACACTGACAGCCCTGACGTGCTCGTAGGATTCTTCGGTTCGTGAAGTCGAGGTCTTTATAACGTTTACCTGTGTGAATAAAACATTTGACTCTGTATGTGCGTTTTATTGCATGTGTTGTGTGATTATTTTCCTTGTGTATCAGAGATGTCCTGTTGTGTAAGTGTTATGCAGCCTGGTGGATGGACTCAACATTCATCTGTCAGGCCTAAACTTGACTTTACTTGCAATGTGTGATTGTAATTATGTTTTCAGAATAATTGTGATTAAATGCTGAATTGAATAAATATTCCAACACGTAACATATATAAACTTGGATGAATGTCATTACTGCTGATTCAGCAGTTTAGGGACTAAAACTCACACAACACCTTCAATCAAATTGACAAATCTTTTATTCTGCTAATGATAACATTTACGACATAAATTATGCATATATATTTCCAATACACAAAAAAGAAAGCAGCAACCACGCCCACCTGTAATGATCACACCACAGTAATAAATAACTGTTCTAAATCAGCGAGACATAAAAAACACCACACATACATGATGATAATGCTGACAATACGCCCAGCTTTCACCAAACACAAACTGCACAATAACCAAGAAAATGTATCTATGAATCACTATGCATAATTCTAATTATTGTCTAGCTGTTAAAATGCCACAAAATCTACTAATTACATAGCATTCTTTATTTTTTTAGCTCAGCCTTATTTACTAATTCTGTTTTCACCACTTAGTGTTTTTAGTTTTCTTTTACCTGCATTTGAAAGTCCTTATTTGTTTGCTGATTTTGGCTACTGTAACACTCACTGGGATTAATAAAGTGCTCTATTATCACAATGCAAAAAAATTATTTTAAATGATAAATTGTATTATTATACTGGTTTTATTTTGAAATTTATGAGTTCAAAATGGGAAAGGNTTTTAAATGATAAATTGTATTATTATACTGGTTTTATTTTGAAATTTATGAGTTCAAAATGGGAAAGGCATGCCAAGACTGTTTCTCACAGAAGGAACTGCTGAGGTAACAACTTTATTTTAAACTACTAATCTGAGACATAAAACACAACACTGAATCTAAGGAATCAATTTGTGGCATTTAACATGCAGTTGCTGTATTCTTTCCCAGCCTGTGACGTTCTGTAGGACCGACAGCCTCTCGTTTCCAGCTCTTGTGGACAAGCAGGACTCCCTTCAAACCACTCTCCCCGAATAAATGGATGATCTCCTCTGGTGAAAAGACAGAAATAGTTACTTACTTTACACCAAACAATAAATCAATTTGGAGGCACAACTAACTGGATTATTGATGAGGTTAACAGATGAAGATGAACAAACTAGGGAAATTGTCATTATTATCTTCCTCAGCAGGACACCCTATACCAAGTCTGCTAATTAGAATATAACCTGTTTGGATAGTCATGTATGTGTGGACGGGAGGATGAGAACACAAGTGGCTCACAGTTTGAGTGTTTCACAGCAGGAAGATCAAAAATCCCAAACAAAAAGTAATTTGTAATGTAAACAGTAATGCAGAACACAATGTAAAGAAAATTAAATCAAACATAACTTACTGTCTCCCCCACAGACTCCTCCCCTCCCAAGACTTACTAAGAAGGTAATAAGTGTATGTATAGCAAGGCAACAGTAACTGTATACTAAGTGTATAATCTATAGTAAGGATACTAAGCATAAGTATACTTTACTATACATTATACACTTAATATAGTCTTCCTATACATTTTCTATCGTCTTACAATACAACTATATAGTAAGTGTATACTTACTATACACTTACTATATTTTCATCTTACTATACTCATACACTTTCTATCGTCTTACTATAGCCTTAGTATACACTTACAATAGTCTTACTATATATTATACACTTACAGTAGCCTTACTATACACTCACTATAGTCTTATTATACATTATACACTTACTATTGTCTTACTATACACTTTCTATCATCTTACTATACACTTAGTATAGCCTTCCTATTGTCTTACTATCGTCTTATCGCCTTACTATAGACTTTATCGTCTTACTATACACTTATATGCCTTACTATACATTATATACTTAATATAGTCTTCCTATACTCTTACTATTGTCTTACTATACATTATACACTTAATATAGTCTTCCTATACTCTTACTATTGTCTTCCTATACTCTTACTATACTCATACACTTTCTATCGTCTTACTATAGCCTTAGTATACACTTACAATAGTCTTACTATATATTATACACTTACAGTAGCCTTACTATACACTCACTATAGTCTTATTATACATTATACACTTACTATTGTCTTACTATACACTTTCTATCATCTTACTATACACTTAGTATAGCCTTCCTATTGTCTTACTATCGTCTTATCGCCTTACTATAGACTTTATCGTCTTACTATACACTTATATGCCTTACTATACATTATATACTTAATATAGTCTTCCTATACTCTTACTATTGTCTTACTATACATTATACACTTAATATAGTCTTCCTATACTCTTACTATTGTCTTCCTATACTCTTACTATACTCATACACTTTCTATCGTCTTACTATAGCCTTACTATACACTCACTATAGTCTTACTGTAGCCTTACTATACACTTTCTATCATCTTACTATGGTCTTAATAAACACTTACTATACTCTACTATACTATAGTCTTNATACACTTTCTATCATCTTACTATGGTCTTAATAAACACTTACTATACTCTACTATACTATAGTCTTACTATACACTTAGTATACATTTACTATAGTCTTACTACAGTCTTACTATTCGCTTACTATAGTCTAAGTTGCAGGATTTCATTCAATGTATAACTGTATACTAAGTGTATAATCTATAGTAAGTATACTTTACTATACATTATACACTTAATATAGTCTTCCTATACACTTTCTATCATCTTACTATACCCTTAGTATACACTTACAATAGTCTTATTATACATTATACACTTAGTATAGCCTTAGTATTTACTATTGTCTTACTATACACTTTCTATCATCTTACTATAGCCTTACTGTTGTCTTACTATACACTTTCTATCATCTTACTATAGCCTTCCTATAGTCTTACTATACATTATACACTTACTATCGTCTTACTGTACACTCACTATAGCCTAACTATACACTTATATACCTTACTATACATTATACACTTACTATATACTTACTAAACACTTACTATACTCATACACTTTCTATCGTCTTACTATACTCTTAGTATACACTTANCTATCATCTTACTATAGCCTTCCTATAGTCTTACTATACATTATACACTTACTATCGTCTTACTGTAGCCTTACTGTAGACTTTATCGTCTTACTATACACTCACTATAGCCTAACTATACACTTATATACCTTACTATACACTGTAGCCTTAGCCTTACTATACATTATACACTTACTAAACACTTACTATACTCATACACTTTCTATCGTCTTACTATACTCTTAGTATACACTTANTACTTACTAAACACTTACTATACTCATACACTTTCTATCGTCTTACTATACTCTTAGTATACACTTACTGTAGTCTTGCTATACAGTTACTATAGCCTTATTATACACTTTCTATAGTCTTACTATACACGTACTATAGCCTTATTATACATGTACTATAGTCTTACTATAGCCTGACCATACACTTACTATAGTCTTAGTCTTATAGACTTACTATTCGCTTAGTCTTACTGTAGCCTTAGCCTTACTGTACACTTACTATACACTCAATATAGCCTTAGTATACATGTACTATAGTATTACTATACATTATACACTTACTATAGCCTTACTATAAGACTAAGAGTATGTAAGTGTATGTATAGCAAGGCTATAGTAAGACAATAGAAAGTGTATACTAAGTGTATAATGTATAGTAAATGTATACTAAGGCTATAGTAAGTGAGAGGGTAAGGGTTAAGTAAAGTAATTTCACTTCATAGATACTGACGCAGGATTTCATTCAATGTATAGCAGAATTCTGATGAAATTTATGTGTAAAACTAATGCAGAACACATAATGTAAAGAATATTAAATCAAACATAACTATATTACTCAAATCAGAGAAAAAAGTATGTGATTACCATCACATTGTGTTGTATTGCAAGTAACTCAACACTGTGTGTGTGTACCTTGGGCTCAGTGGTCAGCATGATGGACGTCTGGTCAGTGTTTGAGATGAGCACTACAGGCAGACACATGGCCTACAGCAACAAAGCAAAAACAAATTGTAATGATTTAGATTTAGATCAAAACCAATAAGAAACCATCCAGGACAGCAAACTGGGTTGGAACACTAAGAAGGCAGAGTTGACTGTACTTCAACAAAATGCTGCAACATATAAATGAATGACATCAACAAAATGTTATTAACAGCCTCAAATATAACTGTGTCCAGTAAAGTAATGCCAGAGACTCCAGCCTCAAAAATAACCNTTAACAGCCTCAAATATAACTGTGTCCAGTAAAGTAATGCCAGAGACTCCAGCCTCAAAAATAACCATAGAGCTGACAAAACCAAATTCCATTCAGAAATACATTTAATAAATGATTAATTCTATATCTGCATTAACTTTAAAAATGTACATCATGTCTTTATGAATTGTCTGAATAAATATGACGAGCTGATAATTTCGGCATACATATGATTTACCAGGTAGTACCTACATTTAAAAAAACAAAAAAAAAGGACAGGTTGAAGTGGATTGTTGGTCTCAAACCTGCAGCAGTGGTGTGGAATATGCGAGTGAAAAGGTTCTTTCTATGGCGCCATCTGGTGGACATTTGATGGTATTACATGCATCGAGGCATAATTAATAATTACACATACTAAAGCAATGTATTGCTGTTACCTGGTGTAGAGACTAGTGAAGTCAATTAGTATCATTATATTTTTAACAGGAAACGACATAATGTTTATTAACCAATAGAATCAGTAATTTATTGTGACGCAATTATTGTACAAATAAAAATCAATGTCATATACTATTTTATTTCTCTTAATTTAATTTTACATAGTTTGCATTTGTTATTGGTATTTAATTTAAATTATATATTATTTAAATTATTTAATTTATATTATCAATGTTTTGTCCTGAAATAAAAATTAAATAATAATAAATAAACTCACAGGAATTCAAATTAAATTTTTTTGCTATAATGTGTCAGCTCATTTTTTACAGTGTATGTCCTGTACACATCAAGTTAGCCAAAATTAGCGCGGTGACAGGAAGTGTTACTTTTACCTTCAAAATAATAGCATACATTTGTAAAGCCTTTTTACAAATTATGCATTATACTGACGGACATTTCTTGGTATTACATGCATCGAGGCATAATTACACATACTAAAGCCTATGCTATGCTATAGTAAGTGTATGGTGAGGCTATAGAAAATGTTTAGTAAGTGTACAGTAAGACTATATATAGTAAGAATACTAATACTACTATAGTAACGCTATATATATATATCTTTATTATTATTTCCAAACACTTTCTGTGTTCTAATTCTAATTTAAATCTTCTCTGGAAACAAGTAAAAATGTGATGAAACCAACAATGGATTTTTTTTTTTTTTTTTTTTTTTTTTTTATAGTTTTGCTTTGATGTCAAAATTCTGACTTTAGTTTTGGAATTTCATCCTAAAACAGGTCAGAACATTAAAAACACAAAAAAATTGTAATTTAATGCTAAGATCAAGAACTGGTGAACATTAAGACACACACGGACAAACAAATGTGTTTTACTCCACAAAATGTCAGGAGGTTTAAACTGTGTGAATAAAATATTTAAATGATGAAATTAATTTCAGAATTCTGAGGAGAAAATCTGAACTTCATCTACAAAGTCTGACATTATCATCAGAATTATGACCCTTTTTTGAAAAATGTGAGTTTTTTTCAGTTCTGACTTTAAACCCGAGCGGTCCCGGTACCAGGATTTTAATGATGTTTTCATGAAATACCATTCACAATCGGCATATCGGTCATCCAACTGATGCGACAGCTGACTACGTGAGTTTTGTGGTCACATGACCTGGGGAGCCAATAGTCATTGAGATAGAAGTAAGTCAGCGGCGCATGTAGCTGACGTTAAATGCTGGTGAGAGAGAAACGGCAGTTGACGGTCGGAGTGTCGGAGTAGACTGGACGTTTGAAGATGGCAGAAGCCTGACTTTTGTGTTCTCAGGTAATATTTTGGCTGTTCTTAATGAATACTTGTAAATCATTTTGTGGGGGGAGTTTCTGTTTTGACGTTTTTGTGCATTAGAAAATAGTTTTACAAGTGTCAGTTTCTATAAGCCTGATATGTTGATTATTTATGTTGGTTATTTTTTTGTTATGCTGTGCAATAAAAATTCAATTTGGAGGTAAAAGTTGAATGTTGGTGAAAATTAATATTTTACGGACATTACTTGTACCTGATGTATATGCCATTTGGCACACTGGCGCCCTCTAGGCCGTCTAGTACAACTAAGACTAAAATGTATGAAAAATTTTTATGCTTCATTTCTATTACATCAAACTTGGTGGAGTTGCGGCTCAGAAGTTTTAAAACAAATCCAGTAGCACCAATAGCTTCTAAATCATTGTTATAGAAGTAATATTCATCTCTAATTTAGAATTTTGAGAAAAAGGAAGTAAAAGTTACATTTTTCCAGCTCTCAGTCTGTTCTGGTGATAGTGACAGGAAATCTTACTCTATATCTAAATTCTCCAAAGTGTCACCTATCCATAGAGCACAAGATTGTGCATGTTGTCCTTATGGTTGTGGAGTTATTACCAATTAAATTTGTGCATGCCTTTTTTAGACGTAAATTCCAAAACAGAGCTCAGGGTAGAAGGGGTTAAAAAATGAGACCTCTCACCTTTTCTCAGAATTCTGAAATGAATTATTTTTTTCTCCACGTGGCTCCTCTTCCTCTTGTTTTAAAGTTGCCAGCGTTTTTGATGTTCTTTAGTAGTGAGGTGGGGACGTTCACCACAGCCTTGAATGCGTCCTCGCTGCCCGGGGCCACGCATTTATCTGGATGCAGCAACACTGCAAGCTTCCGGTATGCCTTGTTCACCTCCTCTCTAGAATGAGGACGTGAGAACCAACGTTATACTCAGACCTGATTTAGAGTATTGAGCTGATGACCTTTGACCCTGCCCGGGTACTCACCGAGTGGCGCTGGGTTTGATGTCCAGCATGTCCCAGGAGTCCTTGCTGTTGCGGATGGTGTCGGCCTGCTCCTTGGTGAAGCTGACGCTGACCTCTGACATGGGACGCTTCCCACCGTTCTCACACATGTCAGTGATGGATGAGAAGAAAGCCTGGAGCAAGCGAATGAGAGAGAGAGACAGTCAAAGTTCAGCTTAGCCTGAATGAAGATGGAGGCTAACCTGAGAAACCTGACAGCACAGAGCCANAGTCAAAGTTCAGCTTAGCCTGAATGAAGATGGAGGCTAACCTGAGAAACCTGACAGCACAGAGCCACGTGTCTTGTATGTCCTAAAAAGGCCACTGTACATGGATAAGCCCTTCCATTATTTTTGCCCTGTTAGTGGTAAGAATCTAAGAATAGTAATGTTGTTTCTACGTTTTCCATCTGATTTCATTTGATTTTTCAGACCTTGCTTGATGAGTTGTACTTCTCCCGGTGGGCTTTTCTCCCAGTGGCTTCCTTTGGCGCAGCGGGTGGTGGTGTTCTCAGGTGAGACCCCGGCCTTCGCCCCCAGCCACGCGCTCCACCTCCCACTGCTGCTGCTGGTCTGTGAAGGCACACTCCCTCTCCTCGCCCTGNCAGCCACGCGCTCCACCTCCCACTGCTGCTGCTGGTCTGTGAAGGCACACTCCCTCTCCTCGCCCTGCGCCGCTGCGAAGAGAAAGAGTAGAATCTGATTTGTTTGCTGACTGGCTGCAAAACATAAAAAGTTTAGGATGATGGCGGCATGTGTTTCTGTTAAAACACACGTGTACAAAACGCACACATACGTAGACACATACTTCCCCACCTGATAAACCGGTCTATGTAAATACACAAATTGGACTACACAAGACCACCCATTTCCCAGCACACTGCCTAAGCACCACGTCACCTAAATTACCCATCCTGTAAAAATGTTTCTTGTCTTCCCACACATTCCACATTCTTTCCCATCCGCAGCAGCGCTCCCATCTTTCTGTGCTGCCGTGCAGCCCGGTTATTATCTTATCGTGCTCAAGGTTTCACAGAAGCCTGGCTTCATCCAAAAGTCTTGTACAAGGGGCAGACAAGGACTGCAGTGTGTTGGCAGTGTTTTTCCAGGCCTTTTGTACACAGAATGATTTGAACCAGCCAGCAAAGCATTAGCTACTCTGCAAAAAGACAAGATGTCCGTGAAATTTTACTTCACAAAATCAAGCTGAAGTGCACAGATGACTCCAGAAATGAGCCAGGCAAACAAGATGGAAAACACAGATAAGGGGCAGACACAGGCAGGTTGTCTCACACAAACACAAACACAGGGAGGATGTTGATGTGGAAGATGAAAAGGGATGATTATGGGGAATGACTGTGTCNAACACAAACACAGGGAGGATGTTGATGTGGAAGATGAAAAGGGATGATTATGGGGAATGACTGTGTCTGTCTGCATAGGAGGATAGCAGCAATACAATTTCACAGTACACTAGTATTGGCCAGTGCAAAAACATAATCTAGATTGAAGGCAACAAACCTAACATCTGCACCAAAACCCAGCAGAATTCATATTAATCAAATCCCAAAATCCTTATTTAGCAAGTCCACTTACCAGCCACAGAAGTCAGGAGAATGGCCAGGCAAATCCCTAATTTGGCGAGCGATTGCATCGTGATTCGGCCGACAGCCATGACAGTGTACATCGACTTTGGTCTGTTAGTTTGGAGCTCCTCCAAGTCTTCTTTTACTTTTATGGTCCTGTTCTCTTTCAGCTCCCACTTTTTCACTCCGTTTTCCTCACGTCAGCTCAATAACTTGAACTGCTCTCTCCAGCACGGAACAACACATTGAGAACCGATGTGAAATAAGTGCTCTGATGTTGGGATCTGTTTGTTTGACTTGATTTGATAGATAACTGACAAGAAAAGTAAAGTTACTCCTGCTATCGAATCCAGCTTAAACCGGGCAGATTAACCGTGTATCTAACTTGTTTGGCGGAGCTGCCATCTACAACTAAGCAGTGAACAACGTCCATATCTGCTAGCTAGCATGCTAGCTGCCCACGGCGACTGTCTGCTATTAGAAAACTTAGGCAAAGAGGGCGAAATTAGCAAAAATAACAGACGGGTAACTCACCCGTCTAAACACAGACCTTTCCCACGCATACGCTTTATAAAATTATCAACTTCTTCAATACTAGCAGCAGAAAATTCGCTTCTAAACGTTAGCAAATTAGCTCGGTTAGATGGCTAGTTTGCAAGCTGACGGCTANAGAAAATTCGCTTCTAAACGTTAGCAAATTAGCTCGGTTAGATGGCTAGTTTGCAAGCTGACGGCTATCGAAGCTAACCGACGTTAGCCTTACAGCTAGGCAGTTAGTTCTCCCCGTCCCGTCTCATATCACGATCTTCATTTCGGGGAAAAATAAATCAATCAACGATGTGTACCGAGAGCTTGTTTAGTTTACGGTAAACGGAGGTAAACAGTCCCGTGTTGACAGGCGACGGGTCGGCCGGACGGGTTAGTGTTGTTCTGCTCTTCCCGGGGCGGTCGGTAGCGTTTGGCATTGACGGTATGGGGCTCCGCTGGGNGTGTTGTTCTGCTCTTCCCGGGGCGGTCGGTAGCGTTTGGCATTGACGGTATGGGGCTCCGCTGGGCAGACAGACAGACAGGCAGGGCGGCTGGGAACGCCTCGTTTGCAGGCTTGTCTGGACCGCTTGTCTCCGGTATCAGGTTGGTGTTGGGGGTGGAGGACAGTCCTGCACAGTCAGGAGGGGTGCTGCAGCGCCGCCATGCCGCAGACTGCAGATATGACACCCTGGAAACGTGTTGCCTTCAGGGTCTCGTGCAATCTGCGAGGTTGTTATTGCGCCGAAAGCACTTTGCGGAGTTCAAAGCTCTAAAGTTTCTATATAAAATAAACAGATGTGTTCCATATGCTGATTTATAGCTGAAAGATTTCCCCCACATATACCCCATAAGACAGCTGCAAATTTAAAAAGATATTTACTTTTAGCTTTAGCATGTGTTGTAAAAACGGCATTTCAATCAATGTTCCATTGAAAACCTCCACACGAATATAAACACCAAATATAAAGAATAAATTATTTCATCTGGCTGCTTGGAAATGCGATCTGCAAAATTGATGATGNCACCAAATATAAAGAATAAATTATTTCATCTGGCTGCTTGGAAATGCGATCTGCAAAATTGATGATGGTTATTATTATTGTTGAAGTATAATAATAGCAGCAGCAGTCGTACCCTAACTGTATATCCCAATAATCTAATGTTTCACACTGTTGGGTCTGTCCTATAAGCATAATTTCTATATTTGCTACTGCAATTAAATGCACCATTAGTTCAACTGTTATGTTACTTCACTGCCCCTTTGTGGTAAAATAACTTTAACAGATTAAGACTTTAATAATAATAATTCCACCAGGTGGCAATAAAGGTCTTTGCCTACGGCTAAAATACTGTATGATTTGTAGTTATATAACATCAAAAACATTATTTCATGTTACTGCACTTTTTTCTTTAGGCTGAATTTGCCTGAAGAGTAATTATCTTTGTATTTACACCGTAATAAAGATATTGATTGCATCTAAAATCTCCGAGGATTTTTTTTTAAGTTTTACAAACAAATATATATATTTCTGTTTATCTGTACAGGGACTGACACACGAGCATAGAATATTCATAGAATAGATATGCCACATATCACAGCATAACTAAAGTTAATGTGTATTGTGTATTCATGATTCAGTAGCTTTATGAAAATATATACAATTAGAGAGAAGACAAAACACAATTCTCATTTATCAGTATAAAACTTTAACAGTGTCAGTAGAGATGTTATGCAATAATAGCATGGAGATTTAAAAAAAAAAACAGCCTATATAGTGGAATATGTTGCGTACCACATACAGTACATACTCCCACTAGAAGCAACACACTATAGCAATTTCACTTCCCTAAATATAGCCTCCAGATATAATAAATGAATTCGTTTACAGTGCAGTCTCCTGGGACATTTATATGCAAAGCCCAGGACGGCTCTGACTGGGGGGGGGCGTGCCAATTTACGCAAGGGACCTCCGGTGATGGGACGGAGCAACGAGCAAGCTTTGGATGTTGCTTCCCGATCTCTGGTGAAATCAGAGTAGCATTCGATTCTTTTGGACTACAGCAAATATGAATGAGCCAGTATGAAGTTTAAGAGAGGCGTGATGGCAGCCTAAAAGTGCTTTTACGCATGTAGGACAGCCAGGAGCGCATGATTTTCGCATTCGTAGAGCCGTTTGGGACAGCCATCATAACCCGTTTTTTTGCAGTTCTGGGCTACCTGATGAAAGGTGGGCTACTATGGCTTTGGCTCCACCTGAGGCGAGGAAGTTTACCCGGGGTCTCAACAAACCAGGCACCGCCGCAGAGCTGAGGCAAAGCGTTTCCGAGGTGGTCAGGACGTCTGTGTTGATGGTAAGGAAAGCTCAGCTATATTGATTTTTCGTTCTCTGCAAGGAATGGAAGGTCAGAGGTCAGGGTCAGGTGCAGAAGAGCAGCAAGGGTGGGTGCAGAATTCACTGCCTTGCTCAATTACACTTCACCAGGGAAGATGGTTGCTGACTCTTAGAGGTTTTGAACCTTACTCAAAAGGTAGATCATCTACTTTGTATCCCACCCAACATCCTGAAACACCAATCAGTCAACAATTATTACAGTTTGGGATATTTTTATAGAGTTTTTCTGTTTTTTGCTGGTACATATTCACTGTTGTCTGCAGGTTGTCTATTGTTACAACGTTCTCAAAGGGGTTGCCAGGTAACGGAAATATACACCATGGACTCTAAGGGAAGACAGGCACACACACTCACTTCTTTAATTCATCTTGTCATCTGACCCTCCGGGTGCACCTTGCAACTAGTCAGAAACAGCTGAGAGCAGACTTGTACTGACACTTTATGGTTTTTGCTTCATGTCAGGGCTTCATTGGCCACCTGGCACATGCAGTCAATAATCTGCCTGTACTGAATGGGGATAATGATGCAGTGAATCATTTATTTCCTCAATGTAAATTTTGCTCAATTATCTCTGCAGACTGTTCTTTTGCTTGTTTAGTTTGCATTCTGTTGTGTGTTGTCCGTAGGGACTTGACCCCAGCGGCAACCTCGCTAACCTCGTGGCTCTGTTGTTGCATAATTGTGATCAATATGCCATTTTCCGTAACTCTTGGCTTTAATGTCAATTATGGTCTCTTTCTCTCCCCCATAGTCCCAGCCGATCTTGTATTAAAGTAATTAAAGGCTCAGCACAGTTTAGTTTCCATCTTAGTAAGACCTGAGATATATAGCTATGATTAAAATCTATGAGTGGTTTGATGCAGAACAAACTATAATGTGAACGTGCAGATGGCTGAGTACAAAATGCAACTTCTCCTTTTTATCTGCTCCCCTAGAGAGTTTCTGCAGTGTAATCAAAGTGTTTTATATCCCCCCCCNAAAAAAAAAAAAAAACAAAACAATGCACTCAATCCAAAAACCTCAAAAACAGCAATGCAGGTTTGTTGTTGTGGGAGACTTGCTCCATTTTCTGTAATAGAGAAACGATCACATCAATATAACTTTTAGGGTTATATCTGTGAGTAAAAAAGCCATTGGAAACACAGCAAGGCACTTGCTATTTGTATTTTCGTGCATCATTCTTCACTATATGATGCATTTTCTGAGGTTTCCAAGGCTAAATAAATAAAATACACAACTACACTATCTTTGCTGCAGATTTCTTACAAATACATTGCGACTTAATTATTATGTAATTACCTGCCTATAATTCTATTCAGATACATATTTTCATTGCTCTAGTCTGCTAATGTACTAGAGTTTTTGCTGACTTGATGGTTGAATTTTCATTTTGGGGTGAATAATTCTTCAAAGTTATCTGTTATATGGCTATTAATCTCCACCAGACTACATTTTTCTATGCTGCGGTCACATGACATGGAATCGCCCATGAGATCTCTCAGTGCTAATGGCTTAACGTCGAGGCCGGACGGGGGTCATCGTGTTACACTCACATCACTGCCTCGGTTATAGTGAGGCTGTACTTAGATGCAGCTATTTCCACTGCACTGACATGTAGCCTGTCATGCTAATACGGGAAAAACAAATATATACATAAAAGTGTATTAAAGTCCAGATCAGACATGGAACACAGTCTATTACCGAGGCTCAATCTTCATCTCCAAACTTGGCAATTATACCGTAGTCACCTATTAATTCTGTCTTGGCCCACAGAGTGTGGAGTGGCATAATGGATGTCAGATCAGATCTCTGGGTCGTTTTTAATAATGGATGAGGTAATAGTAGGTGTCCTGGCTATTTTTAACCGCGCCCTCTTTCCCCTCTGCAACTTAGTGTCACACCAGGCTCCCATGAGATCATCAATTATGAATACCTGCATATGGCATAAATCACCGGGATTCAAGATATTCAGGGAGCTTGATGGACACACACACACACACACACACATACTATAGTTATTGTAGGCGTGGCAGCTTTCAACTATACCTTAGCAAGTAAACAGTGTTGGCCAGGCAGCAGAGCAGTAAAAACAGCCCCTGCAGCTTTAATAATCACTTCCAACTGAAGGAAATGCTTGCTTAGTGGTTTATACCTCATTCTGCCCTCTTTTTGCCTTGCTGACTTGGGTTTGTTTTTTCAGTCTGGGCGTGCTTCATCCACATACACACACATGCATACCAAAGAAACACGTGTACGATACTCAAATTCTGTCTCTTTGCTTGTTTGTGCAGGTCTGTACTTCTCTCTCTCTCTCTCTCCCCTTACACCATTTCTCCTAATATAAAGTCGCTGTAACCCAGTAATGTCCATCCTGATTTCTAATAGCTATAACTGGTTATGAGCAGAGGTTCAAAGAGTAGAAGTGCACTTAAGAGTGAACTCACTCCGGAGGATTTGGTCTGATTACAGTATAAAACCCGGTAGAGATAATCTGCAGATGTTCTAGCATCTGTGTGTTGAAACAGTAGGCAGGAGCTGGGATGAATCAGGATGTTTGGACGTCCACTGGTTTTGTGGTGGAGTCCGTTTTGCTGCTGCTGACAGCTGAGGCTCAGGCTTTTCTGGCCATGTGGTTTCCATGTCTTTATTTAGGCTACCTCATTCTCTCTGCGTCGTTACCACCCTTACGCCAGCATAAATACCCGCTCTTTTTTAGCTTTGTCATCTTGCCTCTCACAATGCATTCCATAAATGTACTTCCCCCATATACGATTGATAGAACACAGCAAGATTCCCACCAAACTTAGCAGACATGGCTGTCATCATTCTCTGGAGCTCATGAGCTCACATTTGAAGGCATGTTTGTACAGTTTGAGTGCCACATCATATTTCTGGGATTGTTGCTGGATGTTTTTGTTTCTGCTATATGGCCTGCAGTGTTGATTCAGACAGATTTCAGCTTGTTGCAACATCTTCAGTGTTTTGAGGTTTCCTTTGTTGTTACATTGGAGGAATCTGCCTTAGGTTAGTGGACAGCCTTGCATATAAAGTTCAGACTATGGATCTGTATTCAGTTGTAGCTTTGCATTAGTAGAAATGGTCATTATATAAGCATATTATAAAGACTTTGCATGGAATAAGGCATTAGTACTCAAAGCGACATGATTTGTGAAATCCTTTGAGTTTTGCAATGCACCAGGACAGCCATCCTTTTAGCTCAAATTAAATGTGTTGATGGAACCACATCCAGTTTTCTACTGAATTATGAGTGGAAAAATCCTTTTTCACGGACAATTAAGAGCTGCTGAGAATTTCCAGCCCAAATTTAGGCTGGGGTGGGTAGAATTAGTGTGCAGTAACCTGTGGCCTAGTTTCAAATGTCAAACAATGATGCAGTTTGCTGGTTCTACTCAGTAATGGAGTGCCTGGACAGGGTTTTTATTTGTATTTTAATCAACTTGTGCAGGTGGATCTAATCCTAACGCGTCACTGCATTGGTGCAACACCCCCTCGTGATATGAGAGTTGGACACAAACTGCCTCTTTAGCATCCAGGCGATCATAAAAATAATATCCTTTGCAGTAATAGGGAAGATTAAACCCCTCAGCATAAGTGAAGCAGAGATTTTCCATGCTGTTACATCAAACCCCTGCAATGTAACTTGGCCGCCGTGTCGTCTTTTGAGTCATTGTTTTGTTTGCATGCTCTCTGGATCACATTACAATGCATTAAATGTCTCCAGTCGTTTGTAGTTTGTCTTGCATAATTTCTCATTGCTCTAATTCATGTGGACATAGAGGGAGAAACCTTGAAATCTGGCCTTTTTCCCCTGTGAGTCATCCAGCCTCACTGTTGTTGCAGCGTCAGGTGCGGCCTATAGGAGGCAGCAGTGATGCGTATTTTCTACTATGGCAGTCTGACATCTCTCCAAGATGTGGAAGTGATGATGTCTTGAACAGCTAAATGCGTGGAGTGCTTTTTTTAGAGCAATGGAGAAAAAGCTTTATTTTGTTTGTGCATGTAACCACGGTAAATTAGTCTTGGAAATAACATTTTAATTCTTTTATTTAACCTCGTAAACATTTATACAAGTCTGTATGGGTTTATGTGCTATTATGAAGTGTATTGACACGAATGGATGCTGTCCACAGAATTAATCATCATTCATCATTCTTTAATGACTGGGTCTTGTTATCAGGGGACCAGCATCATCCTTTCATATTTTACTACTGTGTGACCTCAAGGATACAGCACTTAAAGGACCATACCAATGGTTTTGCATGTTTGAGCCCAATATATACAACCTGCAGACAAATTACGTTACTAGTATGGTCATTAAAAAAAAAAAAAAANAAAAAAAAAAAAAAAAGGTTCAATTCAACTAGTGCAAAAACCATCAAGCTACATTTTTGGATGCAAGTTCCTAATTAATAGCTGATCTGAGGAAGTACTATTATGTGGATTCCAACATCAGCATCTGAGAAGATCATTATTTTTTCGCTGAATGAGGTTAATGGATGCAGGTTGGATCTGAACGCTCCTTCATTTGATTCACATATTCTCTACATGATGAAAGGAGGAATAAAAAAAGGCTGTTTATAGCAATAAGCCCATCCAAATCCATTTTGTAGTTTTCCTTCATTTTGCTGCATCATCTACTTAAAAGTAGGTGAGTGTGTCAGTCACTGATGAAATATTTACACCATCCACCGGAGAGAGGCCGAAACAACAAATAAGAGGATCTGCATGCATTTGAATAAGCTGCTCAGAACAAGCCTGTATCCTTGCTTCCCAAGAGAGTAAGAAAACACTCTGACGTTAATTAGATGATTGCATGGCGTTGCCAGGTTTGCCCTGTTTGTCCTATGATGCATGAAGTATTAATAGCTGTGGATCTGGCAACGCAGGTTAAGAGAAGTTAAATCATTTTTTATGCCTTACAGGGCATGCATGACGTCAGAAAGATGACTGCATCCTTGATAATGTCATTGCTAGAGAGCGAGGGAGGAAAGAGAGAGGGACAAAGAGAGAGAGAAAGTGTGTGTAGCTTTGTTGGTAACAGTATGCTTTTGTTGTTGACAAAGCATGCAGAGTCAGAGAAATGACTAAGCTGTGAGAGAGGGAGGGAGAGAGCCTGCTGGGAGAAAGATGGAGAAAGTGAGAGAGAGAGGAGATGGTAGAGAGCAAGTGAAAGTGATAGGCTAAAAGAGAAAAGAGAATCCGCGAAGGAGAAAGTGAATGAGAGCAAGAAATGAGAGTGACAAATGTGAACGGGAGAGAAAGATGAGGGAGTGAGAGGAAAGTGAGAGAGTGTCTGAGCATCCTCATCCCTCGGCAGAAGGAGGGAGGAAGAGGAGAGAGCGAGTCGGAGAGCTGACACCCTGCTTCCAGTGAATGAACAGCTCAGCTGCTCTCCTCTGCTTGCTCATCCTTCATCCCTCCATCCCTCCATCCATCCATTCCCGCCGAGCCGCACACAGGAGGATACGACTCAACGGCCCAGCTGCGCTTCACACTTCATCGACTGAGATTCGCTTTTGAAAACAGTGGCTGCGTTTCAAATGGACTGATTTGGAGTCTTCCTCAGCTAAAGGAGATCAAATTAGTGCATTTTTGCTCGTTTCTGCTCGGGTCAAGGAAGGGGTCAAGCGGGGACGACCGCAACCAGAAGATTCCCCAACATAAGCCAGCTTTTCCTGCATGGTGGTGGTGAGTTTTTGGGGGGCGCCATGGGATGCACCACCAGCGTGGTTCTGTTGAAGGGGCTCCGTTCGATGTTTGAGAGGAACTGTGGCTACATTTACAAGGGGGCGTTGGAGCTGGGGGCTCTGGAGGAGGAGGAGGAGGAACAACAACTCAGTCTGAGGGGATCTCAACTCTGGATGCCCACCACTGCTCTGGTAAACCCACTTGGAGATACTTGGCTATGTTACGCTGCCATCATTCATGTTTTCGTACTATATAGCTGTCCTCAGAGAGTCTTGTAGCAAGCAGATTTTAGCATCCTGTGTTTGTATTTTGTAACACGAGAGCAGAAAATGAGCAATTAGAAGCAGCAACTCCTTATTCGGCTCCTAATTGGACTTTCCTTGCAGAGTCTCCAGTGGTTTTCCACATACGTCTTTCATGAGATGGAATTAATAAAAAATGAATAATTTAGATAAAGCAGAATCCCATCAGATTAAACATAGTTACTGCACAGATCAGCAGAATTTGAGCTAATAATCCTCCTAATAAAACTCAATTAATGGTGCAGAACATCAAAAGCTTCACAATCGTCTCAGAGGCAGGATTTATGTTAGATTTTAATTTAACTGACCATTACAAAAAAACCTTCATCTTCAGAGATTTCATTATCATCCGCTCTGATTTATGCAGTTGCACAATAAGCTACTTCCCTAAAGTTAGCTCCATTAGCTCGCAGCCTGTCCTGTGATAAGTCAAAGAGATTTAATGGTCAATCAATAGTGAGGGGGTTAAGTAGGATTGCTAGCTCAAGGATCCTGTAAGCTATTCTCGCTTTTGGATGCATCTTTTCCATGACAACCATTAGGCCTTCTCATAAAAAAAAAAAAAAAAAAAAAAAAAAAAAAATCCCAATTACATCTGCAGCTGAAGCACAATATCAGTAAAAAAAATTGTACTGATATCCGAATTTTGGAAAACACATGACAATGATCTTAGAATCATTCTTGGTTCAATAAAATCCACAAGAACATTTCATTTCATCATATTCTGCTTCGGTATTCCGGTTCTTCCTTTGGCATCACAAGAGGAATTTGATCAGTTGAGATTTGGGAATGCCAATACTCCTAAGAATCAGTTTTGATTTAATTGAATGGAGCTGTCAATTCTACAAAATATCTTTATCTGAAATATCAGATATCCTGCATATCATGAGCTCCAAGCAATCTGGCCCAATACACACCACGAATCCAAGTTATACCCTGTGTGAGTGTGTGTTGTATATCTTAAATTGGTTCCTGTGGACTAATCCCACGCAGGAACTTTCTGTGCTGGAGCTGACGTTCTCTAAGTCTTTTGAGCCAAGCTCTCAGCACCTCCAAGAGCTCTGACATCATAGGGAATTATGGAACTCCCCTCTCGAATATCCCATTTAACATGTCCCACATGTTTTTCCCTGTGTTACCTGGAGCTGTGGAAATATGACGTGAGGCGCAAGATCTCCGCTTTGAGATTAAAGGAAATATTAAAGGAAATTCTGCATTTTTAGTTCTTCATGCTGCTGACAGTTTGGGTTTTCATTCAAGCTGTGTATTGTTTTAAGAGCGACACATAAATACATGTGTGCAGTCGTGTGTGTGTGGATCAGTCTGATGGGAAGTTTCACCGCTTTTCAGACAACACCCTCACACTCCCACCCTCTCTCTCCAGGGCGTCTGTAGCGATGGTCGTCTCCCAAACATTACGTCAACCTGTCCTTATGCAATTCTCCAGAGTTGTGTGACGCTCTGAGTGTGTGTGTGTGTGTGTGTGTGTGTGTGTATGCACGCCTCTGGGGAAGGGTGTGGAAGGCTCATACGGCCTAATGGGTTCAAGCTGCGTAAAAACAAATGGAGACCATCCTTCTCCTCCTCCCCTCATTTCTGACAACTTTTTTCGCAAGCTCTTATGCAGATGGCCTTGTAAATTCATTTGCAGCCCCTGCCTCCATCACACACACACACATGCTAACGCTGTCCTCATGGTAACAAGCGATGGCTCCAGGAAGGGTGATGGTGGAGATGTGGGTGAATGAAGCGGGATGACCTCAGTGCAGCCATGGCTTCGACAAGAGGCTGATTATCATGCTGAGGTGGTGACGCCGGCGCTGAGGCCTCCACAGGACGACGGGGACACAGTAATACAGTCAGCGATCCACTAGAGTCCACAGAGTGCCAGTGGAAACCTGCGCGATCTTTATTCCCCTCGGCTCACACACACTCTGCTGGATAACTGGAAGAATCTCTGCACGGCTTCCTGTGTTTTTGAAAGAAATTATGTCTCTGAATGGTGCATTTCAGCGAGTCCCTTTGAAGCGAGCGCTGTTTAAACAAGTGGATTGCCTCATACATCAGAGACAAAAACTCAAAGCCTCACACACACCCCCACACACACGTTTGTTAGGAGTGATGCTGCTAGAATTGCAAGGGAGAAACGGAGACCTTTGAAGTTGTGCTGAACCGTGGCATGACATGCAGCCCTCCATTCTCTCCTCCTGTGTGTGCATGACAGAAACATGCACAAATCCACATTTTCCATAATCATAGAGATATTTGAATCCTGTTTTGATTCGTAGTTGTAAATCATCAGTGCTTGATGCAGTGCAAGAGACCAAAATGCAGGATTAGTCTGATTTTCTCCAGTAATTCATCACTGATAACTCTAAATGTCATCATTCTGAAACACACAGTCAGATGGGAAACAGCTGAGTCAAGGCGCCTCCATCGCCAAGATTAAAGCCTCCTTAGAGAGAAAGTTTGAATGGATGGAAAGACAAGGGGAAACTCAACCCACTCCTGAAGCAGCAGGAGAGTGTGTGCATCTGAATGCGCGTGTGTTTGCCTGGGCTACATCTGAAAGCGGATAAGGGGAAGTGTGTTTTAACAGACCCTGCTGTGGGCGCCTGCTGCAGCGGATACGGCACAGGAACACTTCAAAGCCGACCAAAATATCAACGGGGAGCAGAACTTTATCAAGACTTCATCGCGCGCGCAGATAAGGTCTGTGCAAATACTCTGCTGCCAGTTATTTTTACTTTGCCTGCTTCTTTACATTTTCAGTGTTAACCTAGACACTGACACGCACAGGCAGGTGGAGGACAAACACAATTTCTGGGGCTCTCCAAAGTTTTTATGGGGGTGAGGGGGGGGTTGACTGCATACATCATGCAATGTTGGGCCCTTTTCCCCTCCCTTCCTACTCACGTAATGAGATACTGAGCATACTAACACGCACACAGCTGCACAGCTGTTGAGTGTGGGAGGGGCCCTACCCTTCTGATGAGAAAGCGAGACAGAGAGAGAAAGAGAGAGAGAGAGAGGCTGGGCTATTGTGATTGAGAACAGGGGGAATCTTGTTGGACATCGGCAAAGCTTTGACAACCTTCACAGCAGACCACAGGTAACTTTCTGCCATGGTAATCCGTGCGCAGTGAGTCTCAGGCCGTATTATTACACGCTTCGGTGTTCTGGACTGGGAAATGAGCATGCAGGGCCGGACTGGCAAAGCCCCCAAGAGGGAGATGGTGATAGAGTCTCCACAGCAGTACAAGAGTCTGGCTGAGATTGAGGCAGAGGTGGAGGCTGGGTCACAGGTAGTAGCGGTAAGTCTGAGATTGTCTAATACTGACATCCTCTAACTGCATTGTAAAGTCCAGATCCAGATCTTTTCCATAATCTACCGTTGAGCCCTTTGGATGGGACTTGCTTACTTAATGGAACTAATCTGATTGAAGTTTTTTTTTTTATCTCTTAGATTTCCTTTCATGAGGAGCTTTTGAGATGCCACTTTAAAAAGGGTTTGGACAGAAATGGGAAAATAGCAGCAGCTTCAGGGTCCACCTCTCCAGGGAATTGAATGTTGATCTTATTTTAGGAAATGGAGCACTTGTGGCTCCATTTGTTCATTAACCGTTCCTGTGCTGGAGTCAGGGAGTTTGACAAGTTGGCTACAATGTTATCGGCTTTCAAAGTTTCAATGCTAAAGATATAAGTACTGGAATGTTAAAGATGACAGTGAACAAATCAGAAAGACAGAAAAAGGTTCATTTCTAAGAACCATATTGTTAATTTTAGTTAAAGAAATAAAACCACATCATCAGCAAAACATAACTGTTGCCTCTGCCAAGGAGGTTCTGTCTCCTGTCTCCTTAGGATATCTCCATAATTTATGGACAGATTTGGATGAAAATTGGAGTCAGACATATATAATATATATATATATATAATGTCGAGATGGAGAAGTTATTACATTTTGGAGGTGATCCAGATCATATTCTGGATCCAAAATGCATAATATGTAAAATAAAATAAAAAAAAAAATAAATAAAAAAAAAAATATATATATATATTAAAAAAAAACAATGCTACTGGGCCTATTTGAATGAAATTTAGCATGGTGACTAATTTTTAATGAAGAATGTTGTGGCCTTGGTGGAGGTATGAGCTATGGCAGTGTCTTCTTGTTTCTCTGTTGTATTCATAATTACCAGCAAATAACAGTTCACAGCTGGTTGCTGTTATCTTTCTTTTTAATGGTTTTTATCCTGTTGGAAATCAGACAGACAGTTTTTTGCTTATCAGAGGATCTTTACATCCAAAGGCCTGAGAGATATTGAGGGATATTTTCATTACATTATCAGGAGGATTGGACAAATTATGACTTAAATGTGCAGCGAGATGTCTGCTTAATTGGCCTCGGTTTGCTGTGTGTTCATTGGAAGCAGACCAAGAGTCTAATCTGAATAATCTGGAACACATTCATACTTAGAAGCCACATTTGGACCAGCAAGCTACAGTATGACAATGTTGAAATCTGCTGAAATAGAAGGATTAGCCTTTGTAATATTTTGTCTAGTGGCTGATTTATTGTCTATTATACCTGAAATTGGTATAATTGGTACAGGAATTAGGTTGCATTTCACTCTCAATCAGAAATCTGACCAGTGTAGCTTTAAACAGATCAAAGGGTCTGCATATTCAGACATAACCACACATGTATGTCACATGTGGGGATTTTTATTTTCTAATATCACAATGAGGCGGTTCGAGGGAGGACAAGTCAGAGGAACCCAGGCTGTTTCTTTGGAATGCTAGAGCTGATATCCGCTCTACTCGGGGAGTTTCATCTCAGCTGGATCATGAATTCGGCTCTACTATCTTACTTAATATCAAGCGTGGATGCTTACAAAGAGCGCCCAAAGGACTTACGACAAAATGGACTCGGCATCTTCCTGCTGTGAGCATTGGTATGAGGAGATAAAGGCTGCTCCTGGAAATTCTCGTGGTCGAGTTGAGATTTGCGGAGCTGCAAAGAGGAATGATGACTTATCCAGTTCAGGTTTTGCGTGTGAGCTCATGACACAGTGACTGGTACAGTGGCACACTCAGCCTCTCGCTCCATCCATCCCTCCTCCTGCTCTCATCCCTTTCTAGTATCTCCCCCTCTCTTAACCCACATTCATCTCTCTCTCTGTGCCAGTAAACCCCCAGCCGAAGCCATTATCCAGTAACCTATCTGAATAGACAATGACAGCTTGTTGCCACGACAGCCTGAATACTCAAGAACACATTGCACAAACTGTATAAGAATGGGTATAAAATTGAAAGAAGGACTTTGAAGTGTAAAGCCCATATGCTCATGCATTTTTATTGGGCAGTCGAATCCAAAACAATGCCCATTTCTGAAGCATGCATGTTTAAAATCCTGATGGAAAATTCACCAAATGACCATAGATTGTCTGGAAAGTAGAAAAACAAAGTGCTACCGCATCTTATTCTCTTGCCAGATGTTGATCCGCTTCTCTCATCTGCTGTTTAGGTAAAGCCAAAGATTATAGAGCCTCTGGACTACGAGAATGTGCTCCTGCAGAGGAAGACCCAGATCATCAGCGACGTCCTGCGGGACATGCTGCAGTTCCCCCCTGAAGACTTCCAGGTAAGCTAATAGAACCCTGGAGGTGAATATTTGTTTGACATGCTGGATCGACTGTCACTTCATGACTGGATTCTCTCACTTTTAGCTCCTCCACACAGCTGAAAACAACAAGTTCACACCCGTTTTTGACATGTTGTTTTAAGCTATTCTAGGAATTAATGACAGCGTGGGTGAGGCAGGTTGAGTTCATCACACAATAATTCCTGGAATGCAATGAATAGATCGCAATATACATGTTTAGCATGTTGCTGAGTAGGACAAGTGAGCCTTTTAACACTTTTGTGGCTTTTAAACACTTATAAGCTTTAGTGATCTTGACAACCAGCCTTAAATTTTTGCATATGGAGTGTGTTTAAAAGGCTCAGTTCACAGGCACAGTTAAAAATGTATGTATAATGTCAATTTTATACCTTGTTGGTGTTAAATCTGTTTGACTTCTATGGAAATCAGCACCTGCATGAGATAGCAAACATTCACACGTTCTGAAGATCTGCTGCTTGCTTTCAACGGAGGTCAAAGTTATATCACAAGCAGCACAAAAACGAATCTCAGCAGGATTCACCGGAATACCCAGAAACACCTACTCAGATTTTTGTCATTCCAAGGACTCAAAGTCAGATTTGGCACGCAATGAGAAAATGTTATTCTGGGTAAGGAGGAAAAAAAAAGGATCCATCTAAATCCTGGACGTCTGCAGCTCACCTACAAAATGCAGTGGTGCATGTTTTTCCTCATGAGTGGGAACCATCGGCTGTCAGTGCTGTCTGAACGTGGGTGGCAGAGCGCATCACGACTGTCAGGTAAAAGCTTCGCATCTCGAAAACGTCGGTGTCCGAGGAACTAAGAAGCAGTTTTCTGATTTTTTCCCAATTATTCCTGAATTTCATCAAGGTTTGAGAGTTTGCATAACATACATAGGAGCAATCTACATCCTCAATTGATATTTCAATAGAAAAAAAGGGCGTTAAATATGATAAAGATAATATTTTAACAATCAATTAAGATAACAAACAATGGAATAGAATAGATCTTACTTCGGAATTGAGGTTCAGTGTAATAACAGGGAATGTGGTGGGAAAACTCCAATATTAGCCGCTTCCAGACTGTTTCACAATCAAAAGATGATGAGTGGTTTTCATTACAAGGCCGTCTGCACTGTGCAGCCATTAGTAACTGCCCTGTGTGTGTGTGTGTGTGTGTGTGTGAGAGAGAGAGGTGGGTGGGTGGATACAAGTGTGGGTGTATGTTTGGTCAAGCCCAGTCTGTCCATCTATGGAACCTACCATGTGTTTTACATCATTGCTCTTAGGGAGGAGGGGGGGAAGTCAGCTAGACACACGGGTCTAAACTCAGCATATGCACATGCCTGTACAAATACACATGTGCATTTTGCGTGCACACACACACAAATACAATAACTGGGCCAGCATGAGGGAGCCGCGAGGTAAAAGAAGGTAAAGTGTTGAGTTATGGATTAGCTTTCTACACACACGGAGAGAGGAAAGACACTGGAACGATCCTTTGACAGATGAGGGAATTTAGCTTATCACACACATGCACAGAAATCTCCACGGCTCCCAGGTTTTTCAGGCTACTTCAGAAGACCCACTCAGCCCCGGCATTTCCATGCGGGAGAATTTATCGCCTGGCATCACGCTACCGGCGTCCCTGCCTTTCTAGCCCCAGTGAAAGCCATGAATGGTCTGGCCTACATGAATGACGTGACATAAATGGTTTATTTTGAGTGATTTGGTTCAAAAATAACTTTAAAGGACCATACTGGTGGATTTTGTCAGATACATAACGTATACTGGTTGTATATGTTGGACTCAAACATGCAAAACCACCGGTGTGGTCCTTTAAAGCTCAAGCTAGTGCAGAAAATGTCTATTATGTGATATGCTAATTGACCATTCACCCCAAAATGAAAATTCAGTGTCGTTATCAACTCGCCCTGGAACTCAATTGAAGTTTTTATCATTAAAAGTTAGCCTCTGTAGCCTTCTTTCTCATCCTGCTCCCACTCTATTTAAGCTAATGGGGTCAGTTTTCTAGCTGCTCTTTTTATAGCACGCTTTTTCCAAAGAGCTCGCGCAGAATAACCAAGTGTTTTATAGCCAAACCACAATTTTGTCAGTCCAGTTTTTCTCATTATTATCCCTTAAATTTTCCTCGCTGCTGCAGATTACAGACCAGAATAGAAAGAATATCCTGAGCTCATTTATGGCTACTGACATATCCCAAAAGGGAAGTGGACAAATGAGGGCAGCGCTGCACTAATTGTACGCACTTGCCAGCGTAGGACGAGGAGATTTATGACAAATCTAGGTCATTGTGCCACTGTTCTGTGGAAATCCGGAACACCAAGTGGGATCAGCGGTGGCTGCAGCTTTCACGAGCTGGGAAGATTTCAGGTAGATCTTTCTACCATCTCCGGATATTCTGGTTTAGCTGACCGTGACCTCTGACCTCTAAGGAGGGAGAGTAAAACCACAGGGAAGAATAAAGCGAGGTATAATCACAAGGAGCTATAAAACTTGTATTAAATTGGCAAGTGAATTTTCCTCATTGTGTAAAAACACCAGCAGGATGATCTGTCCTGCCAAGACTTATCAGTCTGTTTTCTGTCTTTCTGTCCCTCAGATCTCCACCCTGAGGCGCCAGGGCAGGACGCTCTTCTCCACCGTGCCAGAGACTGCAGAGAAAGAGGCTCACTCCTTGTTTGTCCAAGAGGTAAAGCCAATACATACCCAGACATCAGCCTGCTTTGTCCATTCTTCAAAGCTGCTCTCCTTTTGTTTGGAGCGCAGCCACATTTTCTCTCTCCTTTCACCCAAACGCGGGTCCCATCAGATACCGGAGCTCATAAGTCCAGCCATGAATCCAGCCAGGGATTCATTTTGATTTGTTTGTTACATGGATAAAACAAAACTGATTTGAATTCAGTGACGGAAGCTGAGAAAGTAAAATGTCAGATTTACAGGCTAGAGAAAACCGATACGGCACATGTCAAAAATTGTGGCGTTGTCCTTTAAATGAACTTCCATTTATGCTCTCCACCCTTTCATGTTTCTAACAGCGCAGTGGATCGGCCACAGATGGGGTCCACAGTTCATTGATGGTTCACGTTATGTTATTTGCGCTGGCCTCTGGTTGGGGTGTGTCTGATAGAGGAGAGTCCCCCATGGCTGCAGCCAGGAATGACATCATAACTACATCTGGAGCAGCTATACGTCCAGATTGTTGGGATGTTATTTCTCAGAATTTAACGTGAATTTTGCATAACTTTATTTGAATCGGCACCGTTTAAATAATTTTTGCTTGAGGTGGAATTATTTTTCAAGGTTGCGTAACAAGCCAGAGCCCCTGCGTGTCTGGACTGTGTGTAAGTGCCCGTCATAATGTGTGCTTGCTGATATTACCCATCAGCCCCTCTTCACTTTGTGTCTCCGCAGTGCATCAAAACCTACAAGTCAGACTGGCATGTGGTCAATTACAAGTATGAGGAGTATTCTGGAGACTTCCGCCAGCTCCCAAAGTGAGTGGATGTTGTTCCCGCTTGTGTGTGTGTGTGTGTGTGTGTGTTTGTGTACACTGTGGGCAAAAATTCACTTTTACACTTTTACACTAAAAACTTTTACCATATGCTCACTAGCAGCCTAAGCTGACACCAGACAGCGCCAGTGATAGTGTAAATTTCCCATCATGTCTCTTGTGCCGTGTCTAATGCTGCATTAATGGAACTGGGAAGTTGGAACTTGGAATTATGTCATTTGTGACCTCTGCTCGTTCAAGCTAAACAAAATGGGAGACAGCAAGGTGAAGATGTATGTTTTGTTTGCTCTGGTGGATCAAAAGATTTAAAATTTTAACATTTATGACCCATTTATCTTTTCAAAATAGTTAATGCATTGTCAGTGTTACATATTTAACTTGCTGATTAAACGTTCATTTATAAATAGAGAAATTACTGTTAATGATGTTAGCAGCCATGTTGAAATGACGTCAATACTGAACTCAAGGTTGGGAAATTTTGTCCAACTTTCTGAGTCGGAATTCTGAGTTTAGGGAATGTTTTCTTTGCCTTTTCCCAGTCAGAAGTGGGAAAGTCAGCGTAGACACAAACACAGCATAATCTGCATTGCTGTAAAGGTCAGTGCTGCCTCATCACTCATTCAACAGGAATAATAAGGAAGGAATAACAAAAACTTTCACTTATTTTACTCTAAAAAATCCAACATGAGAGATATTAAATTCTGCTCACTGCTCTTACGCTGCAAAATATATTCTTTCCAACTGTGCTCCTGAAGCTCTCCAAGGCATATTGTGAATTTCATCATGTTTCCTGGCCCTTCCCTTTGTTTACCGCCTGGCAAATTTCATCCAGATCCATAGAAATAAGGAAGTCTCTGCCTTGGAGAGTCCAAGCTGTTACACAACAATAGCAGACTTCCTGTGTTTTTCTAACAAGGATAATTAAGGCTATTCTTGGACTTGTACTGATTGATATCTCAAAATGTAAGGGGAAATCCCACAATACATTATGTCCATGTGCCATGTGTCCTTGGTCTGAGCAGGAATGTCCTTTACAGATGTAACATGTCAGGTTTTAAACATTATAGAATACAAACTAGACAACTTTTGGCCTTGGCCTTGACATTGTTTATGCTAGTAGTTCCCCAGAGCAAGCTGGGTCTTGTAAAGGTCAAAGGGCAAACTGTCCTTCTGGGGTTTGAGCTGCAGCTGCAGCACTTGAGCTACATCCTGAGTAGTGAAGCCAGAGGCTTTCAAGTAGCCTTGAAAGTTGAAAGTTTTCTGAAATGTGATTTATGATAGCAGAGAAGCTGCAAAATGATGCCCGTGACCTCAACAGATTAAAATTTCATTGCTTTTGTTACTTTCTAAATCCCTTTAAGTATTAAGTTAGACAGGTCTGAATTGTTTTTTGATTTTCAGTAAGGTGTCGAGACCCGAGAAGCTTGCAGCTCATCTGTTTGAGGTGGATGAAGACGTGGAAAAAGATGAGGTAAGTCCTCAAATCCCAGAAAGCTCCTTGTCCAACATCTCAGCATCCAGTGTTTTTCCTTGCGCTAACTTTAGACTGATTTGTAGTTTTAAGTGATCTAATCCCACGCCGTTTCCCAGAATACCCAACATCTTCTTTATGACATTTGAAGCTTTCTAAGGACACGCCCCTTCCCAATAATTACCTGCTTTTGAGCATGGCATTGACCTGTAATGGACCCTTAATGGACAGAGCATCATGGCTGAAATCCCTGGAGATTAACTAAATGCGATCTGATCTTAATGTTGATCTTAATGAAAAGTCCGCTAAGACTGAACAGAGTCCTCCAATTCACCTTGAGGTCAGTCAGTGTGTGGATGTGTCTGGCCCAATGATGGAAGAGATAGAGTAATTACAGATATATGTCGCTTGTTCTATATGTGCTTTTGTCCATATGTGTGTATTACTTTATGTCACAGGACACAGCCTCCCTCGGATCTCAAAAGGGTGGGGTGTCTAAACACGGCTGGCTGTACAAAGGCAATATGAACAGTGCGATCAGTGTGACGATGCGGGTAGGTCATCTTTCTTCAGTACGTTTTCCTCTTGAGGTTTCCCATGCCCCCATCTCCACCTTGTGGTATTTTTAGAGAAAGAGGCCCATATGTGGTGTTTATGTTCTCATTTTCATGCTCTAGTCTTTCAAGAGGAGGTACTTCCATCTGGCCCAGCTGGGAGATGGATCCTACAACCTCAACTTCTACAAGGACGAGAACACCTCCAAGGAACCCAAAGGGACCATCTTCCTTGACTCATGCATGGGTGTAATTCAGGTAAAAGATAAGGATATTAATTTTTTTTATGGCTACGCAGCCCTCGCCTCGCTTTGAAAGATAAATTTCATTATGAAACGAAATGGATGTGGGTGTTTGTGCTCTCCCAGAACAGCAAAGTGCGTCGGTTTGCCTTTGAGCTGAAGATGCAGGATAAGAGCACGTACCTGCTGGCTGCAGACAGCGAAGGAGAGATGGAGGAATGGATCAGCACCCTGAACAAGATTCTCCATAGCAGTTTTGAACAGGCTATGCAGGAGAAGAGGAATAGAGACCTGCATGACGGTGTGTGTTTCTGCTGAAAATCTCTTCATTTCTTTATAGAAAAAGGCAATGTGGCGCAACAGCAACACATCATTATGCTCTATGAAGCTGCATAAGCTAACAGGCCTTGCGTTGATCTCTCCAACAGACGACGAGCTTGGAAAAGCAGACCTCTCCTCAGGAAGTTTCCAAGATAGCTTTCAGGTAACCTGTTTTTTCCATTTCCAGTGACATGTTAAACCAGCGACAACACACCAGCCATTACTTGCACCATATGGAGTCGCTTTCAAGTCCGAGACGTCACGCGAGTTCATGTGAAAGCATCTGAACAGCTAAAGCAAACACCTGAGTAGCTCTGCATTTTCCCGTTGGCGCTAATCATGCTGACATCGGTGTACAGCGTTTGGCCTCCAAATGCAGAGGCCAGATGAGGCCAAAGCCGATGCTGCACAGGAGTCTGGCAGCGGAAGGAGGCAGTCTGAAATTCTGCAAAATAAAAGCATGTTCTGTGATTTTTAAATGATATTTCTTGCTGTGTTCTCAACAGAGCGCCAGAGATATTGAGTCCAAAATGAGGAGTGAAGCTCGCCTCAAACTGTTCACTTTGGATCCTGACACACAGGTGACCAAATAAACCCCCACTACAATCTGAAACAAAACGACTGAAGGCCTTTGCATTTTCTGACAACTGGTCTTTCCACAGAAACTGGACTTCTCTGGGATTGAGCCGGACGTGCGGCAGTTCGAAGAGAAGTTTGGGAAGAGAGTCCTGGTCAGCTGTCACGACCTTTCCTTCAACCTGCAGGGCTGTGTGGCAGAAAACGAAGAGGGACCCACGACAAACGTATGTTTCATCGACAAATTCTGCAGTCTTGGCTTAGAAAAACATGCGCCCTGCATAATTTCAAGAAATGTGCTTTTGCAAATGAGGGCGAGAGCTAAATCAGTTAAGAAGGTCACAGGCAGCTCAGATGTCCCACTTGGCCTCCGTCAAAACTAGTGTTGTTGGCACAAGGAATGGCTATTACCGTGGCAACCAGCCCAGGCCTCCCAACATGCATTAACACTAGTCTGACGCTGGTTTCCTGTTGTTACTCCCCAAAATCTCTGTATCTGCAGGGAAAGGACTTAGCACTCAGCTGGTAAACACAGCATTCCACTTCCACTGCTCAGAACACCCACAGATGGGAGCACACACACACAGAAATGACTGTGTAATGGAAAGGCAGTGGAAAGATTGATTGTATGGAAATGGAGAAGTGCATTAGGGAGGATGAGTATCCCTAAATTAGTGCTTTCCTCTTTATCTTTCCACATTTGTCTCATGTAATCACAAATCTAATCATTTTCCTCTCATCTCCTCTGCAGGTGGAGCCTTTCTACGTCGTACTATCCTTCTTCGATGTTCAGAACAGTAGGAAGATCTCAGCTGATTTCCATGTAGATCTCAATCACCCTTTGGTGCGACAGATGACCTCCGCTTCAGGTTCCAGTAGCAGGTCAGACCCACTCATAAATGGGAATAGCGGTGACAGTTCTCTGGGTGGCCACAGGCTGGCCTGCGGGCTTCCAGAAAAGACTCTTCAGTATTCCAGACAGGGGATATTCTCTGTCACCTGCCCCCACCCAGACATCTTCCTGGTGGCCAGGATTGAGAAGGTCCTGCAGGGTGGGATCACCCACTGCACCGAGCCCTACATGAAGAGCTCTGACTCTGCTAAGGTACGCTATTTTCAAAAAACTGGTGTCTCTGTTTTGGGAAAACATGCATAATCCCCTCTGTTCTTGGCCAGATGGCAATGAAGGTGTTGAAGAATGCTAAGACAGCCTGCAGCAGACTGGGACAGTACAGGATGCCGTTCGCCTGGGCTGCGAGGTACAAAAATACCACTCTGCTGTTACTCTCCTACAGAATAAAGGAAATGAAACCTTTAATTCAGTGCATTTGTCCATCGTGTTCAGGCCTGTGTTCAAAGACGCATCAGGAACGCTGGACAAAAACACTCGATTCTCAGCTCTGTACCGACAGGACAGCAGCAAACTGTCAGACGAGGACATGTTCAAACTGCTGACTGACTTCAGGAAGTAAGTTTATCCTTTTCTGCCCTCCTCAGCCTTTGGGATATCACCATTTTAATAATTTTTGTTTTTGAATCTCTGTTTTCCCACAGGCCAGAGAAAATGGCTAAACTTCCTGTTCTCCTGGGGAACTTAGATGTAACTATTGACAGCGTGGCCCCAGATATAACCAGTAAACAAAATTTTTAATCACTTTTAACCATGTATCTATAATCAACAAATTATTTTCACCATGAACTCTAACTCCTCTTACTTCCTGTCCAGATTGTGTTACTTCATCTTACATCCCTGTGAGGAACTTTGAAGGCAACGGGCCAGGCAGCGCTCTTCTGGAAGTGGAGGAGTTTGTACCCTGCATCGCTAAGTGTTCCCAACCCTTCACCATCTACAAAAACCACCTCTATGTCTACCCAAAACACCTTAAATACGACGGACAGAAATCCTTCGCTAAGGTACTCCCAGTTCCACGTCAGAGAGAAAACGTGTGTTCTCGTTTCATGCAGACGACTCAATGATTTCCGTGGATCTTATCTCAAGCTAATGCAAGCATCCAACATTTTCATCTGGCAGAAACCAGGATATTTTGGAATTGGTTGTCTCCCTTTTGTTTGACTTTTGTCCCTCCTTTTCAGGCGAGGAATATTGCAGTTTGCATTGAATTTAAGGATTCTGATGAGGACAATGCCCAGCCACTGAAGGTGCTTTTATCTTCCCATAAGAATTCTTTCTTCACTTTATCTGCATGACACGCTCACCTGGATTATCACCCACTTTTTTCATCTATTTCAGTGTATCTATGGCCGTCCAGGTGGTCCTCTATTTACAAAACAGGCATTTGCAGCTGTCCTGCACCACCAGCAGAACCCTGAATTCTACGATGAGGTGAGTTATGATGCCTTCAGTGTCTTGTTTCTAATGTTTGATGCATCGTTCAGCCTTCCAGCCAACCCTTACTGAGCATTTTTCCAGAACAAAGCCTGCAATGTGTTTTCCTCGCTTCCAGATAAAGATCGAGCTGCCCACTCAGCTGCATGACAAGCACCACCTTCTCTTCACCTTCTACCATGTCAGCTGTGACAGCAACAGCAAGAAGAAAGACCTGGTGGAGACTCCCGGTAGGTTTGAGTTATTACTCCTATTGATGAGTAAGGCTGCAGGTCTCATGGGGGGTTTTATTGTCTCTGTTCTCTGCCCACAGTGGGTTCGGCGTGGCTGCCTCTGCTTCGGGACGGCAGAGTCATCATGAATGAGCAGCAGATGCCTGTGTCCGCCAATCTGCCCGCCGGGTACCTCGGCTCTCAGGATGGTGTCATCAAGGTAACGAAGGGGATTATCTAATCATCGTGACTCTTTCAAGGAATGAATAGTTGCTGAGTCATCAAATCCACTTAACACTTTTCTTCATTTATAGTAGATGAGATCATTTGTGAGTCTGTATCAGGTAAATATGTTTTCTATAGCAAAGATTGTTTAAAAAAAGGAAAAAGCCAGTTTTCTCTCATTACCATAGGACCAGAGCCACTGGTTAATGGATTAAAGATTACCTTTGCATATTTATCTTATTAGCTATGATTGGATGGGGACCTTGTAAAGATCCAGTAGGCTTTCACGTCAAAAGCCAGTGAAGTTTGATCAATATTCAAATGTAATCCATTAAAACTAAAATTCATCTTTGGCATATTAGCACAGAAATTGCAGGGATTATGGATTTGCTGTAAACATACACTGAAAATTGGTTTTGTTTGTAGAAAAATGACTCAAAGGCAATATTTTTCCATGCCCATTTGAAATATAATCTGCAGTGCGAGAAGAAATAACCACAAAAACAATTCTGGGAATTCAGAATTTCTCACAAGGCACCTTATTAAAAAATGTACAAAATATTGAATCGCTGCAGCAGCAAATATCCTTGATGAAAACACAGGAACTTTGCCTGTACGTGCGTGTTTGTTCGGGAAAAGAAAAACTTTTACCATTAAACCTAAAAACTAATACATTTTTTTTGCCATTTGTTGGTTGATTTATGTTATTTTTAAACAGAAAATGAAAAAAAATGAAATTGATTTTATTTTGACCACCTGATGACAAATCAGCTGAATAATCAACTGATTATTAGTTGAGTTTTATTCCCAATTTAGCAGTTGAAACAGATTTTTGATATTTTTAAACATAAACTTAAAACCTATCTGTTCAGCTTGGTTTTCATGTAGTGTTTTATGATTTTATACTTTAATTTTATTTAACTTGTTTGATCTTAAATTATGTATATTAGCTGTTATCAATATTTTGTTTTTATTTGTCATTCACCTGTGAAGCACTTTGGGTTGCATTTACTTGTATGAAAGGTGCTATATAAATAAAGTTTGACTNCCTGTGAAGCACTTTGGGTTGCATTTACTTGTATGAAAGGTGCTATATAAATAAAGTTTGACTGATTTAATGGTTAATAAAACGTTATTTTGAGTAAAGAACAGCAGGTCTGAGTACACAAAAAGGAACTTGCTGCCTCACAAAGGTTAAATGGACAAACTGGCAAGAAGAACAGAGGGCCAGCCTGCTGATGTAGTGAGGGAGGTCATTAGTGGAATGACTCACAGTTCAGCAGGTAACAGGATGATCAGCAGATGGATGTCAGGTGACATGAGGTACGCTGAGGACATCTAGTGGACAGGCAGGGGATTGCAGGATCTGTAAAAAAAAAAAAAAAAAAAAAAAAAAAGAAAAAATACTGAAAATGAAGAACAAAAATAAAATAAGAAAAGATTATTTTATAGAAACAACTGAGACTTAACTCACTTTATTGTCATTTGCGTTGTATGATCAAATTATTTGAGTTTTACACTTACAGCAGTGTTAATTCCTAGGATTAGGGTTTTATAATGTGCCACTCTCTTGGTTTACAATTTTGTGAAATGAATAAACGTATCTGGTTCCAGTTTGAAAGTTACTTTAATTATAGAATTGTACTTGTTTTACCCCTTTTTCTTATTAATACAGTAACTGAAACAAGCCTTATACTGTATGAGCCTTATTCTGTTTTTTTTAACAGCATGTTAACCATGCCACCAAAGAACCAAATCATGTCTTATAATACAAATTTACAGTCATACTGATTAAATCAATTTAAATGCTCATTGTACTGTTGTTAAATTGTTTAACTTGTCAAAAAATATAATCTTCAGTCTTTTAAAGTGACATTCGAAGATTCCTAATTATTTTCCCCTAACTGTCATTCCAGCACTCTGGACCAGAGATCAAGTGGGTAGATGGAGGGAAAACGCTGTTCAAAGTCTCAACTCATCTTGTTTCTACAGTTTACACTCAGGTATATATATATAAATATATCAAATTGCAGATTGTTCAATGGTAAAATGTCAAAAAATGCCAAATATAATAAGCATGAAAACAAATTTATGTCCATCAGGATCAACACTTGCACAACTTCTTCCACCACTGTCAAAGCATGGAGATGTCAGAACAGGCCTCAGAGGGAGAGCTGGTCAAATACCTGAAGGTATTCAGATCTCTGGTCATTTTTTGGCCTTAATGCTTCAAGAATATATTCAACACACCTTTTAGCTCATACTTGATCAAATACAAACTGTAATTTTGCATGTAAGCGACCATTAAGCCACATTAATTCTTTCTTTCCTTTCAGAGTCTACATGCGATGGAGGGTCATGTGATGGTCAACTTCCTGCCCACCATCCTCAACCAGCTGTTTTGCGTCCTGACCAGAGCCACACATGAGGATGTGGCGGTTAACGTGACCAGGCAAGATACACACACATATATACACAGTTAAATGCTCAGATGTGCAATAAATGCCTGGTTTTGAGTTTTTGGTCTATTTTAACAAACTGAAACAGTAGGAAAAACACAATAATGACACTTTCACCCAGTTCTCATTCTGAAGGAGCCGATTCCCTGTTTCTCTTTTCCAGGCTGAATCCTTTTCATCATTACACACTCACCTATGGCTTGTATGTGTGTGATTTATAGCTCATCTTTGAAGCTCTGTAGGTAGTGCATAAATGAGGTGTCAGTGCCTTGCAAAGAATTGTTCCTTGTAGCTAGCCTCGCTTCCTTATTTCTTATATATTTTTTGTCATTATCTTTCTCTCTTCCTCTGCAGGGTGATGGTTCATGTTGTGGCACAGTGCCATGAAGAGGGGCTTGAGCATTATCTGAGATCTTACATCAAGGTGCAATCTTATTTCAGTATAATGATGTTGCAGATGACATTTTTTTTTTTAGACATTTCAACTGTTCAGGAGCCATGATCACAAATGCTGTCACCTTTCAACTTTAATTTTGACTTGGAAATAGTCAAGAGAGGCCTATCAGATGATCTGAGCTTGGTTCAAAAGATATTAAGAGTTCTGATTTGCAGCTTGGAACCAGACCTTGCCACATTTTGAAGGTGATAGTAGGATTGGTGTTTTGAGAGAAGCCAAACTAACAAGATCCTTCAAAATAAGATGCCTAGATTAGGAAGGATCTTTGATGACCTTCTGTTTTGTGTGTATAAATGATGGCATATAAAACACTTATCCTAACACCACAAGTAGAAAATGTGGACTTAATAAAAACTGCAGTTGAAAATTTACTTAAAAACTTTAAAAGTCTCATATGTATCGACTTTTTCCTGCTCTCTCCCTCAGTTTGTGTTTAAGCCGGAGCCTTATTCCTCCACCGTTATAAAAACAGTTCATGAGGAGCTGGCTAAAGCTATGACAACCATACTCAAGCCATCCACCGACTTCCTGACCAGCAACAAGCTGCTGAAGGTAACATCCATTCAGAACTGTTGTTCTTTCTTCCTGATTTCTAGTTATATATTCATATAAAAATAACAATTTGGAATTTGTGTTGCATTAATTCTGTTTGTGTTGCAGCACTCTTGGTACTTCTTTGAAGCTCTGGTGAAATCAGTGGCTCGTTATCTCATAGAGAGTGGAAAGGTGAAGGTAAGGATTATTTTGTGCTTCTTGTTTCCTCTCATCTCTTCTCTTCTCTAATCCTCTCTTCCTTCCAGCTCTCCAGGAACCAGCGTTTTTCTGCATCGTTCTATCACGCAGTGGAGACCTTGATCAATATGCTGATGCCTCACATCACCCAAAAATACAAGGACAACCTGGACGCGGCTCGCAATGCCAACCACAGCCTGGCAGTTTTCATCAAGGTTGGCACTCCTCCCATCATCTGCAATGCAGCATATGGCCTGTAACATTTCGATGAGTTTGAAAAATTGCCCTTTGGGTGTTGACTTGCCATGTTTGTTCCATTTTTACTCAGCGCTGCTTCACTTTCATGGACAGGGGTTTTGTCTTCAAGCAGATCAACAACTACATGAACTGCTTTGTTCCTGGAGATCCCAAGGTTAACAGGCCATTGTGTTTCCAGCATTTGTTCCTTTTTAATGCCATTTTCAGTATCGGGGCAAAAAGATAATTACATGTCATGGTTTTTGATGTTCTTTTTTCTCTTCTATCAGACGTTGTATGAGTTTAAGTTTGAGTTCCTGCGGGTGGTTTGTCACCACGAGCATTACGTCCCTCTGAATCTGCCCATGCCCTTTGGAAAAGGCAGAATACAGAGATTTCAAGGTAAAAACACATTTTGATTCTGCCTGATCTCTGCTTCTCATTCTCTGCTGTACCTTCATATGAATTCTGTTTATGGCTTGATATGTTGATTGCTACAGATCTCCAGCTGGACTATTCTCTGACCGACGACTTCTGCCGAAACCACTTCTTGGTGGGGCTGCTGCTGAGGGAGGTGGGTGGGGCACTTCAGGAGTTCAGAGAGATCCGTCAGATCGCCATCCAGGTGCTCAAGGGACTGATGATCAAACACACTTTTGACGACCGCTACGTCACAAAAGTGAGGTTCTCAGCTTCGCACCGTGCTCCGGCTCTTTGAAGCTCCCCAGCTTTTTAATCAAAGGACATGTCACATGTAGTGTCAGAAAGCAATTTGTTACAGCGGAGTCCTTGCCTTATTTGCATGAAAGTCCAAGGATCATTTTCATGTTCCGTCTCATTTTTATTTTGGAGTTTGCTTAATTCAGTGCACCTCTGTAATTCCAGAGCCAGCAGGCCAGACTCGCCACCCTTTACCTCCCCCTGTTTGGTCTGCTCCAGGAAAATGTCTACAGACTCAACATCAAGGACTCAGCTCCCCATAATGTAAGCCTGACACCTAGTGGTGGAATGCTGAAAATCACCTTCCCATGCCCAGGATTTCCTGTTTTAGATGACCTGCTCACTAATGCATCCTTGCTTTCTCTCATCAGAATGCCAGGGAGGACCCTCTGGTCCCAAACTCCATGGCGACTCCTCAGAAGCCTGGCAGTTGCATAGAAAACACTCTGCACAAAGACGTGTTCGGCGTCATCTCTGGTACAGGTGAGTCCTGGGCCTGCTTTTCCACGTCGGATCACAAAAGATGAGGGATGCAGTTATGCGTGCTGATCCATGCAGCTAACTGATTTTGTTTTGTGCTTTATCCCGGCAGCCTCCCCTCACACTTCCACTCCCAACATCAGCTCAGTTCACCATGCGGACTCCAGGGGCTCCCTGATCTCCACCGACTCTGGAAACAGCCTGCTGGACAAGAGCAGCGACAAGACAAATTCCCTGGAGAAGGTAGAGGAGCAGATTAAAGGTTGATAGTTCTTTTGCAAAGCCAGATGTTTATCCTAATTTCTGCTGTTATCCGCTCCCTTGGACATCCGTGCTCTCCTCCCACCTCCTCCAGTGCTCCCACAACCCTTCTCCCTGCTCTGTAACTTCCCACCCCCAGCAAAAGGAGAGATTTATCAGGAGGCACTCGGTCAACGCGCCCCCTCTCCCGCTGGATCCCGAGGGCCGAGTCCCACCTATGAACTGCGCTACCAAGCGGGTCACCATGGACTTCTCCCTCCTCACTGTCCCCCTGCCTGACCTCCCGCAGGACAGTGAGGGTGATAATGATAAACCAGCTGCAGACCAGGCTGGTCAAGTGCTAGGGAATGATGAAAATCATGAGGAACACGTACCAATCCAAGTATATTTTTTCTTCCAGAACTCTCAATTCCACCCTGACCTCCAGCGATCCTTAGCTGGAATTGTACAGAGTCATTCACACTGCTCTAATCATTCAAAATAATAAGGAAAATGGTTGTTTTGTTGGATTCAGATTGAAAGGACCATACTGGTGGTTTTGCAGGTATTATTATTGGGCTTTAACATGCAAACTAACCAGTGTGGTCCTTTAACACGCAGACACAGTCATCTTAGTTTGTGGATCTCTGTACAATATGTGCTAAATCCAAATCCTCCCCTTTCTTCTGAGTGTCCCACATCAGGGAGTGTGTTTCTTTTTTTTTTTTTTTTTTTTTTTTTAACCCTTTGGAGGTTGAACTGACCTCTAAGCATTTCCCATTTACTGCATCAGACTGTAAATGTGTTTCTTCAAAATCCAACAGCAGGAAGCTCCTGCAGCAAACATGCTTTTCTCGCTCTTGTGCACGGTCACTCGACTTTTCTCTGATATTTGGGTTTCGGAGTGATTTTTTTTTTTTTTAAATGGTTTTAGAAAAATTCTGCAGGCTGCTTCTGATGACTCGTGCTGTTTCTCTTTCCTGTCTCTCTCTGTGGCGTCAGAACCAGTGTGCGTCGGCTCTGGGCAACACCGTGCTGCGCTGCGACAAACTGGACCGGGACGAGATCAAAAACCTGCTCATGTGCTTTCTGCATATCCTCAAGAGCATGTCGGAGGGTAGGACAGCCTCTCTGAGTCTGATAAAACCACATATTTTGCTTGATTTGAACACAAAATGATGTGCAGACTGAAAATTCTATTATTTTTTCATCACTCTCAGAGGCCCTTTTTGCATATTGGAACAAAGCAGCTCCCACAGAACTAATGGACTTCTTTACATTAATAGAGTAAGTACAGAGCAATACAACCCTTTTTATGATTACATGCATGTATGCAAACAATAACTAGAAATAATTCAAAAGTAACTAGTGTCTTTGTCCCACAGAGTCTGTCTTCATCAGTTCAGATACATGGGGAAAAGGTTCATCGCCAGGTAGAGTGAATGTTAATCCCTTTAATTTTCTGTATCTTAAGCGATCCTTAAATGGAAGCTAATTTTGTTGATCATCTGCACTATATTTAAGCAATTAACTGATTTACACCCATGCACACACTTACAAATGCTAAATCCTTAACAAATCTTCTAACCCCCTGCTTTCGGTGTGTTCTCTTGGCTGTAACGCTGCTGGCAAGTTTTTTTGTTGTTAATGCTGCAGCCCCCGAGCCCCTCCTGCATGGGTAAGAGCTTTTTCCTCTCTCTCTTTGCCTAAATGCATGATGACGATGTCTTTTCTAATTACCCAAAACTCTGACTTTCTTTCCTCCAGCGTCAAAGCCAGTGTGTGTTGTTTGCCATTCGTTTGTCAGTTTGAGACATAACCTCCTACTAAACTCTTCGCATTATCTGTGATTTTTTCTCTCGAAAGTGTTGCGACAACTGATATCCCAACATATAAGTAATGATGTTCTTGGTTTTTCCTCACCCAACAGGAGCCAAGAGGGGGCGGGGCTTGTGGCTCCAGACAGGAAGTCTCTGACTCTGCCTGTGTCTCGAAACAGGGCGGGGATTCTGCATGCCCGCCTACAGCAACTAGGGACTCTANACTCTGCCTGTGTCTCGAAACAGGGCGGGGATTCTGCATGCCCGCCTACAGCAACTAGGGACTCTAGAGAACGCCCACACCTTTAACAACAGTAAGCCCCACTAGTGGTAAAAGCGGAGAAAAGGACATCTCCAATTTTAAAATTTTAAGGCATTTTTAGCCTATTTGAGCCAATTCATCAATTAACCTGACTTTTACTGACCTCTATTGGTGACAATTAAGAATTACAAGCACCTAGCAAAGTGATTGTTTAGTCATTAGCGCAGATCAACGACCTCATCAAACTCAAGCAGATTTGCGCTGTGCTGCAGCAAAATTCAGATTTATTGCTCCAATAAAGCGATATCTATCCTCTGACCTTGTGTGTGTGATTTTAGTGTATTCCCACACGGAAGCAGACGTGAGCAGCCAATGCCTGCTGGAGGCCAATGTGTCCACGGAGGTCTGTCTGACTGTGCTCGACACACTCAGCATCTTTATCATGGGATTCAAGGTGGGACAAAATCAGCCAGCTCGGATTAAAGAACCGTACCAGTGATTTTGTTCGTTTAAACCCATGTTGCGTTACTGCCAAGACAACAGGTCCAACTGTGACTTGTTCCTCTTGTGTCCTCAGACCCAGCTCATTTCAGACTTGGGACACAACCCCCTGATGAAGAAGGTTTTCCAGGTGCATCTGTGCTTCCTGCAGATCCCCCAGTCAGAGTCTGCCCTCAAACAGGTCTTCACCTCGCTCAGGACCTTCATCTACAAGGTGATCCAGTCTCTGCTGAAGCATTTTAACGAATCCGATGAACCGCAGCATAGCATCTTTTCCACATCCTTACCAAATTTTCCCTAAGTCCATCCATTTGTCTTCCAGTTCCCCTGTACCTTCTTTGACGGCCGTGCAGACATGTGTGCGTCTCTGTGCTACGAGATCTTGAAATGCTGTAACTCCAAGCTGAGCTCCATCCGTAGCGATGCAGCCCACCTCCTCTACTTCCTCATGAAGAGCAACTTCGACTACACCGGTCGCAAGTCGTTTGTACGCACACACCTGCAGGTATGTCCATCTGCCTGAAAATCTGTCTTTTACTCCGCGTACATACTGATTTCCTGCACTCTTTGCTTTCATTCGTCCAGGTGGTAATTGCTGTCAGCCAACTGATCGCTGACGTCATTGGCATCGGAGGAACCCGTTTCCAGCAGTCCCTCTCCATCATCAACAACTGCGCCAACAGCGACAAGAACATCAAGGTGAGAGCTTAACACGAGACGTCACGAAAACCAGGAATCCTTGGCGCTTAGATAAAACGATGGGTTCTACTTTTTCTTCCTGCAGCACACGGCGTTCCCGTCGGACGTGAAGGACCTGATGAAGCGGATCAGGACGGTGCTGATGGCCACAGAGCAGATGAAGGAGCACGAGAACGACCCGGAGATGCTGGTGGACCTCCAGTACAGTTTGGCTAAGTCATACACCAGCACCCCGGAGCTCCGCAAGACCTGGCTGGACAGCATGGCACGCATCCACAACAAGAACGGAGATCTGTCGGAGGTATTAACATGGTTTTTCGTTCAGTTTTCGCAATTGAATCATGCGGTGGTGTGGAGAACTGAACTTTTCTGAACTTTTCCTGCAGGCAGCCATGTGCTACGTCCATGTTGCTGCTCTGGTGGCTGAGTATTTGTGGAGAAAAGGTAAATCAAGGATACAGGAGTTACTTTTAAATAACTACATGTGACTCTCCAGTACTTTTTATGATTCCACTTAATGCCATAAATGTGTCATATATAGCAGGTATAAGAGTAACCCAGAATATTGGTTTAATAAACCTGATTTGCATCATTTGTGGCTTATTAAAGCAATATTATGAGCTATAAAACAAAATACAGAATAGAATGTACACATGGATCTCTCTCTCTCTCTCGCTCCCTTTTACACACACACACACACACACACACACACACACACCTATATCTGCATGTGCCGCATGAGCACTTGTCCAAGGGTCGTCCGTTCATTATCCTGTTAAAAACATTCCCCAGATAAGATCCCCTCTCAGGTTTCCTCAGATATCAAACCGGATACTGTGCAGCTAGTAGGAATCTAGAGGGCGTGAGAGGTTTTTATGCAAGCCTCAGTTCATTGTCAGGTCAGAGTTGTGAGCTCCCTTGACATCCATTCTTTATTGAACATGGCACCTTAGGCAGATTTCCTGTCTGTCAAGGTGTTGGTGAACGTCAAAGATCAAAATTTGAGGAATTTAATGTGTACATGCGGGATTGAAAAGTGAATTTCCTTCCATTTCTAAGAAAATTCCTGTAGATCCTGAACACATCACACATCCTTCTGTATTTCTTCCTTTTCTGAGGGCGCAACTTAAGCAAAATACAGATTATACCCACTGTCACACTTCCTGTGTATCTCTCTGATCACGTCAGGGATGTTCAGGCAGGGCTGCTCGGCTTTCCGTGTCATCACACCAAACATCGACGAGGAGGCAGCCATGATGGAGGACGTGGGGATGCAGGATGTTCACTTCAACGAGGTAAAGCATTGGATTCTAACCTATTATACTTTCCACAGCCGCCGTGTTTTGAATATCTGCCAACCTCACCATGTTGACCAAGCATTTCGGACGGCATTTTAAGTTCCTCATTGGAACCACATGTCAGGCAATGACTGCTTATCTCTCTGAAGAGTATCAATTGCTCTGTGCTGTAGATGAAGCAGAAATTTTGTAGACTTTGGCACAGGGCTTAGTGCTTCTGCCGTGCAAAATGGCAAAAGGGCTCAAGGTCAGCGCCTTGCTGACTTGAGCCTGTGTTCTTTAACTGATAACCCCACGAAATTGAAAGTGATGGATAGAAAATGTGTGAGCTTTTACGAGTTGGTCAACATATCTTTAAGCAATGTCGTGCGCTTTTACCCTTTGCTTTTGCTTTTTATGAGCTAGACTTGATAGTTTTATTTCCTTCCCCCATCTGCCATCTCTGCAGGAAGCAGTATCTACAGTTCAGCTTCATTAAAACTGTCTAGGCAAATAAGAACAAGCAGAGATGTTCCTTTTGTTTTTTTTTTTACCTCTATTTACTTGTGGAAGCAGGGACGAGGCTTAATGGTGTGTGTGTTCAGGAGGTGCTGATGGAGCTGTTGGAGGAGTGCGCCGACGGCCTCTGGAAGGCGGAGCGTTACGAGCTCATCGCTGATGTCTACAAGCTCATCATTCCCATCTTCGAGCAGCGCAGAGACTTTGAGGTAACTGTAACACACATCAACCTAAAGCTGCATTATTATAGTTATTTACAAAACGCTTTTCTAATTCTTTTAAAAGGACCATACTGGTGGTTTTATATTTTGAAAAATGGTTATCAGTGACATAACGTGTATGCAGGTATTATTTATTGAGATTAAACATGCAAAAATCACTGGTATGGTCCTTTAAGCAACCAATACTAGGTTTTACCACGACAATCATGCATTTCAAAGTTCACATGCTTGTTTAAGAAGGAATTACTTTTCAACAAACACCAATTAAGTTTGCCGAAGGTTCATTCTCTAACATCGCCGAGCAGAAAATCTGCTTCATACTTCTGATTTCTCCACAGAAGAGACACTTAATAATTGATAATACTTGATATTATTTGAATAAACTGAATAATCTCTGGTCATTTCTGCATTTTGTGTTGCAGAAACTGTCACATCTATATGACACCCTTCACCGTGCTTACACTAAAGTGATGGAGGTGATGCATACAGGCAAAAGGCTGCTGGGTACATACTTCAGAGTGGCCTTCTTTGGACAGGTAAAACACCTGTGCATGTTAGATAGCATGACGGCTAACTCGATTATCTTATCTCTTTTGCATGCATGCACACACAAACACAAACACACACACACATCTACGCCAAAATCCTCTTTTTAATAAAGATCTCTCTGCTTTTCTTGCCCCCTCCAAGGCTGCGGTAAGTGTGTACAGCTTCTGGCTGTGTGTGTGTTTGATATGTGGTCTGATGTGCTCTTCCATGTGCTAGCATCATGGCAATGCACTTTATTAAAGGACCACGCCAGTGATTTTGCATGTTTGAGCCCAATCAATACTATTGGGCATGTTATATTTCTGATAACCTCTCTAAAATATGCTCAAACATGCAAAATCACCGGTGTGCTCCTTTAAGCTTGTCTTGTGGCTTATTCGGTTTCTAGTCAAATTTTGAGACTCGTTCCTGACCGTCTCCTTCTTCTCCGCAGGGCTTCTTCGAGGATGAGGATGGGAAGGAGTACATCTACAAGGAGCCAAAGTTCACCCCGCTGTCTGAGATTTCCCAGAGGCTCCTGAAGCTCTACTCCGACAAGTTTGGCCAGGAGAACGTCAAGATTATTCAAGACTCTGGCAGGGTAGGTTCAACTCTGAGTGTGTAACAGGAAATGGAAGACTCCGACAATTGTGAAATATTGAGAACGTGTTGCAGGAGGTTTGTCATGCAGAGTTCAGGGACAGAAAAGAAAATCATGGTTACAACATAATTTAAAGCCTTATTACACCTAATATATCAAGATTTGCTTTAAAGGACCATCCCTGTGATTATGCATGGTTAAGCCCAAACCCAAACTTAGTTTGTTACTGAAACCATTTTTCATTTTCCATGTTTGCTGCAATGGATTATTTATCTCAAGCACATTTCAGATCTCTTTAAATTCATTTTAATAGTGTACTGGAATGAACTGAAAACAATGACAACCTGGAAGATAGGAAAAACAATTCTAATGTTTACTGCTCCAATAACAAGATAAGATAATACTTTATTGTCCCAGAGGGAAATTTGTGTTTAACACACAGTTCAACATTACAGATTGAAAATAATAGATTAACAAAAAAAATAAAAAAATAGGTTTTGGAACATGGTTGTTAGTAATGTAACTTCTATGTGGGTTGTATATATTGGGCTCAAACATGCAAAACCATTGGTATTGTCCTTTAAATGCCAAAATTTGTCAGATTTTCTTTCATTAAGAAGTTCAGAAAGGGTTTCTCAGCTCATGTAATCCTTTCATTTCAGCTTTAAATCATAAAACAAATCTCTCAAACTGGATTTCAGCGTTTCCATGACAACAGCTCCTTCTTGGCTTCTTCTGCACCCACAGGTGAACCCAAAGGACTTGGACTCAAAGTACGCCTACATCCAGGTGACTCACGTCATGCCCTACCTAGACGACAAAGAGCTGGAGGACAGGAAGACTGACTTCGAGAAGAGCCACAACATCCGCCGCTTCGTGTTTGAGACCCCGTTCACAGTGTCGGGGAAAAAGCAGGGAGGGGTGGAGGAGCAGTGCAAACGGCGGACGGTTCTCACCAGTAGGTCACACATTATCATCAGGGTCATAGCAACATTGCTATCTGTTATTGTTGATTATTCTCATTTTAGCATCAGGATCGTTAATCAGATAAGCCTTAACAAGGTGAGGTTTATTATGTACCATCTATTTCATCTCAAAGTTCAGCCGTTATCTCGTCTCATTAATAATCACGCTGCCTGATAGCAGTTTGGCAGCGTGACAGCCGGGCCCACTCATTAGTTACATTACATTACAGTGCAATTACAGTTTACATTATTTAGTGTGTTTAATGCACACACTAAAGTGGAAAAATGGCTCCCTCCATCCTCATTTCTCCTCATCCTGTTTCCACGCAGCCACCCACTGTTTCCCGTACGTGAAGAAGCGCATAGCGGTGATGTACCAACACCAGACGGACCTGAGCCCCATCGAGGTCGCCATAGATGAGATGAGCGCCAAGGTGGCCGAGCTGCGGCTGCTGTGTTCGGCCTCTGAGGTGGACATGATCCGGCTGCAGCTCAAACTGCAAGGCAGCATCAGTGTTCAGGTGCGGACGGGAACAAAATCATTTCGTGAGGGATCAGAATCGCCTCATTTGGCGCGTTGTTTGATTCTGTACCTGTGTGGTTTTCCAGGTAAACGCTGGTCCTCTCGCCTATGCCAGAGCCTTCCTCGACGACAGCAGTGCCAAGAAATACCCCGACAACAAAGTCAAACAGCTCAAAGAGGTCTTCAGGTACTCATCAAGGAAGGCAACATGCATCTGATAACCTCAACTTCCTCATTCTCTCCAGTGTTGAGTTCAATGTCGATCAATAATTCGTCAAATGTTTGGCTCCTCAGGCAGTTTGTGGACGCCTGCGGCCAGGCGCTGGGGGTGAATGAGCGGCTGATCAAAGAGGACCAGCATGAGTATCACGACGAGATGAAGGCCAACTACAGAGAACTGGCTCGGGAGCTGTCAAACATCATGCACGAACAGGTGGGCTCCCAAAATGCTTTTCGATGTGTTTCTTCACAGTTTTCATATAGAAAAGCTGTCTGTTGCGGTCTTACTAACAGCCGTCTCTTCTTTTTGTGCTGACCTGAGCAGATCGGATGGTAATGCTGCTTTTATCATTTATTTAAATGAGGTTATGAATGGAGAAACACTTCCAATGATCTTTCTCATTTCCGTTTTACAGATTAACCCGGTGGAGGACGGCACAAGAGGCGCTCTTTCTGACTCGCTGGGCATCTTTAACGCCATCAGTGGCACGCCAACCAGCGCCAACCCACATGGTTCAACCACCATCCTCTGATACGCACATTTCACGTCGGATTCTTCCCAATTTAGACTCTTTAACCGGAAAACAAATCCCATGCTTGATGACAAAGTCAGAAATGCATCACTTGGCTTTGCTCTTGTTTCCTATGGAGACTCCAGTGAAAACTATAAGCTTTGGAATTGTGATACTATAGATTTTTCATCTGATGTGGGTCATGGTTTTTTTTGCTTTACACATTTTATCCTATTTTGGTATCAGAGGGGGTTTAGCACATAATAATGATCCTAAATAACCTTATCAAAGCAGTTAAAACATCAGTATTTGTAGCTCGCGTATCTTTTTTACTGTAGGGCTCCTGTTCATGTACAGCGTTTATATGTTTGTTTCGGGAAGTTTTTGTAGGAAATAAACGCCACTACTGGAAAACATACATTCATTCTGCTTCGGCGCTGTATTTTTACATATAATTTTTCTATTCTTGTCCATTCAAGCCTTTACAAATGTACAACCATGAGATTTTACCTTTACCTTGACACACAGGCATTTGAAAGGATTATTAAAGGATTATTCTCTCTATTTTAGTGGACTTGAGGCAAAAGTATAGGAACTGACTAAGGCCAATGTTTTAACCTATTTTGTGTTAAAAAAAAAAAAAAGANTGTTAAAAAAAAAAAAAAGTGTGTGCAATATTTTCTATGATTACATCTACAAACCACTCACTCTTGCCAAAGATGTTCGAGAAAAACGGTGCAATTCAAGACAAGGGTGTGACCATTTGTATTTCTTTTTGTTTGTCTGTCAAAAAACGTTTTTACTGAATAACTGCTCTTGTAAATATGTTGAAGGCTTTTAAATAAATAAAATCTGTTATCTCCTATTAACTGTTTATTGTGTTTACGCATATTCACATTTTAAGGAAGAGGAACAAGTTCAGTCAGGAAATGCTGAAACAGCATGTCTTTATATCTGCTCCGTATCAAACTTCATCCTCCTTTACAACTAGATAAACTCATTTTATGAATTATGTTTGTATGTCTGATCCCGTCACAGCCATTGGTCATTACTTTTTTGTTTTTGAGCTAATATGACACGATCTTAGATGGTTCCTCAGTCCTGAAACAGATTCTCACCCCTTTTTTGCAATCCAGCTTGAACTGCAAACATCACACTAAGCACAATGGAGCATTTTAAGTGTGTAAATTCCCAGCAAATACACCAAAACTCCTAATAAATACTGAAAATTCTTACCTGAAGCAGTTAAATGGTGGAACCCAAGTTCAAGGATGACAAAACAAGCTTGCTGCAGGAAAAAATCACAGAGACCTTTAAATTAAAGACATGGCAGTAAACAAAAGAAGGCAAATGGTTTCCACAGCCAGAGAAGCAGCTGTAGACAATGAGTGACTACGAATGACAGCCATCATTCCCTTAAAGGGGAAAAGGCTGAAGACAGATCAGAATATAAAGAGAGGCAAGGGCTCATTCTAGCTTGTGGCAAACATTTCCACCATCAGGAACGGCGAGTACCAGATGTCCTCATACAGTTAACACCAAAACTTTACAATTTTGTACCATCTATAGTTCTACATGACTTAGAAAATGCATAATTAACATTAAAGGCATGGCAACATTATGTTCTGGAGACAATATTTACTTCAATATCTTGGATTTGTAAACCTCTGTCTAATAAAGGAGCCAATAATATAGAAAATTGTTGAACAAAAACACAAAATGTCCCTTTAAATTGGCTGAAAATCTTGTTTAAATGTCATCATATTATGACATCAACTGGTGATTATTACTTATTTCTTTCCAATGACGTATTATCAGTGAAAATAATTGTAATGTTAATAAATATAAGTGACTTCAGAGTCATATGATCATGTATGATGGTTCCCCGTATTCCTAATCTGAGTTATGATTAATAACTTGTCATATCACAATGTGTGTGTGTGAACATGTCCAAGCATCCCACTCTCCCTCTCTCTCCCTGTGTTTGCTTTTGAGCAAGCAAGTACAGCAGATGTGTGTGTGCATGTGTGTGTGTGCATGATAGCCCAGAGAGAAAGACAGGAGTGAAAGCGGGATGCTGACTCCCATAAAACCCACAGCGCTCACTGTCATGTCATAAACACAGCTAATCCCACCTCTTATCACTGCCACAAACCCCCCCCCCANCACACACACACACACACACACACACTCTCTGTGTTGCTGTCCTGTTGGTTGGTGTCCATTAAACATCATGTACCTGAGTGAGTACTACTTGTTTAACAGTGTGTATTTCTGTGTCTTTATTTGGTGTGATGTAACAGTCAAAACAGAACTTTACTGATAATAAAAGTTTAAAACTAACTGATAAAGTAGACACACACATAAAACCATGTGCACACACACACTCACAAAACCACACACTCATGCACCTGTGATTATGATAAAATGTGCAAGGAGGGTGGAATGATGAGTTGTATGATGGGAGGTGGTGGCGGACAAGATGTACAGAAGCTTGTGTGTGTGTGTGTGTGTGATCCACAGTCCAGCCTCAGTGGGTGTGGTAGGAGGTGTCATGAGAGCAGAGGTTTGAAAGGTGGTTACATAAAAAGCTCACCAGGCCTCAGTTCGGTCTTCTTAGTTCAGATCTCGACGTCTCTCTTCCTTTAGGATTTGGTCGGAGAACGGAGCTCTACACACACAGCAGCCATGACAGGTGAGTCCGCTCCGGACCGGAACTCTAAGACTGGGATACTCCTGCCAGCAAATAACACATATCCTGGAAAACCCTTCTTTTACATTTTTGGATTTCTTTTCATGCATCTTGAGGTTACAGTAATGTTTCTTAAAAAAAAAAAAAAAAAAAAAAAAAAATTGAAAATCAAACTGTTGGGTCTAAATCAATAATTTGTGATGTCACCTTATTTCTACAGACAACGAAAAGAAGATCAAGAAAAGTGTAAGTTCATTATGTTTTCAAAGTACAAAGCAAATTTTTTTTGTATTATTTCCCATCGATTTATGACATATTTCTAAGTCATTAGGTGCAGTGTGTTTCATATTTTTCTTTGCTGGCAGGCGACTATATGTGGCTTCCCAGTCAGCATCTTTTTCATCGTGGTCAACGAATTCTGCGAGCGTTTCTCCTACTATGGCATGCGAGGTGAGTCCAACGCCGTGTCTTCCGTTTTTTGGATTTCTCGGCACCCGTCCATTCTTTCTCTCCCATGTCCCGCTCTACAGCTGTGCTCGTGCTGTACTTCAAGTACTTCCTGAATTGGGATGACAACTTCGCCACCACCATCTACCACACCTTCGTGGCTCTCTGCTATCTGACGCCCATCCTGGGAGCCATCGTGGCCGACACTTGGCTCGGCAAGTTCAAGTGAGTCGCCAAATCGAATTCTGCAACGGCGAATTCTGATTCTAGAGTTGTTAAAGCCATACAGAACTTCCCATATACACGTTACACTGTATGTATTGGGCTCAAACATGCAAAACCATCGGTAAGGCCCTTTAAATTTTGACGCTTTATCTAATCTCTCTACCCTCCCTCTCTCTGCACAGGACTATTATTTACCTGTCCATCGTTTATGCTCTGGGACAGGTCATCATGGCGATAAGTGCCATTCATGACATCACAGATACGAACAAGGATGGGACCCCCGACAATATGGCATTTCATATGTGAGTTGAACACAGGCAGAATAACAAAAATACATGCACTCACACACACATCGAATCTAATGTATTTTTGTTGCGGCACGCCTCCAGATCTCTGTCCATGGTGGGTTTGGCCCTGATTGCGCTTGGAACGGGAGGCATCAAACCCTGCGTGGCTGCATTTGGTGGAGATCAGTTTCAGGAACATCAGGTTTGACGTGGCGATACACACACGCACACAACCGTTTTCACGAGTGTATCCACATGCACATTCACACAAAGCAATTCCAAACACCTCACTCAGCTATCAATGGCATCTTGTCAGCACTTTTTGTATCTCTAAGTGCCAGTCGGTTGTTTATTAACTAATAATTACAAGTACACGTGTCTTGGTGATTTTATTGCACTGTTCAAGGTAAAGGACAAAGATTACACCATAATATTAATGACAGTAGCAGAATGTGGTGTTATATAAGAAATGGGTAGGTTAAGAGTATGAAAAAATCATGTTTGGTTTAGCTAAACTTAATATCCTGATTTTTTTTTAACAGGAGAAGCAGAGAAGCACCTTCTTCTCCATCTTCTACTTATCAATCAATGCCGGAAGTCTTCTGTCTACTGTTATCACCCCCATCCTCAGAGGTAGAACCAAATATTAGCTGTTACTTAGCTACAACCACAGCAAAACTTTGATAAATTGAATAAAATTGTGTGTATGTGTGGTCTCCAGCCCAGGAGTGTGGTATTCACACCATGCAGAAGTGCTACCCATTGGCATTCGGCATCCCTGCTGCTCTCATGGTGGTCGCTCTGAGTAAGAACTAGTGTTATTTTACTAACTTTTCATCTATCAAAAAATGTCCTCCATGATGCTAATTGTTCATATGTGTCTGTCTGCAGTTGTGTTCATTATTGGGAGCAGTATGTACATTAAGGCTGCCCCTCAAGGTAACATCCTGGTGCAAGTCTGCAGGTGCATCTGGGTAAGTGGTTCCTGAAACACAAACGCTGAAACGCTAATCTACTGTATAAATCTATAAATGTTGTATTTATCCAAAAGATCTTTGTAAACTTTGACTTGTTCTTTAAATTTTCTGATAACAAACATATGGAAATGTTCTTTCCGCTTGTAGTTTGCTCTCAAGAATCGCTTCAGGCATCGCAGCCCAATGTACCCTAACAGAGCCCACTGGATGGATTGGGCCGAGGAGAAATATGATGTAAGAACGGAATACGGACATGTTCATGCAAATACAAAACATCAGCAGTACAAAAATTATAATTCTTTGCTTTCTTTCTGTCCAGAAACTGCTGATCGCCCAGGTGAAGATGGTGGTGAAGGTGCTGTTCCTTTACATCCCTCTGCCCATGTTCTGGGCTCTGTTTGACCAGCAGGTAACTAACAATTTCAACAAATGGGATATTCTATAGTTAAACATCTATGATAGTGGATTGATTTTTATTTTTTGGATGGGACATTTGAGACATTCACTGTTTCCTCTGCAGGGATCAAGATGGACCCTCCAGGCAACCACCATGAAGGGCGACTTTGTAAGTAGGATTGGGTTTTGTGCCATTTTCTTTCCATGTATCGTGAATTTGCAAAAAATTGTGAGTGGTTGAAATATTGTCTCTCTCTCTTTTCTCCACAGGGACTTATGATAATCCAGCCTGATCAAATGCAGGTGAGACCCATGATATTCAGTCGATGTAAAACGATAGTTACTCTTCAGAAGCCTTTTCTATCTCTTGCGTTTCGTCCACCAGACCATCAACCCTATCCTGATCCTGGTTTTGGTGCCGATCATGAACAGCGTGGTCTACCCACTGATTGTTAAGTGCAAATTAAACTTCACGTGAGTTCCTTGATGTATTTTAATGCCACAAATCGGAGAACTTGTTCCATGGACGATGAACACGTGTGCACTTGTGTGTGCTCTGCAGTCCCTTAAAGAGGATGACTGTCGGGATGTTCATAGCTGCTCTCGCTTTTGTCGCTGCTGCCTTGGTCCAGATACAGATTGATGTGAGTGTATCTCACACACACACACACATACACACACACACTTTCCCCTTTGAGGCACAGTTCACCCACAACCCTGTTCCTCTTCTAGACAACATTACCGAAGTTTCCATCAAGCACTGAAGGCCAAACTAAGTTCATCAACATGATCGATGCACCGATTGACGTCAAATTTGGGGTCGAAACCTTCAAATTGGAACCATTTACGGTACTAAATACACGTTTTGAGGGCACATGTATGTTGGCTGTGGTATATGTGGTTAACTTCACATTTGTAACACATTTAAATTGTCCTACTACAGGCCAACGGGAATTACCTGACGTTTGAAACAAGTTTTCTTGTGACTGTGTCTAACACAACTTACACTATGACCCCACCGGAGCTCGGCATGCGGTACACCATAGTCATCTTTAAGAATGGGTCCAGCGAGGCCTTGAAATTGGTGAGCAAGGCTGCCATATACTGAAGGGTTCATTTGGGCTGTACGGTTCCTTTCCGCTTTTCAAGAATTACATCAAGTTGATATCAAGAAGCTTTAAAGTATCTTGTTTTGGCTTTCCATCTTCAGTTTCAGGACATCACAAATAAGCCAGAACAGGGTGCTAATGCAATCAGGCAAGTAGCGAATAATGTAAAAATGTGTATTTAAATTCTGCTCATTTCTTGAAATGAAAATAAAATGTTCTGTCCACAGATTTCTGAATGGTTTCAGCTCAGTTCTGAATGTAAAAGTGGGTGCGTCAGACTTTGGGAACATTACCACAATGAACATGTCAGACTATAAGCTGGTTCCACAGGGCAAGTACGTTTTGTGTTTCGTTGTGAATATCTGAGATTTGATGATATCAAACTCTCTGCTCTTTGATCTGATTAATCTTTTTTTTTTTTTATCTTTGTCAGTGCTACGTTCACAATCAGGAATAATGCAAATCAAGAGTGTACCTACACCCAGAAGCTGGGATTTGGCAGCTCTTATACCTTGATCATCCCGTCAACTTTTGCATTTGGAAATGTAAATCAACTCACAAAAACGACTCTAAAACATTATTAATTCTTGTAATTTGAGTTCCACGTCTGGATTTCTGTGACACACCTGGTGATGTCTTCTTTCTCTAGTGTGCAGAGAGTATTCGGTCAGTGCTGGACATCAATCCTAACACCATCCACATGGCCTGGCAGATTCCTCAGTATTTCCTCATTACTTCAGGAGAAGTGGTCTTCTCTGTCACGGGCCTGGAGTTCGCTTACTCACAGGTAGAGGGCGTTGCACCAATTCTTTCTCAGCATGTTTTATAGTATGTTTGCAGCAATGATTAAAAAACATTGCATATGTTTGTTTTTTTCTCCAGGCGCCAAGCAACATGAAGTCTGTGTTGCAGGCTGGTTGGTTGTTAACCGTTGCTGTAGGTAACATCATTGTGCTAATTGTCGCAGGGGAAGCAAAGCTCCCAGCTCAGGTGGGTAGATCATAAGTAACCATGCAGAGAATTATCCTCATTTTCAAGGCATATAAGCGCCAAATCAAAAAACATCCAAGCTAACGTGCGTCTCTGTTCCACAGTGGGAGTACCTCCTCTTCGCCTTTCTGCTGGTGCTTGTGTGCATCGTCTTTTCCATCATGGCCTATTTCTACACCTACATTGACCCGGTCAAGATAGAAGCGCAGTTCACCCACATGGAGCCCGAGGACAAGGAGAGGAAGAACTTGGAGATGGAAAAGAGGGACTCTGTTGAGAACCGCAACGAGAAGAGCGGCAATTCCGATTCCAGCTCTGACGAGGAGGAAATCAAACAAACCAAGATCTAAAGTTTTCAAACTTTCTTCCCTTTTTCCTATGTGAATGCTGCTTGGTTCTGTGTTTCAGTCTGAGAGTTCTTTGGTCATTCTGTCAGCAATCCAGAGATGTAACGTGACTGGAAAATGACTGGATGACCAAAGCAGAAGCTGAAGCTGAAGCTGAAGGAACACAGAAATAGGATGAGAAAATAGATGCTCTAGGTGGTCAGTATTCGTGAAAGATCTTGGCAGGGATAAATTTCAAATATATTTCAGCCATTCCGGCTTCGAATCTAAATCCCTATTTAGTAATTTTCGCTTGCAATATTGTAAATTTTTGTACAATGATTGACTTTGCACTGTGTAGCAAAAGCATCTTTATGTAATTTTTGTCACGTAATCTTTTATGTACAGGCGTACAAATACAAAGAAACCATTCCAACATTTGTATTTATTTTCCTAGCGCAGTGTTGTATGTATTGTAATATATTGACCATTTTATATGATGTTATCATCCGCTCCAGGGTATGGTTTTCACTCATAAAATATTTAATTATGATCCAGATAGATTTCATTATGGCCTGGTCAATACTGCCCTGTGTGAAGTGCTTGTTCATCAAGTTCAATAAAGAGATGAGCTATGTGTGGTTGGTCGGTTTCGATTATTAACCTGTTGAATCTGTTTCATTTGCTAAAGTGTTTAGACTCTGCAAATGGGGAATTCAACTCATTTAGTTGTTTTTTCCATTTTATACATTTTTCATAAACTCCTCTTTCCATGCAAAGATCCGCAAACGAAACGCACGCGACACAATCATCAGTTAGCATTAGATCTTTATTTCTCATGTCACTTTGAAAGCTTACATTTAACTTGGGAATTCTCAAATGACACAAGCAAAGATTATATACAGTACTATAAACTGTCAGCTATGATAAAGGAGACCAAATGTACACATTTTGTAGATCTTTCTGTAGCATATGGTTTCTATAAGGTATAGATTTTTTTGCCGGAGGCAGGTGCCCATATCCATAAAGCATTCCATACTCAACTCTTTGCAGTTATAAAAATATCAGATATTTCTTAATTCATTCAATCCCTGTGTTGACAAGTGCGTCTTGATGCAACTCCTCAACATTATTGCTGCATTAGCACAGTAGTAAATTCTGGAACTCTTTAGTAAACATATATAGTAAAACATGGCTATTAGCAACTTTTTTCGTGTTTTTTTTTTTTTTTTTNAAAAAAAAAAAAAAAAGGTGCAAATCAGACTACAAACATCTGGTGAGAGCGTAAAAGAGGACATGGCACTTCTAGCATGGAGTGGAAGTGAGAACAGAAAAGTGGAGTGAAGAAATGGCGTTTTGTTTGTGTCGCGGTGAAGAGTCGCACGAGCTTGGCTTCGTCCCGATCAACGCTTCCGTTTGGCCGTGTTCCGTCAAAGCGCTGAGCGAGTGTGGAGATGTGATTGCTTACGATGGTTCTCGCCGGTTTATCCGTGTCTCCGCTTTAGTCTCCGAAGTTTAATGCTAAGGATAAATAACAAGCGAAGCTTTAAAAATCAGCATTCAGTTTTCCGTTGTGGCTTCCCCCCTTTGTAACTGTCCTCGGCTCCACTCAGGTTTGTTTTTCTCGGGGTACATTACAAGCAAATTAAGACATTTTAAGAGCCGCTGGGACGCAGAAACACATAGATCTACTTTCATTCTTGGCCGTGATCACATCTAAACATGTCAAATTCTGATTTAATTGTCTAAACCTAAGTACAGGCAGGGGTTTGTCCTCTGACTACAAAACAAAGGAAAAGCTTCTGCCCCTAAATATAGTAGTTTAGTAAAGTTAGTTAAATGATTCAGCAGGGTCACTGTGATTGAAATTGAAGATTGGAACTCAGTCTCTTCGAAATCAAAAACATTGATGAATACTCACTGATCGATCACTAAAAATGAAGGACAATAAAAAAGAGAAAAATATGATGAAATGAAAAATGCCAGAACGAAGATGTATCTCAAAAAGGCCAAGGCATTTTCCGTTCGCAACTTCTGATTCCTTAAATATCTACTTTTTGTTTTAAACATTATCAATATCTACAAAATGCGCGTGACCATTTTGTACACAGTGATTCCTTTTCCGCGACGTCACTGACAACTTGTAATCATGTACAGCATGGCGACCCCCCAACTGCCTCGGAGGACAGAGTCCACTTAAAGCACTTTACCTGAGGTTTCATTAAGAATGCTGCAATTTGCCTTAACGGGGAGTCTTGGAACAGACGCGAGAGCACACGTGCACACATACTAACACGCTCCGCAAGTGCCCACACACACGCATACACGCAGCGAACACGCTTGCACACAAAGATAATATCCCCGCAGGTTCAACAAGCATGCTTTCAGAGGTTCCGGGGATATGAGGCCTGCGTTAATTGGGGGGGCTGAAGTCTGGCCTGGATTTTGGGGAGATTTTCGGCTTCGAAACAAGAAAATTCCACGTAGATACTCCATGATGTGAGGCTGGAGAGGTCTGACATGGACAAAGCCCAGAGTCTGACTTGGCTGAGGCGTTTCTTTTCTTCTTTTTTTTTTTTTTTTNTTTTTTTTTTTTTTTGTAACGAGTCTTGTCTCGTCGCTTTAGGGGTTTTGGCCCCATCAGAGTCAACGCCAGCCTTTCCAACGGGTGCTGTCGCCCCCCAATCTTCTCCTCTGATAGGCGACTAAAAAAACTCTCCAGGGTGTCTCTCATCCTCCACTGAGTTGGAGTTCAAGTAATTTTTACAGGCTAGGTTAGCCTCTCCCCCCCAACTAGAGGTCAAATGTGGTCAGCTGGTGTTGAATGACTTGACCCCTGACTTTTAACCTTCTGACCTGGCTGTGGTGTTGGGGGGTTGTGGCCTAGGAGAGCAGAGCCGGGGCAGAGAGCCAATCACTGGGGGGAAGAGGAGGTCCTGCTTGTGGAGTGACTGTGGGGAGAAAAAAAAAGATAAAGATTATTTATATCTTTTACACAAAACTGGAGAATAAGTTTTTGCAAATATGGCGCCCTGGCTCTGAAATGTTACCTCTGGAGCCTGTGAACCATGTGAGCCACCAGGGAGTCGGCGATGCCCGGGTAGGCTTCCTCAGCTAGCAGGATGGCCTCCCTCAGCTCATCCAGGACCATCGGATTCCCGTTCACCTGCTCCTGCCTCGCCTTCAGCTGGGAGATGGGAAAAGACGATTAAAGGCATAGCTACGGAGCATCCCAAATGTTTCTGGCAGGAAGCGGCCTCTTACCTCAGCTAGTGCAGGAGAGATGACTGTGGTGAGGCTCTGTGAATAAGGCCGCTTTGGAATGTCTTTCATCTGTGGGAAGACAAACTGATTTAACAACGGCAGGTATCTTTCCCAAGTATCATCACGCCATCTTAGCTAATGCCTCACTTGCTCTGGTGAATCTGACTGTCCTTCCCCGTTCTGGAGCTTCTTGGGGTCCTTCTCTCGGATGGTGAAAATCCAGTTGTCGTTGCCAAAGTCGTTTCCGCCTGACGCCTGGCCATCCTGTTCTCTGATTAGACAGATGTTAAAGAGGTTGTTAAAATTGACTGAAGTCACGGGTGTTAAGTGCTTCACGACTTTAAATGAGTAATTCTGAGCTCATTATGACAAACGTGGGAAGGCAACTTGGCACAGAGGATTTTTTTTTTTCTCTCCCTGGCAAGACACTTACGAATCAGACTCATCCGAACTGGACTCCGTGGTTCTAGACTGTTCCGCCTTCCATCTCTTGTACTTGTCCACCAGCTCCGTCAGGTAGGAGGTCTTTTTTGCATGGCGAACAATCAGCTTATGCTTCAACAGCTCTTTGGCAGTTGGCCTCTGGGGAAATGAGAAGGAAGTGCGATGAAACGAAAGCGTCAGAGAAAAGTGAGCCTGGCTTAAACGCACCGAACCGATTCGTGCCGAGATGGGAAACGCTTACAAAACTGGGCTCCTTATTGAGGCAGGCCTCCACAAACTCCTTGAGCGGTTTGCTGTAGTTGCCCTCCAGTGTGGGCGGGTTGTTCTTTGGGATAAGGAATAAAACCTTCATGGGATGGAGCTCCGAGTGAGGCGGCTCACCTTTAGCCAGTTCGATGGCCGTGATGCCCAGAGACCAGATATCAGCCTGGAATGTGATTGGACACACACACACACACCAGGATTATAGGAATGACAGTGAGAGGATGACGGTAACTGCACTACAGTTTACAGCTTTCACGCTTCCTTTGAATCTCAACACCGATAAGCGTGAGACAGAGCAACCTCTACAGCTATCCTTGACCCTTGACCTCACCTTTGAGTCATACGCTGACTGCTTGATGACCTCGGGGGCCATCCAGAAGGGCGTGCCGACGAAGGTGTTGCGTTTGATCTGGGTGTCCGTGAGCTGGCCGGCCACACCAAAGTCCGCCAGCTTCACCTCCCCTTGCTCGGACAGCAGCACGTTGGCAGCTGGGAAAGGGAGGACAGAATGTTGATGCGATCCAGTTCAGAAAATCTGCCAGGGCCATTAATCTGAGTTACAATCACAAGCCTTTTAGTGAATCGCGGCGTTGCATCCACTTCCAATTCCCCAGTGAAAGCTACACAGTGAATGAACCTGTCAGCGCATGTCAATACCATTAACGTGTTACATGATATTAGCATGCGCTCACAGGTGCCATTTAGACAAACTGAAACCCAAAGCGTCCTTTCATAGCGGCGCTCTCAATCAGCGTGCTACCTTTGATGTCCCTGTGGATCTTCTTCTCAGAATGCAGGTACTCCAGGCCCTTAAGGATCTCTCTCAGGATGGTGGCGATCTGAGTCTCATCCAGAGCTCCGGGCTCCATCTTTAGGAAACATGACCATTAGTTATGTATGAGTGTGTGTCAGAACTGGCTGGGGATGGTTGATTAAACAACTTTCAATGACAGGAGACAAGTTAAAGGAACAGTTCACCCCAAATTATATCAAAACTTATATTTCTTCTCAAACAGATTGCAATTCTTCCATCAATATAGCACAGATCACTTACCAAATCTAGTGCTGACCCTCCACCTAAATACTCCATGATGATCCATAACTTTGTGTCCTGGAGCACAAAACAACAGAGAAAGTGTTTCTGGGATCATTCCATGCCTAGACAGACACAGTCTGGATAAATATTCATGGCTTATTTGTGAAGACTGGCATATTGCACGGTGGTGAATTTCAAAACATGTCATTATTACACTAAGTGGTGGGAGGCGAAGTCATCTGAGGATGCTCTATTTTTAATTTGGGGTTATTCTGGGAAAAAGTGGGCAGAGTTTGAGAGCTTTACTTCAAACGAGGACTTCTTAAAGCACTTTTATTTTTTTTTATTTATTTTTTTAAATCATTCCAACCTCGTCCTGTGGCTTTCAATCAGTATTAAACGTATTTACTTTGTGATAATCTGCTGTTTGTGTATGTCGGTCACCTTAAGGTATGAGCCGTAATACTTTGTGACAAAGGGGCTGTCGCACTGGCTCAGCACTGTGATCTCCTGCTGAATGTCTTCAATCTCGTCCTCGGCTTCCTCCAGGTCTATGATCTTAATGGCCACTACCTTCTGGGTGCGATTATCGATGCCTTTGAACACCTCGCCAAACGAGCCTTTGCCAATCCTCTCCAGCTTGGTGAAGAGCTCCTCCGGGTCCACTTTGGCATTCTGGTGGGGGGGAACAAAGCGGGGGAGGAAAGGGAGAGCGGAAAAACACAAAGAAAAGGGAATGTTTGAAAGGAGTGAAATGTTGCGGAGTAAAGAGGAAATGCCAAGAGGGCGTCATTTTTACAGGATACATTAATTCATTCAATGCACTTTGTGTGTGAGAGAGTGTGTAAAAAAGAATGAATCACAGGTTCACAGAGAACTCAAGTGACAGAGTGTAAGCACTGGATAATACCCAGATCAAATTAAAAGAATATTTTAAACACGCATGGGCCTTGATTAGGTCATTTCTGATGTAATATAGGACACATGGCACCTTTACATTATTGTCTTTTTTTCATGGTATATTTATTTTGCACTGTCACAGTGTCCTGGAATCAGTCTGTGGACTTTGTGAGCCTGATGTACGCAGTTTAGAGCTCTAATCATTGACGCACAAACATCAGCTAAATGTAACCAACAGATTTAGTTTTATATTCAGATTTGAAATAAATCCAGATTTGTAGGCAGATGAGTCCATTTCTGCTGGAATGCAATGCTGAAAGTTCTTCACTTTTACAGCCTGAGTGACTGTTGGACATAATTACAACTTATTTTAAAGCTGTAAGGACATAAGTAGTTTTGCGTGAGATTTAGCCATTTTAAACAGCGCTGTGGTGATCAGGGAGAAAAGCTCAAGTGGGCCTCATCAGAGTTTATTTGTCAGGGAAAAATAAATGTAAATTTGTTCTGTGAACCAGCGACAAAGCAAACGCCTGACTTTTCTGGGGGTAATGTCTCTCTGAGGGAGGAACAAATAACCTACTTGAACGCCACAGGAAGTCGACTAAAGTGACTTGAACTCTCCAGAGGCTGTTATGTGGGAAACACAAACGCAGGCACTGACAAAAACAACTTCCTTTTATGACCTTTTTCCAACAGAGAGAGGGTCAATATGCATTTTGAGAGATAAAAATGAAACAGCTGCCTCACGCAAGAAGGAACACTTATGGCACCCGCATCCTTTTGTTGCTTTGAAAGGGACTTATCAAATAAACTAAAAATTAGTGTTGCTAATAGATGATAATGTAGTGCAGAACAGATGGAGGGCAATGAAATGATGATGTAATATTTTAATAAAACAATACAGTTCATTGTTTGGGAACAGGACTTATAATTAGAGCCTCCAGTCAAAATCTTGGCTGACTGATTGTGCTATCGCTGCCAAAATGAACTTTAACTGTTAAATCCGTCTTTTCTACTTGCAAATATTGCTCTGAAATACACCTGTAGGTGTACTTGGGGACAATATGGGATCAGCGTTCACCTTTCAGCCAGCAAACCCTTCCTTATAACTTAGGATGACTTATAATGCTTTTAATCGACTAAATCCCTGAATGGTGCCAAATTCCCAGAAGTCTGCCTGCCTCTGATGCATCCTCCTCCATATTCATTTTCTTCACAGCCGGCTACCAATTCAGACCACGGAAAACAAGCCTGCACAGGGAATATAATCAGGTGCATGAGGTGGTTTACATTAGGAACCCTTATCTCCCCAACACAATTAGCCCCTATAGGCAGGATCCTAAAGATAGCAGGGTGGCACGAACAAGGTTCATAGCTGCACAATAGCTACTTTGTAAAGTGTAAAGGGAACACAGATGAAGTCCACTTTAAAACAATAAATTCTGATAGAAATATAAGACTTATGAGTTGAGTGGATGTTTTAGTTAAGAACCCAGTTGCACAGATGTGGCGTTCAGGGGCGTAAAGCACGTCAGGAACTATCAATATCAAGGCAACAAAGATAAATTAATTTCTACACCATTGATGGACATCCCACATGACACATATAAAGTTAATCTTTTCTATTATGGACATCTGTTTATAAGTTGTAACTAATTTGCTAATTTTTTAATAATTCATATAATTCTGACAGCCAATATGCAAGGTTTTACGGTGTATATTTAAATAAAATCATGACCAAAGCAGAGTTCATGATGCTTTGCAAACCCGCTGCAGGGAGTCGTGGTGTGTACATTTTGTTCTAGCAGCGACTAAGACTGGAAATTACGAAACAAATTCAGAAGTTATTTGGCTTACCTGCATCCCCGGCAGGTTGCCCTGAACAGGAGAATGAGCCATGATGGTTCTGACTGGATCTGCACCTCGTCCGACACCGCAGATCTCGGATCTTCTCGGCTCGGCTTATGTTTCCAGTCCGGCTGGGNACCTCGTCCGACACCGCAGATCTCGGATCTTCTCGGCTCGGCTTATGTTTCCAGTCCGGCTGGGAGTTGCGTTGATGTTAGCAATCCTCCACAAGTAGATGTCCAAGGCTACCCAGATACTGCAAAGTCTGAATGTCTCGGTGCTTTAATTAACAGAGAAAATGTCCAAGTGTCTTTCGTCGAAACAACCCCAACTCTCCCCAAACAGCTGAGCAAGCCTAGCAGACGTTGGCTAATGCTAACTCTAAAGCTGCAAACAAGAATTCCGCAATATTAGCATGCTAACCAGCTGCTAAGCGTTAACTAGCAAATTCGATTTCCAAACGTTGCTGAGGCAAACTGTTCAAGCGCAACAATTATGAGTCCTCAGTTATGAAGAAATATAATCTGTTGTATATTACACCGTTTACTTACTGACACGTTCTGAAAGCGTATTCTCTCGCTAGCGGTTTTGTCAGCTAGCTAACATGGTTAGCTTGCTAGCTAGCCAACGCAGACGACCTGACGAACGTTGTGTCAGCGAGCAGACTTGGAGCACAACGTGTCTGCATCCCGCAAATATCCTCCACAGAAACGAGTATTTTATTAACGGATTACCGAGCTTTTATCGCGTAAATTTTTGTCTCCAGGAATTCTCCAGGCCTGACATCTGCAGCAATGTTAGCTCGCCTGTGTTTTTGTTTTCTCCCTCACTTTCGTCCCGTACTCTCGGCCATCTTGTCGGTGCTGTGACGCCTGACTGGGCGGATCCAGATCCGGATCAACAACAACATCCTAACTTCTCCCTCCTAGGTGATGCTGTCAGGTGTCTGGACTGAGATCTCCTAACACTTTTCATTTCAAATTGGATCTCATCATTGGATCTGCATAAATATTTGCCGCTGCCTTTTAGATATGGCCACGTGGTATGATGATAACCAACGAATGAATGACAGATCGGAAGAATTAAACTCATTATTAAAACAAATTTAATAGTTTCTAACTGTGCAAACACTCATGAATGAAATTATACTGATATTTAACTACTTCACAATATATAGGAACCTATATAGAATCCTGTCAGGGAGCTTGGGCAGCATTAGCAAACCAGACTTAAACTATTACAATGCCAATGAAATTCATTTAAAACCATTAATGTATGCCCGTGAATTAAGCCAACCTTTAACTGTATTCTGATTGAATAATAAACCTAATTATTTCTAATTAACACAATCTGATCTGGCAGCGCCGCTTCGCAAAGCGATTTGACACTTCATAGATTCCACCAAAGGGGGGCGCCACTGTATAAATTTCCCCACAGCAGCAGCATCCTTGTGTGGGCTAATCTGGATGCTGATGATGCTGATGCCGGTGCAGCATCGTGTGCTGCAGCTGGAAATAATGATCGAGTGCACAACGAATTTCTGCAGCTTCCATAATCGCCATTAAAATATTCTAATAGTAATATACTACTGTCCATTTTCATCCTGTTCCAGAGGCCTTATGGCGCAGTAGTTGAGCAAATTCATATGGCAACTCCGACAACAGCATGATTGCATGATTTGGTTTAATGTAGCATTTTTGCTGTAAAACAAACAAAAGGTGTCATTTAATGTAAAAATGTCTTAACCTCTGAAGATGAAATGAAATGAAATCCAACACATACTTCTGTAACTCTGATATCCCACATCCTCCTATAGAATCAGATGGTATGGAATTATAATGAGAATATAATGGAGGTGCCATATAGGAGAATCCCCGGGTCGCTGTAAATTTACGCATCATTTTGAATATTATAAGTGATTTTTTTTTTTTTTTTTTTTTTTGGGAGCATTCACTCATATATTTGAAATATGCATTATGTGCAAATCATGCAGATTTAAATCCACATTGTAAGGGATTATTTTACAAAATTTGTGGATTAAAGTGTGCGCATGGTACCCTGAAGCGGCTTCACGTCTCACGTGCGCCTCATCACCTCCGCGTCCGGTTTTAACGCGTTTATTGGGAAGCGCTACCTCCCCCTTCATGCGTAAATTATGTAGGGCACGACGGTGATGCTTTGCTACCTCCGTTCCAGAGAATCCGGCCGGTGAATGTGAGGGGGGAAAAATAGAAATCCAACAAAACCACCGTTGTCTTTTGGTTTGGTTCGTCGTTTGACTGAAACGGACTACCGCATCACGACCTGCCTATTGTGAAAGAAGAGAAGAAAAGATGGACATCACGGATCAAGGAGCTCAAATGGAGCCGCTCTTACCCACGGTAAGACAAAATACAAACGCTAAGGTTCTATTTTGTGATCATTCATTAAGCTGTCAATACGAAATATGAACCAAAGTGAAGTTTCAATTGGCTTAATTTCCCTTTAGAATAAAAAAAAAAAGCCAAAGTAAGAATAAAACATCCTATTAATGTAAAAATTACATTAAATCTTATATTTTTCGAATGACCTATTTTGACAGGCTATATTTGTGTGTCGTTTGGAAATCATGACAAATACTGTGTATTGCGCACCCTAAACACACAAACTGGATTAATCCACCACATACAAAATTCATAGAGTAGATTATTATATATCTTTCAGTTTAGGAATCATGATGGATACAGGTTGAAAAATGTTACAGAAGCTGCACTTCTAGATTCATTTGTATACCAACATGAGAAGATCCAAATTATACCTTGCCTCTCAGCTAAATTAGATGTTTTTTTGATATTTTTTTAATGAAACCTGCTGTCAAGCTGTTGCTTTATGTATACTGCAGTTTCAAGATGTTACATGAAGTACTACTCGATCTGTCACAAGGAGGTTACTCATGATGGTAATTAGTGAGTTCTTTTTTTTTTTCTCCGTGTGGAGCTTCTCAAGTTTAGTAGGAAAGTCAGAAACAATTTGATCTGGTGTTTCTGATGGTCTCCCCCATGCTATCCACAAGCCTGAGAGAAACGAGACAGATGTCCCCCAGTGTCCCAAAAGCATGGGATTGTTTTAGCTTTTGGTGGAGGACAAACAGGTAGGAAATTAGGTCAGGGCTCACTGAGCACACTGCTAGAATGTGAAGTCAGCAAATCTCAAACATTGCCCACTGAAGGTAGATCCTATCAGCTTCCCCTTATTAGCATTCAGGTGAGCCTCTCCTGAGAAAAAAATGGGGGAAAAAAAAAGCCTGCTGCTCTGGATTTATTGTCTAGTCAAGGGGAGAGAGAAGAAATGTTACTTCATGTTTCATGAGTACATCTTGAGTACTGTATTTGTGCAGTTAGTGGGAATGTTAGTTTTCTGGAGTGTGTGTTGTACAGTGAAGGCTGCAGGGCTGATGTGGTGTGGGATGGCTGCTCCGTTTCCCCTGCAGTCTCATTGCAGTGTGGTTGCTTCTCTGTCACTGTAACTCACTGCTGCCTCCCTCGTCCCTCCGCCCACACGCAGCATGCCGATGCGTTGTTATGGTGTGGACAGGATGTGCATGGGCATGTGAGGTGTTAGTGTGGTGAGAATCTCAGAGACTCCTCGGCATGTGAAAAGACGGCACGGCTCCCTCATTGCGTCCGGTTGTAACAGGTTACCAGGATTCTAAGATCACACAAGAGAGTATGTTTCATTTACAGCAGGATGGATTCTTTGCGTTGTGCTGTATTTGCTGAAACATGTTTCTCTGCTGCCATTGAGTGGAGAAACAGCAATCTAACTCAGTACACACACCAATTATTACACCCTCTTTGGTGACTCAGTGGTGCTTGGGTCTATGAATACACCCCCAATTTTCAATTCTCATTATTGTGTTCTCACACAATTGTTTTTCTTTCTCCCCTCTCTTTTTTGCTCCTCTCTAATTTTTTTGGGAACTCTGCATTACTGTCATTGTTTGTGTCTTTGTCTTTGCTTGTTTCTATGTCCCTTGTAGTAATCTTTCCCCTCTTTGACAGCAATGATTATTAGTTGCAAATCAAGCAGTGCAATTGTGTGTAAAATGGTGTGTAGTACTATATATAGAGATAGGTTAAAAAATAAAATAAAATAATATACACCCACATCTTTGTCCTGTTCAGTGGTAATGTTCTGCACACTGATTTTATTTGTTGTTCTTTGACTTACAGGAACAAAGTTCCCAAGAAAGCAAGGATGTGGTAAGTCATTTCTCAGTTTTTTTTTTTCATTTGGCATCCAGTTATAATAAATATAATTGCCATTTGATATTCTTTATGAACTTCAAACTACAGTTTTCAAGACACAAAATCTGCCCTATAAGGGAGAAAAATATGAAACCAACTAAAACAAGAAATATCAAGAGAAACAAGAATCCTAAAAGGGAGGAAATTACACAAGAAATGTTACATTAAACATTAAAATAAGTCTATATCCAGGTTTTTAATGTGATTTTGTTTCAGACAGGCTGTTTCATTGTATGAGAGCTCATGAGAAAAACTCAATCTCATTTCATTTTTAATCTACAGTGATATTAAGCTTCATTTGGTTAATATTGCCAGCTTGTTTAGCAGATGTCTGGTATATTTGTAGATTGCAGTGTCAATCGGTGTCAATCCATCTGACAGCCAAACAAGGCCGAGAACCTGCTGAATGAATACAACGTGCAATAAATAATGGGACTTAATCTGAGCTGGGGCTTGCAGCTTGTGAAATAGCTTTGGAGAGCTGGTGGTGCTGGTATGAATAAAAGCAAAACAAAGAGATTTGATGCGTAAACTGTATGTCATATGTCCTCATCTGATCATCCCCTTTGAATAGCTTAAGTGCAAAGTTTTAACTCATAACTGCTCTAATACAATACCAATATCAATAGTGGTGACCCTTTTTGAAAATGCTGAATGCTGCCATAAACAAACATCAATGTCATCTCCATTAATGTTTTATAGGGTATAAAGTGCTTATTGACTGATATATTCTGTTTATTCTGTCTGTGAATAAACTATAGCATCATGGCAGAACATTTAAAGTGACCTTTAGCAGTTTTACTTGTCCATAAATGCTTTTACACTAGATTTTAGACATCTTGGACAGTTTTGTCTTTGTCTTGTGTCACTTTTGTTTAATTTAAAAGACTTAGTTGATTTTCCGTGTATGTAATCATGTCCTCAAACTTAGAGATTTACAGATATGAATTCTTATCAAAGACTCCAATGTTCCCCAACCTATAATCCCCAAAACATGTGATCCCAGCTTCCCATCTGGGGCTTGTTCTTTGGCCAGGTTGGGAGAACAGAAGGAGGAATTGAGTTGCTCAGGCGGGTCGTTTTGAGCATAGCCTTCTTAGATTAGTGTGATCTCTGTTCAATTTGAGGATCCAACTGTGCAAAACTGGCAGACAGGAAGCCTCCCTACCGCAGCTATGGAGCCCAGACCAGCTGTGCTCTTTTTGATGTTTAATTATAGAAGTGATAGTGGAAAGGAGGGTGAAGAAGGCATTGAGGTAGATAGATAGATAGATAGATAGATAGATAGATAGATAGATAGATAGATAGATAGATAGATAGAGAGGTAGATGGAGAATGTGAGACAAATCAGATTAACAGTCTTCAAAGTGTGATTTTGGGAGGCATTCAACTGAAAAAAAAAGTAAAAGTACCATCTTTTTTCAATTTAAAACTTCAAGAAATATCAGATGGTATAAACAGCTCTTATCATTTCTCAGTCGTTACAGTCTTTGCTTGTTGCACCGAATCTGTTTCTTGTGCACCATGTCTCGATCTCAGTTTTGCTGACAATGCACTACAGCCAGAGAACAGCTTCGTGCCTCAGGTTGACTGTGCAAGCACTCGCATGCGCACACACACACACAAACACATGCACTTAAAGATGCATACATACAGCGGGACTGCAACCTTCTTACTGCTTCGCCCACTTGAGGGGTGTGACCGTGGCACGTAGACTGCTGAGGTGTACTGGGCTGGATGGAAACCCTCACACAGGATGTTGCCATTCGCCTCATTGTGACTTAAGCTGAGCTTCTCTTAGGTAACAGAGCTCCGGGGCTTGGTGGCTCAGCAGACCTCAACTGTGCACAGCAACGCGCCGGTGATGTCAGAGCGCTAATCTCTCTGGGGGGATTGGTGGATGGATGCTTGTCAGAAACATTTGATGCTAGCATTGGATGAAAGTGGAGGCAGAGGCAGAGTCGGAGCTCAGCTGAGCACCCTGCTCTGATTTGTGGTGTTTTCACCGGGCTTTTGGAGTGAGTTTGCTGCTGTTTTCCAGCATGGGAAGAGCGGATGAGAAGAACAGCTGAGGAGAGGAGAGTTTGGATTTGCCTGATAGACAAGCTGACTGTCTCTTTTTTCTGCAATTCTTGTTTTCTCACTCATATACATTCAAAAACATACTTTCAGCCCACTTTGGGGCTCAGGCCCTGAACCTTAGAGCCTTAGCCTCTCATCTGTTTATTGCCGCAAGCACAAGGGGACTTAGCGGGCATTTTGTCCCAACCTTACAGGACACACAACATGCTCTCAGTGGACCACAGTAAAGGATTTATTTACCAGGTAGGTCACTCTGACTATGGATAGATTTCAGCATAGGATGATCAGCCTGCATTTAATTTTCAACTTTTTTTTGTGATGATAGAAAAGTAAAAATAATTTGAGTGCACCTTTGTTGTGATATTATGTGTAAGCTTGATGCTGGAAGGAAGTTTGCATTGACTGAATTACAAACAGCATAACATTAATGCATGTATAGTTAATGGGCTGCGGGAAGCCTGCATCCTGTGCTGCAGGGAGGGCCAGTTGTGCTGATGTGCATGTGAAAGGTCCCAAGGAGGCTGCCTGACAGATGGGCCTGTCATTCTGGGACAAGAGAAGAGCTTATACCCACTGTACTGACCCCGCTGATCTCTGAGGGAAAAATTGGGGAACAAAAGCCAGAATCTATGGATTTGGATGCTGTTTCTGGAACTTGCTGTGCAGACTTCCACCCTCTCCATGTCACGCAAGGTCAGAGAGAAATGATGATGCAGAGATGCTCCCATCATACTTTGCATATCTTTTCTGTGATGCTGCCGATGCTGATCCTGCTGCCATTGCCACGGTAACCATGGCCATCTGTAGGGCTGAAAGCTATGACAACAGACGTTACCGGCCAATCACAGGACTTGCACAGCTGCTGAAAATCCATCTCCTCTTAGCTATAGAGCCACTGTGGCTCTTAGGACATGTAGAAAGTCCACTTAAGCAGATTGAAAGTAACTAAACAGATTCATATTAATACTGAGTCTTATGGATTTTGCATGAAACATCATCTCCTTGGATATCTTCTGGGCTTAACCATGGAGAATTAGTGCATTTATTTACCCGTTTTCTTCATTTGTTTACATCTTACATGATTTTTTCCCTGGCCTAGATATCAAGGTAATGTAAATATCCATCATCCCTGCAGTTGTGCGCATCACAGGAAGCCTCAGGAGAGATCGTTGAAGAACACCAAAATGAGGCCACAGAGAGAGCAATGTGATAACATACACAGTTTCCTGGAATGGGGCTTATGTCAGGAGATGTTGGCTGAGAAAATGGAATATGATTTTTCAGACGCAATAAGACATCTTCTGTGTGGTTGGGCAGATAGCTAATGGGCTATGCCAGGAGAATGCAAGTTGTGGGAAAATGAATTGAAATTTTATTTTTTGTGTTGCAGATCATGCAGTAAAATGTGCAAAAGGTCAACAATAGAGTCCACAAAAGCAGACTCCCATTAATTGTTGGTGGTGTAGCTCCAGGCTGTGTACTGGTATGACATGCCGACTTAGACTCTTACATAATCTCTCTTGTTTAAAGCTGTGACATAGAGGTCTTAATATGAAAGAATGCAGACTTTAATTCACCTTTAACTATGATTTTTAGGGATTTAGAGACGCAATGCTCAGCTGTGGCGAAATGACTTTTCGACTTTTTTGGAGCTGGATGTTCAGGAATCTGACACATTTCAGGTCACTGTCATTGGTGGCGGTGTTTATTTTTGGACTATATCAAGTTGAAAATACACCACAGTGAGGCACACACAAGATGGTGCATACAGGATTACATATGCTGAAGTTCCAGGAAAGTGCTCTGTGTTTCAGGTCAAATGGGTGCAATGAATCCTCTGTTTTCCCAGGTTCTTTTTCTGTCACCAGAGTGATCCTGGGGTCACAGTGGCTTTGTTAGCCCTCTTGGGACAAAAAACTCGATCCGTTCCAGGCATTGTTAAACGATGTCAGAAATGAAACTCATTTGGAAGAGTGGCTGGGACACGGACAGCACATAAGAACCTGGGGTGGAGAGTCAGGCGTAATATGATGAAATTCTGAGCAGATTGTGATTGGCTTTGAAATTCCTCCAGTTTTTCCCATGTACAGAATATTTTCTCAAAAATATGTTCTTATACTTTTGTATTTATTACTTCTCCCCTTCAAATATAACCCACGCCCTGAGAGAAATCCGAGCCTCACCTGGAAAACTGTAACTCTAGATCCAGGACTTTTCAGCTGCTCTTTGGAGGGGAACATTGGTTGTAATCCTGTGAGGCTACTGCAGAGATCTTTTTGTCTTTTATTGTGTTCTGCAGCTGCCGAGGAAGTTTTATTGATGAAAGTAAGGTCAAAATGTCCTCTGGAAAAGTGCCTTAAGTGTTTGAAAGGGCAAAATAATTAACTGCTTTTTTTTTTTTTTTTTTNTTTTTTTTTTTTTTTTTTTAAATTGTAGAAATGACATACGTGAAATTTAATTTTGCTAATTAAACAGCAGTTTTCAATTCATTTTGGCTAACTGGGATCAGCATAGACCTACATGTACAGATTATTTACATTGCATAGAAAATGGATGGAGCCCAATGTCAAGCCAGTCTCATGAAGGTCATGATGCTCTACTTCCCATCAATACACAGATGCACACACACACACACACAGTTTGGCACCAGAACATTCTCTGGTCCTCAGTTTGTGACCAGGCCTAAAGGCTTCTACCTTCTTCCCCTGTGTGTTGCTCATTCATCCAAACCACTCATCTCCATCGCACCACCACCTGCTGACACGCATGTCCGTGTTTGAACAGTGCATGTGCAGCGTGCACTTTCACGAATCTTTACAGCCATATCTGTGCATATAGTACAGATATGATTACAAATGCAATCATATTTTATCCCCATGTCATGTTTGCGTGCCTCTGCATCATGCCTGGTCACATGTCCGTGTGGGAGTGTACTGCACTAACCCCCTCCTCCTCCATCTCTTCCATCCCAACTCCCCTGGAGTGTTAGTCACATGGTCTCCGCTCTTGTCCCCCCGAAGCCTTCATCACCGCGCAATAGACCAGCTGAGACATGGCTGATTTAATTCTCAGGTCCCCCATCACTGATCTCATGGTCAAAGACAAGGTTTTATCATGTCATAAAGGCTGCCAGATTAATCTCAACCCTGATTGGTGAGTGGGGATGTGACTCTGTTGGCTGATCTGGGGCCAGCTGAATGAATGAGGTAGAGAAACCAGTGTCTATAAATAGAAGCAGGAACCTGCAGGCAGGAGGTTCTGGCTGTTCTGTCATACTGAGCAGGGTAAGGCTTGGTTTGGGACAGGGTCAATTAAAAATCATAGCATCAGATTTAGAAATAAAGAAAAACACCCTAGTTTTTCTATTTCTTATTGACCGTTTGCAGGGAATATGGCAGAAAAATTGATCCCACATGCACTCATCTTCTACCTAAATTTCAATTGACAGGTAGGACTTCACAGGTCAAAAGCAATATAATTTTATGAGGTTCAAACACATCTTGCCATTTAATCAAAAAACTTTTAAAATAATTGTTACCCAAATTCAACATTAGAAAAGCTGAATGAAAGCAGCATTCTTCCTCTGCTAATTTATAGCAGGCGTTAATTCTGTGTATAGCAATAACACTGGCTTTTTTGGGCAGGATAGATTGGACTGACAACCTAATTTTCTAGCTTCAAGAATTGTATTTACAATCTGACGGCTTCATAATTCTCCTCCTTAGTATCATAAATGAGAAACTGTGTTCCAGTCTGCCCATATACGTACATATACTGCAGTAGCCACTGCAGTGCCAATGCAGGGGAGATGCAGAATAGATACAGGAGAGGATCGACTGAAGACGTTACAAGCAGCAAGTATGATTTGCTGTAATGCAGAGGTTTTATTCAGAGTTCAAAGGTGTGTGCAGATCTCAGGGGTTGGGGACAGGGAGACCGAGGGAGTTTCCCTGGGGAGAAACCAGCAGTGCCAGCCCCGAATCAACCCCTGGTCCTCTCCCACGCTTGTCACAAATCCATCTTTACTGCCATGACGGCCCACTGGAGTGTATTAAAAAAAATGCTTTAGCTAGTCTAAATTTAGAAGCTACCTCTCTGTGTGTTCTGTCTGTGATTTCTCTCCGTAAAGTGTAGACGGTTCATGGAGTGTTGGATCAGACTGGATAATATAATGCACAAGCATAGACTTGAACAAAATTAACACATTCGGAAAATGTCAAACTTTCAGATTACCATTAACCATCTGTCAGGGGAAATCTGGGGAAGTCTGAATTTTGTCCTCTGGGGCTTGCTAGTGAATCCTCATCTGGGCCCGTCTGTGTGTGTATGAGTGTGTATACTTGTACGATCTATCTGTATCTCTATGTGAGCAAGAGTAATGCCCTTACACACTATGAGCCCACCAAGTCATCTGTCAGCATCTGTCCTTTGATGCTTTGGCTCTCACATGGCTGACCATGTGTGTGTTTGTCTGTGTGTGTATGTGTGTGACAGTGTCATTCTATCAGTGCACTTGTTAATGTCTTTAGGATCAGAAACCGACGGCCAGCATCAGTCTTTAACTTGATTGGCCATCAGATGCAGCACAACACATGGTCTTGTTTACACACACACACACACACACATTTATATAATTAAAATGCACATGCATCCAAAATTCTAACAGAATTCAGACTTGTACATGTTCTATTAGTGGTTATTTCACATTTTAAATAGGTCCTTATATGATAAATATCTTCTTCCTGTGCAGAATTACAGACACTGACTTTGGGTTTATTGCAGCTTTTTGTAAAACATAAAAGTGTGAGCGTTTGCCAGGTAGGAATGTCATGTTAAAATCAATCCATACCTATTTTGAGTTGGTCAGTATTGTGTTAAAATACCTCTGATGGGAACAGACATAAAGAAACAATGCCAATTCTGTTGATTTTTACAACCTCGGCGCTTCAGATTTTGCTGTTTAGCACTTCTCCCTGCAGAAGGTGTGAGCGTAATTTCCCAGTGTTTTCATTAAATATTCAGGACTGGAATAAGCATTCAAAGACTTGCTCCTCTTCTCTTTTTTTTTTATTTTGAGGTCAGTGCTATTTATAACGGGAAATAACCAGAAAAGCACTGTGTTGCATCCTTTCACACCAGTTCCTCGTTCCCTCCACTCACAACCTGTTTCAAGAATCCGCAGCTGATATTCCCGAGGAGTTCATCATGCCAGAGGTGTGGGTGGCGAAACATTTATGCAATTTAAGGCTTACGCACAATGAAGCATTCTTGTGAAAACCATGACTCAAAACGGTGTAATCTGGCACTCAGGAGATGAGCGTGGCTCTTTCAAAATTGTGATTGGCTGCCTATTGTTGCCATGGCGACAGCCGGTGGAACTTAGCTTCATAATGCTGACTTTCTGTGCTTGTGGGTGTGTGCGTTTGGGTATTTATTTCAGCAGACATCCTCCCACTAGGTGGGGGGGGGNGGGGGGGGGGGGGGTGGTGAAGAGAGTGTACTCTTACATAACAAATTGTAGCTAGATTTTGCTCCTTAGATTGTGTCTAGTCAGAAATGACGATTCGACATGATGCGCTTTAATGCTTTAATACACCGGTGTGTGTGTGTTTGTGTGTAACAATGTGTCTTCTCTGTGTGTGTCTTTATAGAGGACTGATGAGGAGGCAGTGGTGGACCGTGGGGGTACGCGCTCCATGCTCAACACCAACTTTGAGAAGGAAGAACTAGAAGGTAAAGCAAGAAAACCAAAAGAATAAATGAATGAAATCACAACAGCGTGGAAAGCATCATAATTTATTCCCAGCATCCATTAGTATCCATAGTATCTTTTGTTGCCAGGCAACATTCACTTAGGCTGCACGCAAAGATGCCACGTTTTGATCGTGACACTTCGGCGATAAGGCTGCTTTCATGTCAAGGACCCTCATCCTCAGATAATGGTTTTTGTAATGTTAGTGCCTCTGGTGCTGTGTAATGGCGGCGCTGCATCACGCCACGCAGGAAACGGAAATCCTCATTGCCACAGAATGAAGCCTAAAGAATAGCTAAAACAAGCAGACTTTCAGCTATGAGAATTAATTTAGAAGAGCGATAGAGTCCCAGAGCCAGATGTGGTTATCTGAAGGTGACACACACCCTCTGGCCAATCAGAACTGAGCATTCTCTGTGGTATAAAGCACTGTAACACACATTCAGAGGTAGCGACGAAAGGATACACACTCTAATTCAGTGCATGTCACTCATCACCTTGTGAATTCAGTCTTTGAATTGACTGAATGCCACTGAGTCACGGCGAAGAACGAAAAGGCATCGGCAATAGCTCCGGCCTGGGGGGAGGCGGGCTACTTTTGCTGCCTCCCCTCACATTGACTCATGAACTTTAAAGCTCTGCTGCTCTGTCCTTACATTTTCCCCCCTAAGTGATTCAGGGATGTTCGCATTATGCATTGCTTAAATCAGATTATTCTGCTCTGATGTGATTAGTCATGTCTGGAAGTAAGTGAAAAGGTGCTCATTTGAGATATTTTCCCTTAGAGATTAGACGACATCCTAAAGGCTGTATGTAAAGTGTGGCGATACCAGAAATGTCCCGAGCATCAAATTATAGAAGTATGGATTCATTTGGTGTCAGTGTTCTGGATACTGTGGAGCCAGGGTGTCTAATAGTCTCCTGTGTCCTGGCCAGTGGGAAGGAAATCGTGGCCAGGCAGCTCAGCCGCAAAGAAACAGGAGAAAGTCAGCTATGATTATTTTCATGCTGTGACCCTGTGGGTGCATGCTGACGGGTCCATGCACGCAAACATGTTGACAACAGGGTGAAGGAGACAGAAACTATATTCTGCTCATATTGTACTTCATTTTGTCTTCAGGTCATCGTACTCTCTACATTGGGGTTCACGTTCCCCTGGGCAGGAGGTCGCACAGACGTCACCGCCACCATGGACACAGACATAGGAAGAGGTCTAAGGAGAGGGACTCTACGGCTGACGATGGGCGAGAATCCCCCTCGCACAGTAGGTTTTTCAAGATTAAAAACAGGAAATGCAGCGATTTGCACAAAGATAAATGACTTTCTTTCTCTGTTCTCCTACCCTCCACCGTTCCATCTCACTGCAGCAGACACACCAGCTCAAAGGGTGCAATTCCTGCTGGGGACAGAGGACGGCGATGAGGAACACATACCCCATGCCCTGTTCACCGAGCTGGACGAAATCTGCCTCAGGGAGGGACAGGACGCTGAATGGAAAGAGACAGCACGGTACATTGCTGCGGGTCTGCTTGTCCTAGCCGTTCAACCCCTCAACGTCTTCGTGTTGATGTCTGCACATAGTTTTTTTTTCTCGTTTGTAGGTGGCTTAAGTTTGAGGAGGACGTTGAGGATGGTGGCGAGCGGTGGAGTAAGCCCTACGTAGCCACGCTGTCTCTACACAGCCTGTTTGAGCTTCGGAGCTGCATCATGAACGGCATCGTGATGCTGGACATGAGGGCCAACTCCCTGGAGGAGATCGCAGGTAGATACTCCAGGCTGAAAAGCAGATCAATCAATCAAGTATCACCTCTGAGTGTTACAAATGGTTCATTTGTCAGATATGGTCCTGGATCAGCACGAGGTGTCAGGCGTTGTGGGTCAGGATGCCAGGAGGAGGATCCGTGAGGCCCTGCTGAAACAGCACCACCACCAAAACCACAAGAAGCTAGCCAACCGCATCCCCATCGTACGCTCCTTTGCAGATATTGGCAAGAAGCAATCCGAGCCTCACTCCATGGACAAAAACGGTGAGCGCTCTCTTATTTTCTGCTTTGTAGCCATAAATGATGTTATACTATTTCTATTCTTTGCGTGTTTTGCTCCGATGTCAAGTTTGTTGTGTGCTTCCTGCTGTTTGATATCTCCTTTTTCTCCTCTCGTTTGTGTTTCTCCATGTTTGTTCTCGTCTATTTTCTTGTGCGTGTGTGTCATTCACTTAACCAGTAAATGGCATCTTTTACCACATCGTAAAGTCTCCCCAAAAAACATTCCCCAAGCATGATCCACCCAGAAAGCTCCTTTCCTGTGTGGCATGGCCGTGTTGTGTGTGTTGTGCATCATGTGTGTCCGCCCCTCCATCACCTTCGAGCTCCTTCAGGAGCTACACGGCCTCAGACATATCCAAACGTCTTAATATCCATCAGGCAATTGCGCAAGGCTACACTCCCATCCTACAGCAAGACACAGAGCAGGAAATCTGCACAGGCAACCAGGACGCCTACGTCGATTCTTCAAAATAAAAGCGTAGAAGTAGTAGGAACGCGTTATGAGCGGAGAGTATCATCATGCCGTGAAAATCTTTCACTTCCTGCCAATTTCACACTGAGAATAAACTTCAAGCTGTAAAGCTGCAGCACAGTGCAAACAGAACACGTGTTGTTTCAAAATTCCCATGATGATACTCTCTGCTTCTTCTGTAAAGGATCATCACAGTGGTTTTGCACGTTTGAGTCAAATATGTACAGTCCGCATACACGATACATTACTGGCAAGCATTTTCCAAAATGTACTATTGTTTTTCCTTCCTTCCAGACTTCTATTGGTTTAAATTCATGCCAGTACGCTATTAAAATCAACTTGCACAGACTTGAACATTCTTGAAATAGGTTATCCATCACAGATTTTTTTTGTTGTTGAAGTTACTTAAGCTAACCGGTCCTACAAAGAGCTGCACAGAAGAAAATATATGTCTCCGCCAGGGAATATAGTCCCAGGAGAAGATGGCTTTTACTGAGAAATTACACAACTGTGCCTTCTACATTTGGACATATGTGTTAGCAGGTGAAACACTGAATTTTAAGGTGGATGTATCACCTGAACATTTGATTTTGAAAAATTAGGGGATTTGGCAAAACAACAGGAAAAATAAAATGTGCTCAGTAACATAATGTGTATGCAGATAGTATTCACTGGGCAAAATCACGGTTATGGTCCTTTAACAGCGTGTTTATTTGCTAGAAGTCATCAGCCACTAATAACTAATGGTGGTAAGTACTTAGGTAATAGTTTAACTCAGTAACATGATCTCATTTGGTTGCCTTCAGGATCACTTTTTGGCAGCATCACACCCTCACTGAAACAGATGGCATTTTGAGCCAGTCACATTTTTTAGCAGCTAAAATGGAAGCAATCTCTACAACAGCTGCCTTCACATCACAAATTATTCGGAATGGAATATTTCAAGGAACCATCTTGTACTTTCCTAATTATTGCAGCAAAACTAACATCTGTTTAAATCAACTTAGGCGTAAATTCAAAAGGAAAGTTAAAGATTGTACCTGACTGAGATATTCTGAGTTTATGAAACATCGCTCTGAAAAATGGTACAATGTTCTGAGCCTCTTTGCCAGCAACAGAGTCCATATTTTTCAGAGGATGTAACCGTACCCTGTAGCCATTCACTAGAGACCACACACCTTCCTGTGGGAAAGTGCTGTTGTGATAGGATGCCTCTCCCTGAGACTGACACAATCCTGGTTTCCTGCTCTGCCCGCCAGGCCAAACCGTCTCCCCCCAGTCCCAGCCGGCGAACAACGAGNCCTGGTTTCCTGCTCTGCCCGCCAGGCCAAACCGTCTCCCCCCAGTCCCAGCCGGCGAACAACGAGAGCAAGCATGACGTCAGCCGGGAAAACAGCACCGTCGACTTCAGCAAGGTGAGCAACCGGACCCACTGCTGATCTGCTGTTTATCTACGGGCACTGATAGCCGGACCCATAACCAGCGCTGTATATTTAATCAAGGCTGGGTTACGTGTGAAACGCTCACGTTAAGCCTCTTATCCTGGGAAAGGGGCAGGAGGAAAGTTTGTTTTCTTTTGTTACGTGGACCATTCAGATATAACACTGGATTATTTACATTATATACCCAAGAAATGTATACAGATTTCATGTCATGTAAAGATTTTCTCTCTGCCTCTCAGATTGACCTTCACTTCATGAAGAAGATCCCTCCTGGTGCGGAGGCATCCAATGTCCTGGTGGGGGAGCTAGAATTCCTAGAGCGCCCTGTGGTGGCCTTTGTTCGCCTGGCCCCTGCTGTGCTGCTAAACGGCCTGGCCGAGGTTCCCATCACCACCAGGTTACGCTCTTTGCCTCCCCCCCTCCCCATTGGCTAATCTGGTCAACAAGATGATATTTGGGAGTTTAAACTGTTGCTCTGTGTTGCGCAGGTTTCTTTTCATCCTGCTTGGGCCACTGGGAAAAGGGCCGCAGTATCATGAAATTGGACGGTCTATTGCTACCTTGATGACCGATGAGGTGAGGTTTGATCAACAAAAAATTCTCACTTTTATTTCTTTAAATAGGTTAAACTAGAGAGAAGAGCTAAGATATTGAAGTAGATGTGTCAAGGATCCCATTTAAATTCATGGCATCATGGGTCACCTGAACTTTGACCTCTGTTGGGTTTCCAGTGCAGTGTTACTGACCATCATCAGAGTCACGTTGCCTTTTTTGCTGGAAAATATAAAAAAAAGAAGCATCTGTCAACCTACTTCAACATATATGGAAATGAAATCTACCCTTAGATTTTCTCTTAATACATGCAGCTCTCTACCCTGATTGAGCAGATACCCAAGATAGAATAAGATTAATTTAATACATCTTACTTAATACATAGATTATTCTGCATATTTTTCCAACTTATGTATGATTTTATGAATATTGTTTCTGTCAGTAAATGCATGTATTTTACATCGATGCTCATATTTCTCTCCTCATCTTCTCCACAGGTTTTCCATGATGTGGCGTATAAAGCCAAAGACAGGAATGACCTGATAGCAGGCATTGATGAGTTTCTGGACCAGGTGACTGTGTTGCCCCCTGGGGAGTGGGACCCCTCGATCAGAATAGAACCTCCGAAAAACGTGCCCTCTCAGGTATCCCCGTCTACCTTGATTTATCTGTCGGTTCATGCTAATCAGCAATTAACAGGAGACTGAAACGATCTTAACCGACAGGAAAAGCGGAAGGTTCCCCCAGTTCCCATCGGAGATCTGGGAGAGTCGGAGGAACACGGCGGGCATGGTGGTCCTGAACTTCAGCGCACTGGGAAGTAAGTAGCGTGATCTACAGTCCTGGCCGTCTGAGTGCTTCTTTGTCCCTGTCTTCCTGTCGCCTGTGAGATACCCCTAGCTGTCTCTGTCCCCAAACTATAAATTTTGGTCTGTAGAAGCAAAGCAAGCACCCATCTGGACCGTTAGCATTCCTCACATTTCTACTCCACAAAGACCTTTTGTACGAGATCTTAATTCATCGTGACTTTGGAGCTTAAATTTGCAATGCAGTTATACAATTAATGAAGGCAGAGGCACGTGAATATACTCACAAATAATGCAGATTGTGCTCCTGTCAGAAAGAAATCATAATAACCGACTAAAAAGAATGAATTTTAGGGGTAAAAGACGTGATAAAAGATGATAAAATATCATCATCATGGGTGCCAGGACCTGAGCTCCAGCTGCTTGAGCCAGTGGGACGATAGCACCATGCGTAGGATAATTTACTGTACATGTCAGAGATGCGATGCTGCGGTATGCGGCGGTGCAGCCTCCTATCCCAGCTAAGATTGGCCGGAAGCCCAGTCTTGGCTATCAAACCGACCCCCTTCCCCCATACCTCCTGGGACACGGCATGGCTGCCTCCCGCTCAGACTGAAATCAGCATAATGTCCCACTCACTGTTGCCATAGCAACCACCTCCAGCTAGTCCCGGTCCCTGTTTGCTGCTGCAGGAAAGCATGCTCTCTGGCTGACAGTCAAGTTGCGATAGAGCAGATGCATGAGTGGAATTTCCACACATGCACACACACATACACTAGTGCTGTGTGCGTGCATGCATATAATGTGTTTCTTTACATGCACACTCTCTCACAGAGCCTCTGTTTTGCCGCAGGTTATTCGGCGGGTTAATCTTGGACATCAAGCGAAAGGCTCCTCACTACCTTTCCGACTACACAGACGCCATCAGCCTGCAGTGTTTGGCCTCCTTCCTCTTCCTGTACTGCGCCTGCATGTCCCCTGTCATCACCTTCGGAGGACTGTTAGGGGAGGCCACAGACGGACGAGTGGTAAGAAACGGCAGTAAATTACATCTTTATTGGCTCCTGAGAGGCTCCAACCAAACCATTCGCCAGATGAATTCCCTGATTATCTCTTCCTCTCTGTTTGACTCCTCTCTGCAGCCTCCTAGCCCTCCATGACCATCAATTAAAACCACTTTTAGTAGTGTAAAAATCCATATCCAGTCAACTAAGAGCTTCATTTCCTTTGTTTCCAGAGTGCTATTGAGTCCCTGTTTGGGGCTTCCATGACTGGTATAGCCTACTCTCTTTTTGCTGGGCAGCCCCTCACCATCCTGGGCAGCACGGGACCTGTGCTTGTCTTTGAGAAGATCCTCTTTAAGTTCTGCAAGTATGTTATCATTCTACCAGAAACATACATATTTTGTGCTTTTATTAGCCTTTATCTGAGAATCTCAACACGTCCAAGGTTTTCAGTCATATATTTGCATCTCCTTCCCCTCCCATGTGTTATGTCCCGTCCCCCTCTCTCTCAGGGACTATGGCCTCTCGTACCTCTCCCTGCGGGCCTGCATTGGCCTGTGGACGGCCTTCTTCTGTCTCATACTTGTGGCCACGGATGCCAGCTCGCTCGTCTGCTACATCACGCGCTTCACCGAGGAGGCTTTCGCTGCCCTGATCTGCATCATCTTCATTTACGAGGCCCTGGAGAAGCTGCTCCACCTGGGGGTTCATTACCCCATCAACAAAAACAACAACCTTCAGACGCTCACGCAGTACTGGTAAGTACTCTTTAAAGGAGCATCCTGGTGATTTTGCATGTTTGAGCCAATAAATACAACCCGCATACTTGCTGCATTACAATTTTCCAAAACAGACTACTGGAGCGGTACATTTTAGCGTTGTTTTTCCTACCCTCCAGAATGCCATTAGTTTCAGTGTATTCCAGAAAGCTATTAAAATCAGTTTGTTGATTTTTCCTTGAAATAGGTGGTCTATTACAACGAACCAAATATCTTTCTTTTTTTTTTTTGTTAAAATTACTTAAGTTAACTGGTCCAACACAGAGCTGCACTGAAGAAAATGTATGTCTCTGCCAGGGAATATAGTCCCAGAAGAAGACGGCTTTTACCGAGAAATTAAAAACGACCACGCCTTCTACATTTGGATGTACGCATTAGCAGGCGAAACATTGGATTTTAAGGTGGGTGTGTCACCTGAAAATTTGATTTTGGAATGATTAGTGGATTTGGCAAAAAAAACAAAAAAAAAAAAAAAAAACAGGATGATTTGGAAAATGGTTGGCAATAAAGTAACATGTATGCAGGTAGGATTTATTGGGCTTAAACATGCAGACTCCCTTATATTTATTGTATTTATGTTATTCTTTCTTGCGCTTTACAGTAGCACTGATGTAATATGTTGTTATAATGTACCTGACCACATGCGTGCAAATGTGCTCATACTTGCACATGCAATACTATTAAGAGTTTGCTGCATCACAAACTGGCAGATGGTGCAGCGGCGTTGCAGATACACTCATTAATGGGTTTTGTATTATGGTGAATAATCTCATGTCAAGTATGTTTCGAGAGCATGCATTATCAGAGTACACAAGCCGGCTGGTGGCTTTGTCAAGTCAAGAGGCATTTTGTATGCTTCTCTGTGCTGTTATAAGGGACAGCAGGGGAGGGTGGCATTTCCTTTTTGTAAAAGTGCCATCAGAAAAGTAATTTTGCGTTGATGGCTGAACATTCTGGAAGCGTTGCCATGGTGCAGCAAGGAGTGAAAAGTGTGTGCTTCCCTCTGTAGGTGTGCATGTGTGGAACCAAAGTACCCCAGCAATGAGACTCTGCAGCTGTGGGAGGAGAGAAATATTACGGCCTCCCAGGTTAACTGGACCATGCTGGAGGTTACGGTAAGAAATATAGAAGATACCAATATACAAGAAAATGGGGGGCATGTGAGATTTTAGATCAGCCAGACTTAACCAGCAAACAAATGCAAAATAGTGTCTCATTTATGCCATAATTTTGCTGTAATCATGAAGCAGATAAGACTTGGGGAGATTAAAGATGTAGGCAGGATTTCACAGGATGTAGTTCTGCAGAATCGGCATGGAGACGCACTACGACGGGTGGAGTCTTCCACTGTCAGACATAAATCATTTACAGGCAAATATTTTGGGAGGCAGGTCAGGAAGGTCAGACCTCACTAATTCATCACTGACATTGTCGCCATCATCCACCATCACCATCATCTTCCTCGCGCCCCGGTGCCAGTAGGAGTGTGAGACATTGCATGGGGAGTTTGAGGGCAGCGCCTGTGGCCCCCATGGCCCCTACATCCCTGATGTCCTCTTCTGGTGTGTGGTCCTCTTCTTCTCCACTGTCTTCATGTCCGCCTTCCTCAAGGAGTTTAAGACTAGCCGCTACTTCCCCACAAAGGTAAGCCTCACACCACATGCTGGTTTCCTCCTCATCCTCTCATGCACGATTTGTCATTTTATAAGAAACTAGATTATGCTGCCATCTACTGGATGGTTTAGTTGATGCATCCAAATATCCTGCAGTCTGTGTGGCCATTCTATTCCTGCAATGTCTGTGATTTATCATTGGGATGACACTCATGATCATAATGTGTGATGTGATGCGGACACACTGATCTATAGTACACCAGCGCCATCCTGTGGTGATGAAGGGCACATGGAATTCTGGATGAAATGGATTTTGCCTAAAGATTATCTGTTTCCTCTATAGGTGCGGGCCATCATCAGCGACTTTGCTGTCTTCATCACCATCCTCACCATGGTTTTTATAGATTACGCCTTGGGTATCCCATCACCTAAACTACAGGTCCCCAACAAGTTCAAAGTAAGTTCATAATTTAAAAAAATATATGTTTACTTCATACAACATTATATATTGACTTTCGTTGCCTTTCTTTTTGCTCTCTCAAGCCCACCAGGGATGATCGTGGCTGGGTTATAAACCCTGTAGGACCCAACCCGTGGTGGACCATCATCATCACCTTCATCCCTGCTCTGCTCTGCACCATCCTCATCTTCATGGACCAGCAGATCACTGCTGTCATTATCAACAGGAAGGAGCACAAACTCAAGGTGTTTCAAAACTCTCCTTTAAAATCCGAGCCGCATAAAAAAAATACAGAATTCTTTCAGTTATCTAAACCCTCTTGTCCTCTTCCTGGGTTCTGCAGAAGGGCTGTGGCTACCACCTGGACCTGTTTGTGGTGGGGGTCATGCTGGGCGTGTGCTCGGTGATGGGCCTGCCGTGGTTCGTGGCAGCCACCGTGCTCTCCATCTCCCACGTGAACAGCCTGAAGCTGGAGTCGGAGTGCTCGGCTCCCGGAGAGCAGCCAAAGTTCCTGGGAATCCGGGAGCAGCGCTTCACCGGATTCATGATCTTCACCCTGATGGGCTGCTCTGTCTTCATGACCTCCATGCTAAAGGTCAGAGGTCATGCCCATTTCTCAGAGCCACAAAATATACTGTAACCTAACCACATATGTCACTGAATATATTTTTATATATCTATCTCCAGTTTATCCCTATGCCAGTGCTGTATGGGGTGTTTCTGTACATGGGGGCTTCTTCACTTAGAGGCATTCAGGTGAGCTTGTAAAAATAGGAATTTGCAGTATTAATCCAGTTGATACAGGATTAATGATTTAATGGCTCCCTGTTTGTATCTCTGCAGTTCTTTGACCGTCTGAGGCTGTTTGGCATGCCGGCAAAACATCAGCCAGACTTCATCTACCTTCGCCACGTCCCACTGAGGAAGGTGCACCTCTTCACCATCATCCAACTTAGCTGCTTGGTGCTGCTATGGATCATCAAGACCTCTAGGGCTGCCATTGTTTTCCCTATGATGGTAACCTGCTTGTGTGTATGTATGTGCATGTATCGCTCTTTGTTTTATGCATCAGATAAATCAATATCTGCCTGTTTCTGCTGCTCCAGGTCTTGGCCCTGGTTTTCATTCGAAAGCTGCTGGATTTCATCTTCACCAAGAGAGAACTGAGCTGGCTGGATGACCTGATGCCTGAATGGAAGAAGAAGAAACTGGAGGATGCAGCAGAAGAGGTGCAGTGGCTTAGATGTTTACCTGGGTTTCATTCAGTGCTTGTTTAGCTTTTTTACAGTTTTTATGTTTCTTCTTCCTCAGGAGGAGCACAGTATTATAGCAGAGGAAGAGGGCATTGTACAAATGCCACTGGAAGGACACTACAAGTAAGTCATTGAGCTTTAATTGCCATTTTGGTTGTATGGGACTCTTAAAAATATATTTTTGATCTCTTAATCTTTGGGAAACTGTGTGAAATGCTAAAAGTATTGAAGACAATAAGACTTGCTTCTTTGCTTGCTTCTTTTGAAAAGTGAAATAACAGCCTTTGGACTTTTTTTTAAAGGAGTGACCCTGCCACAGTGAACATCACTGATGAGATGTCCAAAGGATCTTTCGGGAATGTGTGGAAGAGCGTCAATCCCGAGAGCACGAAGAAGGAACCCAGCGCCAGCAGCGCTAAAAGGTTCGCCTCCATGACAGAATTCCAAATAACTGATCTAAAAATTTAAGGAGAAAGTCATTCAGATGTTTAGCATCTCAGGGTTATTGGAACTTTTCACAGGATTTGTACTATTTTTCCAGGAGCCAGATTGATTAGATTTAAGGAATTATATAAGAGCAGCTTTTCCCTTACAGATTTCCTGCAGAGTAGAATAACAATATCTCCCTCCTGCCTCTTTTCACTCCATCCCTCCCTAAGCTCCCCTTCCTAACCTCTCAGCAGCTGATATCCCAAAGGTAAGAATTCCCAGACATCCCTATCAGCATGGAGCGTCTTGTCCTTGGGGTTTTTGATTGTTGCATGTGCAGATAAAATGATGCTTTTATGTGTTGCTAGAATAATTTGATGATGGTTATCTGTGCAATGGATGGTTATGGAACACAGCAAGGTCTGGATTTGCACGTTAGCGTGTCGTAGTAGCACCTTGAAAAGCTTTGTGAGCCATTTTTGCATGCTGTGTGATCTGGATTGAGTTTTCCCTTCTCTGATATTCCCGTTTCCGCTCTTCTCCTGCAGCTTTTCCGGTGGTGGCGAAAAGCGACACAAGCGGAGGAGGCATGACAAGAGCTTGGAAAGGGAGACAAGTTTGTGATGACATGAACTGGTGGCGCCACTGTGCTGTCAAACGATCGATCAACAACAAAAAAAAAAGAAAAAAAAAGAAAACGTACCGTGCCACAATCAGCCACCTTTGTACTGTGCTACACTGTGTTTTTGTCATGTAAGTCCGTGTGCAAGTTGTGTATTATATTAACATGAGGAGATACATTTGTGTTCTTTTTCTATGTATATCCGTGTGGTGATACCAGCAACAGAATGAAACAAATTACACGACACTCAATTATTGTGTCATTGGGCCAATCCAGTCACATTTTAAACAACTTTTGAATCAACTTTATTTGTATTTTGTATGTTTTTTATATTTTTTCAACAGCAGGTTTTAAAAACTTGTCACGGCAAACCCCAAATTTGTGGATTTTTGTGTAGTATTTGATGCCACTATTGAATGGAAGCACCTCACAATATAAAGTATAATAGGGAGTAGTTATTTGCCAATACTAACTGGTATCTAAAAGAGTATTGATAGAGAAAATCTAGTCAATTTTTTGGAAAGTATTAAATATACATTTTATATATTCTGTATATGTAAATGTTTTTGTGACAGTAGCAGCTCATCATGTCACTTCTTTACGAATAAATGTCTGTATAAATGTCTGTCCTCCATTTAAGCCTTTTCCCAACTACATATTCCAGCAGAGCATGGCGGCGTAGTTTGGGAATTTTCAGCATCTCCAGCTCTTTGGCCTTGGCTTTTTAAAACCATCAAATTTTCATTCATTTGCAAATGAATTCTAGAAATCTACATGTTTTCCACCTGCATATCTGTCATTTTGTCAGTAAGTGTCATCCATGGACATGTGATCTCCTCTCCAAACAACCCTCAACGTGTTAGCATCTGAAGCTAATTGCTATTAAAAACACACCTGCATAATAGTCTGATTTGACTGTCTGGCTGCAGGTTGCCATGGTTACTTCTAGAGATGCAATAATACCTTTTTTCTGGGAAGGGCAACATGTAATAAATGTTTATGAGTCTTAATGTGTAATATATAATATATTTTATTCATGTAAAATGTTGCTAATATATTATTAACATGTTGAAGGTGAGTTTTTGTTGTAGATGTTCTTTTCCCAACTGTCTAACTGCTGGTTCTTAGTTATTAGAGAAATCAATGGGTCAAAATTATATCAGCATCAAATTCTTTGACCACGTATGTGTGGAATTCTGCCTTAAATTTGGTAGTGATAGCTGTACACTTCTGTTTAATAATTTAAGTCATCTGTACAAAATATCAATTCAGATCTGTTGTTAAATTGTGATTTCATGAGCATGAGAGAGAGAGTGAGTGAGCGAGACGAAATAAACAGATATTAAACAATTTTCGCCTGTGAACTAAGTGATGTGATATGTTACTGATTCAGAGAGAGTTAGTGTTCTTGTGTTTTTAGTTAGTTATATAAAATAAATTTTTTATTAAATCTTTTAACTCGTGTGACCTCCCTCCTTGTCAGAACCTTAAAGGACCATACCAGCGTTCATGAATGTTTGAGCCTAATATATTCAATTTTCATACATGTAACATTACTGACAAGCATTTCCCAAAGCATNGTTTGAGCCTAATATATTCAATTTTCATACATGTAACATTACTGACAAGCATTTCCCAAAGCATACTGCTGGAACGGTGAATTAAAAATGTTTTTCCTACTTTCCAGACCGCCATTGGTTTCAGTTCATTCTGATATGCTATTAAATTTATTTAGCCTTTATCTAGTGAATGTATGTCTCTACCAGGGAGTATAGTCCCAAAAGAAAACCTGCATTTATCAAACAATTTAAAGGACCGTGACTTCATAAGGCTGAGTAACTATTAGCAGGTAAAACATAGATTTTTAAGGTGGGTGTATCGCTTGAATATTTGATTTTGAAAGATTAAGAGATTTTGTAAAGTATCAGGAAAGCTGAAATACAGTTTTATCCTTTGGAAATGATTGTCAGTATGAAAAGTAAATATATTAGGCTCAAACATACATGGTCTTTTAAGCCAGTTTGTGACAAATAGGATTGTGATTTTCAGGGAGTATCACCATGACTTTTGCTGCTTTGTTTTATAACCAGGGAGAGGAGCACGTTACTCCTTTTTGTCCTGTTCTTTGGTGGTTTGAAACTTGGTTTGTGTTACATCAAGTGTTAGTTTAAGTAGACAGGTTTTATAAGTTAGACTAGGTTGGGAGAGAGTGCTTTGTTTGATTAATGCACATTTGAGTATCCACACTTTAGTCCAGGTGTGTGCTTCAGTTTTTTAATGCTGAAGACTCAGATGAATTTGGAGTAATGTGGTGTCAGGGATTTGGTCTTGACCACAATTGCTGTCTTAAGATTCATTCTTTTTGTTTAGCTGTGGGTTCAAAGATTTGGCTTTGACACAAACCCTGCAGGAGCTGAAGCACAGGTCAGGGATTTGGCCTTAATGTGCTTACTGCCCATTTCATTACCTAAGTATTTATTTTAATTAGCTAAACCCACAAAAACACTGAATTGACTAAAGTAACAGAACAGCTAAAAGAAACAAAGACAACCAAACTAAAGTAAGGTCTGCCAGAGGAGAGAGAAATGGTCAGACAACAGCTTATAAAGCTGATTAGTCAGTCAGACCAGGTGAACATCGTTACCCTGACAACCGACTCCCACAAGAAACCAGAGAGCCTATAGACAGAATATCACAATATCAGTGTTTTTTTCTCCCATTGCCTCAGAATTATCTGATTATCTTCACCTTTGACCTCAGGAGCTCGGTTTCGGGCTCCACCACATCACAGGTATAAAAGTAACCAAAGCTTGTGTTCTGGATCATCCTAGAAATAAAAACGATGCCACAAACTCAGAATGAAAAACTTTATTTTGCAGAGCAAGTAACTGAAACATAATGAAATCTACTTACATAACAATTTTTCCATTGGTGGACCTGAGCTTGATGTTTTTGTGTTCTTGATTTCACATTAAAAATATAGAAAATTTGTTAAATTTGTAGAAAACAATCCTGAATTTTATAACTTCTGCGACGCACCATAAAACTATAGATGAGTAGTTATATTTTTGTATCTTTGCATCATATAATCTGGTAAAAAAAAAAAGAAAAAAGAAAAAGACTCAATGTTGATATTACAACATGCAAAGCAGTATGGCTTTCGATTCCATTATGCAGCAGGCGGGATTTCTCGAAGCATCTAATGATCCTGTTGCCTTTTCTTGCTGCAAAAGATAGAAATTCACAATCACACCAGATCAGATCGGCAAATTCATGAAGCGACCGAAATGCTCCTGAGCGTTACCTTTCCCCTGAAGGCTTGGAGGACATGACCCACATTAAATATTCCTTGGCAGCCATGGAGTCCAGGACCTTGTTCACATCGCTGGTGAAGCTCCCGTCTACGTGCCTCTTGCTGATCTCTTCACCTCTGCTGTCCATTTCAGATCTGAGTGTATGTACACAGGCACACAGTGTAAACACGGCTGAGGTTAAAGGTCAGTAAGGATCACTAACTCCATAAAGTGGAGACGTGAGTGCTGTTTTGTAAGAAACCTGGTGTGTCATCGTCTTATTTGTGTGGTAAACTGACATCGTGTGTTGCGGCGATCGTTTTGTGATTGGTTCATTGTTTCAATTTTGCGAAAAGAATCACCTCTGACATCCACCACCACAAAGTTTAGGCACATATCAAACAACGCAGAGCAAAAGTTCAGGTGATTTATTTTTGGCACAACCACAAAGAACATCAAGAAAAAGAAAAGAAAGGCAAAGATGAAGTGACAAGACAAGCAGTTGATTGCATTTTTCTCTCTAACTCAAAATCTCTCTCTTTCTCTCTCTTCATGGCGGAATCAGAAGGAATGAGGGAGAGCCTACTCTCTTCTGACTTGTCCGGACTTGAGCCTGGCAACAAAGTCTTTGATTGCCTGGTCCTGGAGGAAGGAGCTCACGTCGCTGGTGTAGGTCCCTTCAGCATGGCGCTTTGACGCAGACCTACAAAGACAAAAAGCTGGGTTGTCTAATGTTACGGAAAAATTACATTTATTGCATCAATCATTGATCATGACTAACTAGTTAAATTTCATTTAACATTTTGCCCTGAATGACCTCACTTACAATGTTCTTGTCCTATGAGAATCAGTGTGTATTCTGGGAATAGTCCTGTAGGCAAATACTGTATATAGGGGCCATTCCTATGTTCCCAGGGTCCTATGTTTTCAGGGTCCTTTATTTCTAGAGTTCTATGTTCCCCAGCTCTATGGACCCTGGGAACATAGATACACTCCCCTGCGGTCATTCCTATGTTCCCAGGGCCCATGTTTCCCAGCTCTATATAGCACAATAGAGCACATAATGGGTTAGGGCTACGCTCCTCAGATGTAACCTTTGGTGAAGATCTTCATCCTGATACTGTCCTGGGAAAGTACAACAATGTGAAGGCGATTCAATTGATAGAAAAAAGTGTACCTGTTCATATCAAGGAACATGGATGATGATGTTTGTGTGGGTATTATCGATGATTGCAACTGAGAGACATTTATGGACCCTAACAAAGCTCTTCTCTCCTGCTTGTAAGCATTGTATAAAAGACTACTTTTAGGTAAGAAGTAGCCAGAGTTGTATTTGTGTCATATTTATTTAACAAATATTTCTACCAGGTAGTAGATGAGAAATTTCCATGATACTAGAAAGCATTTCAAGGTTCAAGAACAGTCAAACAAAGCTTTTTTATGTACTGATCGCACACGAACCCGCTCCGCTTGTTGTTCATCAGCCATCGGACAAAGTCCTGCGTTCTCCTGTCCTCCAGGTATTTGCTGTAGTCATTGGAGAACGTTCCCTCTGAATGCCTCTTTGTGTTCAACAGCTCCCTTGGCTCATCCGCAACCGTGTCCTCTGCCTCGAAACTACAGGAAGCACAAGTGGCACTCGATTTGTGTCAAAAATTAATTATACCTGCTGTACCCATTCACAGTCACGCAAAATTATATCAACCATATAGAAAATGAAACTTTCCAATTTGACAAAATAAATATCTCGTGAAAAAGGACTTTAACTTTGAAAACTAAACTACAATTGCTGATACAAATTCATGTCAGATCTTATGACTTCTGTTCCTTTGATGCGATTTGTCTAAATTTGACCCATAGTTTTCACTCTTCCCTTAATATATGGAATAATTTAACATTTTTCAGACATGTTTGCCTGCAGTTTTTGAGCACACATCATTTGATCTTTTTTAGATTTTTGTAATTTTTCTGCTTTGTTGCCATCAAAGTGCTGAGTTTTATAGCAGAAAAATGATGGTAATTGGCATTGATTGTTACAATAAATGTGATTCTGTCAGATTTAAAGTCATTTTCTAACAAATATTTTTGTCTGTTTTTGATAGTTATAGAGTACAGAAATATTCAACTCCCTTAAATTTAGCATGTTTGAGCCCAATAAACCAGCATACACATATTACTGCCATTCACTTTCCAAATCATGAAACTGTATTTTATGTTTCGTGTTATTTTGCCTATTTCCCTAATTTTTCAAAATCATTTGGTCCCTTCAACAAAAAGAATGAAAGAAAAAAGAAAGTTTTGTTAACTTTCCTCTTTGAGCTTTAACTTTACCTCAAGCTGTCATCAGCCTCAAGCAGAGGAACTTGCCAGCTGATGTGGACAAAACCAAGGACCAGAAAGATGGCAGCCAAGGAATGGAGGATTTTCATTTTTATAACCTTCAGAGCAAAAAGAAGAAGTCCTAAAGGTAATTCAGATTTTGATAAAAGGATCTGAAAGCTTCAGAGAGTCTAAGGCTTTTCCAGAAATGAATCTCACCTTTTTGTTTTCCAAGTAGGTGATGAAGATGATGTGCTTCCTCTGCTTAGTCCCTGTATCTCTAACTGTCCTGCTCTGAGGTCTTATATACAGGCGGAGGAGGATGAGCATGGATCTGCTCAGGTGGCCCAGTTTTATCTCTCCACCAAGCCCACGTTACTCTCAAGCCATTAGCCAGGCTTCATGTTGGAATCAACAACCTGAGCATTTGTTCAGAAAGGAAAGATACTATTCAAGCGTGATGCCAGCTGTCACTTAGGTGTCGAGATCAAACAACGGCTCATCCTGTCAAACAGAAAGTGGGGAGAATGCTATCATACGCTACCATGTCATCACAATGGATTGTGCGTGTTATCTGAAAGGTGAGTCAGTATTTGCGGATTCGGAAACATTGACTGTGTTTTTTTGCATCAGCAGGGGTTTATCTTCATTTTACAATGTCCACTGTTTGAAGATAGAAATGCAACAAAAATAAATGTTCTTGTATGGCTGCTGCAACATATAATCAACTGGCAATATACTGTGTTAAAGGATAATATTGGTGGCTTTGCATGTTTAAGTCCAATAAATACAACTCGCATACATGTTATAGAAAACTGTGTTCTAACTTTTGTTATATTGGCAAATCCCCTAATCTTTCAAAATCAAATGTTCAGGTGATATATCCACCTTAATATTCAATTTTCCACCTGCTAACACGTACGTCGAAATGTAGAAGGGACGTTTTTAAAAAAATGTTCTTGTTAAAAGTCGTCTTCTCCTGGGACTATATTCCCTGGCGGAGACATACATTTTCTTTAATGGACTGGTTCATAAAGTTGCTTTGTAACTAATGTAACATTTCTGCAGGTTGTATATATATGGGGCTCAAACATTCAAAATCACCAGTCTGGTCCTTTATCACCTGAAAATTCAGGTTGAGTCATTCTCAAAGTATTGTGACAACCCTGTAGGCTTCACAGTTTCCTGTGGTGTCGTCATGGATCGAATGATATTCACCTGGCCTGATTGATTGAGCTCTCTCTCTCTCTACACTACTTTGGTTTAATTGTTTTTGTTTCCTTTAGATATTCTGTTACTTAAATTAATTTAGTATTTTTGTACTTTTAGTTGCTTAAAATAAATATTAAAATCTTCTAAGTCATGTGACCTCCCTCCTTGTCAGAACAAAAGGAGGTGAGCTCCATTTGTCACAAACTCAAACTGACATAAATCCTGGAGGAACTCCCTTTTTTTTTTTTTTTTTTTTGGAAACTAGCTCAGAGAGTGTGCTGTAAAGGGAATCCACGCAACAGTTTTAATTAAATCTAACCACTTATTAACTGAAAATACTTAAACTCAACAAATCATTGGTGGAAGCAAACAGGGATGGCTGAAACGTGCTGTTTGGGGTTTGAATGATACTGAGATATAACGAGAGATGAACACAGTGGCCGGCTGCTGGAAGAGAGAAGAAGCTAACATGTCAGCTTTTATAAGCTCTGAGGCTCAGGACAGCAGGTGAGCCCCTCAAAGCCAACACCTGCAACCAATCAACCTGAATTCATGTGGTTCAAAATACTTTTGAAAAATCATTTTTTAAATGTTTGTTATTGACTCTTGCTTGTGACATTACAATAAGTAATGATAAAATAAAGAACAAATGTTAAAATGTCCTTTATGATTATTTATAATGGAAATATGTAAAAAAGTAACTATTCATCATCAAATTTAATAAAGGAAAAAAAGAATTAAAAATCTGAACACCATATTTAGAAAATGTATTGTGATATTTTGGGCTTTAAACATATTCAAGAAAGATAGAAAGATTCCACACAATACAGCTCTCATTTAATTCTTTGTTATTAAAAAAAACAAAACAATTTCAGTAGAAATACAATAATACATTTAGCAAAACTGCTTAAATTACTCTGCTGGAATATATTTCTGTGCTTAATTTAATAAAAAATTGGACATTCAGTGCAGAAGAAACAACTATAGTCTCAGTTTGATAGAATATTTCGAGTTCTCATTGTTCATATATGTGCTTAAAAAATTAAAAAATTATCTCCATATGACTTCCATTTTATTTAAAGTCTTAGAAATGATTTAAAACACAGATCTTTATGATTTTTATGGCCTTCATGCGAAGCACCTCTGCAGGAAGTGACTCATGTGTGTGTAGACGTGTTGATAGGCGGAGCCGCCCAGGCCGTGATCCTTGTCCGTGTACCACTGGAAGAGAAAAAATAAAAACATTTTACTTTAAAGCTCGTCAGAAAACAGGAAGTTTTCCGGTGATTTCGATTTTAATTTTCCAATTGACTCACCATGGCCTCAAAGTCGACCTGTTCGTCTACAAGGGCTTTGGAAATCTGAGCCGCCTGCTGGAAATGAACATTATCTGGAAGAACACAACAAAGAAATTAATAGATAAATAATAATTTCTGATTATAAAATAGGCAAAATAGCTAAACCTCAGTAGCCACTCCTAGAGGATTCCATATTCATTACACCTTCTTTAATGGAGCTAAAAATGTGAAATTTGACTTGAGGGTGGCGCTAGAGCATACATCGAATACAGTTTGACAACTAGATGAAAGGCCATGAGATTACTTATTCCATAATCCCATTTGTGGGAATGAGTAGGATATTATATGTAAAAACAAAAAAAAAAAAAANAAAAAAAAAAAAAAAGCAAAGGTCAGGGGTCACAGAAAATCAATCCTTTCTGAGAACACCTGGATAATAAAAACTCCGTGGAATGAGAGTTTATTTGGATTTCTGGATACGAATAAAATGGCCAACGCAACTCACCATCAGCCGTTCCGTGAACCAGGAGATACTGCACTGAATGGAAATTATTGGCTCTGGCCGTTACTGTTGAATTCTACATAAAATAAATCAACTTGTGTTATTTGTGGAATAGAAAACTACAAAAATAAGGTTTTATATGATCATGACGTTGCTAAACTTACAGCATAGGCAACAGAATTTCCCGAAGGCTCGTTCATGTATCGCTCCGTGTAGATGGAATCTGAAACACATGATTTTCACTATGAGCCTCAGTATATTGACTGTATAGGTTGTTAATGGGGAAAAAAGAAAAATATACCATAATATTCCCATTTAGAGACTGGAGCGACTGCCATTCCACATTTAAAAACTCCACTTCCGGATCCCAAAGCCATCGACGTCACATATCCACCATAGGACTAAAAGGAAAAAAGTTTGAGTTTAGGTTTCATTTATATTGAAAATGTAAAAAAAAAAAAAAAAAANAAAAAAAAAAAAAAAAAAATCATTTTAGAACCTCATGCCAAATAAAAGGAATGATTTTGTTATTGTCGTTTCCCGGGATATTTAAGTTTGACTACTTACCCAACCCCAAATAGCAATTCTGTCTTTATCAATGAAGCCCATTTCAGTAAATTTCCTGAAATACATGCAAAAAGATCTTTTAGATGAGAGCAGGAGATGACAAAAACCTGAACTGGATTAGCACTTTATTAGATTTCCTTTCTTTCTGCTTCAATCCGGTCTGATCCAGCCGCCTGGATAAAAATGGCTGAATCTGTTTGCGTAGGAGATGCGCAGACTCGACTAAAACGATTGTCGCTTTCCTTACCTGGCTGCCATTATCTGATCTTCCACCTCGTAGCTTCCCAGACGTCTGTAGATTTCATGCATTAACTTATCGCCTTGGTAACCGCTTCCTCTTCCGTCAAAGCTGGCCACGATGATTTTCTCGGTGCTGGCCAGGTATGTCGACCAGCTCACCCTGTAACGGAAGTCGACTTTCTGACTGCAGGGACCAGCGTACCTGAAGTGGATGATAAGAAATATCAATTTGATATCTGTTGCATTTTACTATTTTTTTTTTTTATTTTATTGAAGCGGTAAGTCTTACACATCTATTAGTAAGGGGTACTTCTTGGATCTGTCAAAGCCTGGAGGCAAAGTCATCTGGTACCAGAGTTCTGTCAAAATATGAATTCCCACAGACTCAGTTTTACATTTCAGAAATCAATAATTGTTAATGGATCGTTGCCGAGTTCGCTTACTGTATTCGCCAAGTTTGATGGTGGCACGACACACAGTGGGCATTTGAATCTCAGATATCAGGCTTTCAAACTCATTATTCTTCTCCAAACCTTTCATCTCTACAAATAAAGACAAATCATGACACATAAACTTTCTTTTCCTCATATTTTTTCAGATTAAATTCAGTTTGTGCTGTTTCGTGGCTCACCTTTACCCTCGATGTTATCCATGAGGGAATGGGAAGGAATACCAGGACCTTTGGATGCACATTTTACTTGTGTTATTTTCTTCTATTTTCTTTTTTTATATTCATATATTTTATGAAACAGAAAAGAATAACTGACCGTCGCAGCTCCTGCGGTAGTAGGAGGCGTTGTGGCTGAAGTACGCTGAGTTCGACTGGCAGTTTTCTTTATTGAAGTCACAAGTGAGACATGTGGTGGCGTTTGTTTTTAAGGTCCACCTGACACACACATGAAAACACACGGATGCTGAAAATACTCCTAAATTAAATTATTCCTTGAAATAAACTACATAATAGAACAAAAGCTTACTTGTAAACATTCCTTCCTCCTGGCTTGCTCTCTTGTTCATTACTTGAATAATATCTGTGGGAAATAAGTGGTAAGAGTTACTGCAAATTCAGGTCATGTGACATAACTAATGCTAATATGTGTATTTGTGTGTCTGAAATTTCTAATGATACCAAATACGTCTGTCAAGCTTTGAAGGAATGTTTAACATTGTAGAAAGGGAAATTAAAGGGAATTTTGAAAAATAAAGAGTTTAAAGATGTGACTTGAGGGAAAAAAAACAAAAAAAACACACACATCCAACTTACACACTATCTGCAGTCACTTTCAAAATGCTGATGACTTCCCATGCTCCAGAGGTGATGGCTGTGGCATTGCCCTGCATGAATAAGTCAGATTTCTGAGCAGAATGCATGAAGGAAACTATTCATGAAGTGGAAGATCACGCAGGTTTTGGTTTTTAGGTGGAGGTTTTTATTCGAGACCTACCCCAACCACCTGATGGATGTGCTTGTATCCGTTTGCATCGCTCATCAGCAGGTAGTAGCTGCTCTTGTCTACAGCAAAAACTGGCTCCGGTGGTGAAAACTAGGAAGCACATTTACATCAGTATCGAGTGTGTCAAGTGTGTGACCGTCGTGTATTTAAAAGTGATCAGGACATACCCGTCCAATCCAGCCGGTGTCGCTTCTTATCTCCTGATTCTGGAACAAGCAAAACACAAATTTTAGCTGTATTTTTCTGTTGAAACTAGTCGAGTTAGAACATTGACCTTTGCATGCAATACTTCTATGTATTGCTTTGGTTGAAAACAGCCAGTCAAAGTGCTTCTATTAGATCATATGACCTTTAATTGGGTACAATACAACCTGCTGATATTTGCTATAATCAGATCATGATATGACTGTGACATTGTGAAGATAGTCTAAACAACAGCAACAACAAAGCTACCAACTGGTTGTAGTTTATCAATCATAATTTTCCATAACATCATATTTTACCTGGCCAGGATTCCACTTCTCTCCGTCAAAGTTGTAGATCTGAAGGATCAGGTGGTCCTGGATTCTTTTCAGCCACTGAACAGCCACTTGCTCATCAGTCACCCAAGTTACAGTTGCCAAATAGTGATCCCTGAAGTAAAAGTCTAGTCACTTTATAGGATCATACCAGCCATTTTGCATGTTTGAGCCTAATATATTCAATTTTCTTACACGTAATGTTATTGACAATCATTTCCCAAAGCATACTACTGGAAAGGTGAATTTAAAAAAAAATTTTTTTAAAAATTCCTACCTTCCTAAGCCTAATACATTAGGCTTAAACATGCAAAATAGTCAGTATGGTCCTTTAAGCACACTTCCATCATCTGCTTGAAATTTTAAAAAAACAGCACAAAGTGTTTCCTTACCCAGAACCAAATGAAGTTGGAACAACAACTTCAGCAGTCTTTGTTGTGTTGGCAGCGTCCACCACAAACAATCTCACAACAGGGTTGGGGGTTCCTGCCTGCATGAAAAAACACGAACACACTCTAGAATCATCAGAATTCACATACAATACTACCCAGCCATCCCAGAATAAGCTTCTCAGAATTCCCACCTTTGGATACGGAATAACAACAGTGCGTGGGTACTGGTCCTTGCCGTACCACGAGTACTCGATAGTGTGGACCTCTGTGTCGTTGAACTCGACATAAGCCACGTACTTCCCCCCAGGCGACCACCACAAACCCTGATTGGACGAGAACATCTCCTCTGGAAGGGCGAAAGTGGAAAGCTACGTTAGGACTTGGGATTGCCTTGGGGTAAGGTTAGAGGTTCAATTCCCACTCGACACTCCTGTTCAAAATGCGTTCAATTGTACAATCTCCCACTCACCCTCATACACCCAGTCTGGGATACCATTGAGGATTTCATTCTCTTTCCCGTTGACGGTGACTTGCTGTGGCGGGGAAGCAGGGCTGGTTTTTATGTACACGTTATTTGCCCAAACAAACGCCTATAAAGATCATAAAAAGATAAAAACAGAGTCAGAGAGTAAATCCAGTTATACAATGATGTATATTAAACCATCAAGCAAAACGTAGTAAAATGATCATGTTTATTGCAGCTATTTTAGTTCATTCCAACCCTGACCCCTCAAAGCCTGTTTATTATTCCCCATTTCATTCTGGTCTTTCTTAGTCGAGTGTGTGGGAAAGGTGTGTGTTGACAGCCCAATCTATTATCCACTTTGAAGCAAAAGTGTCATAAAAAGTTAGTGTGTACACTTCTCTCTTACCATTTTGTTCCCCTCAGGAGCCCATGCAAAGTACTGGATGTCATAAGGAATGTCAGATATGTTGACAAATGTCCTGAATGAAATATTTAATTATGTTAGCAACCATGAAGACATCATTTTTGGCTCTTTTTTTTGCATAAACATCATGTAAAAATGAGGTACGTACTCATTTTCCAGGTCGTAAAGCGAATATGAAGAGGTGAAAGAATGCCTCCACAGCTAAAACCAACAAGGGATGATCACATGATGCTTTGGTCGTTTTACATATTTGATATAATGTAAGCAAAAGTCAAACGTACCTTGGTGTAGTTGCTCATGAAAGCTACATACTTCTTGTTGGCGGATAGCTGGTAATCATAGGCATCTACTTGTTTCTGTGTTGAGAAAATCAGAAAACATTTAAGGCATTTACAGACACCTCCTCCACGGATGCTGCATTTGTTTGCATGTATAGTTTCATGCTGATCATGTGGTTGAAATGACTGACACAAAGGAACACACATGGACAAAATGACACAAAGACGACTTACAAATCTCACGCTGCTTATGAATTCTGAGGATTCTCCTGTTTTCACATTATGCAGGAAGACTGAACCGTTTGTCTTGTGCAGATACTCGTGATCTACAGTGGAGGATGAGACAAATAGAATGCAGTGGAAGATCAGAACATGAGTGAATTAGTAACCAAAACAAAGAACAATAATGCCACTAATAAATTATATAGATAAAGAATTTTCTGTGACAGATTTACAGCTTAAAAAAATAGTTTTGCCCCACCTCCACCCATCAGGCTACCTTTCCATCTTTAATCCTAATAATCAATCCAAACTGTATAGAGCTCTCCCCACCTGAGATCCACCTCATGTTGTAGGACTTTGGTTTCAGCGAACTATTAAAAACATCCTCCAGGGTGAAGGACCTCTTTTGGCTGCCACCCTTTTCCTCTGAAACACATCCAGGAGCCAAAGTTAGAACTTGGCAGTAGCTATAAATAACTTGAAGGTCATTTACAGATATGACATAACACACATCATGATTGTCATCATCATCATAAAAGAAGATTTTAAGTGACAATGAGTGACTTTTTTTTTTTTTTTTTNCTTTTTTTTTTTTTTTTTGAATATCAGTGCATGTTTGGATGATGGATGGATTCTGGGATTATTTTGGGAATTGCCATGATGTATATGAAGGTGCGTATTTTGTGCCAAAAATTGAATCCATGCTCATTTATTGTCAAATTGATTGAAATGAATTTCTTCCAGATCTTTTTTTTTTTTTTTTTTTTGGTACCCGTGTGGAAATGCCAATTTTTACTTGGATTGTTTCATATTTTGTATAAGAAAGTCGTAGAAGAGCCGTTTCATAACATTTTCCCAAATGGATCAAGCGCAATTACGCGTGCGTACTTTGCTTTTTCAGACTTTTTCAGACACGCCGGGATGGATGACAGTAAATTTGACCATATTCCCACAACAAAAAGACTCACCATTAAGAAAAACGACTGTAGGCACCACTATCAAAATGACGACGACTGCAACCCCAAAGATTCCAAGGAACACCTTGCCAACGGAAACCTGGTCAGAGGTGAATGGCCAAAAGTCAGAAAATTGCGTAAAGCATCTTCAAAAATAATCCAACCCTAAACTCTTTATACAAAAAACATCACCAACCATTGTTTCTGTTTCTTAAGAGAAGAGCAGCCTGTCCGTCCCGATTCACACTCCACACACACGCACGCACGCACGCACACAGCCAGTCAACTCAGAGAAAACTAACGTTACGCAGCGATCGCTTTTCTGTTAAACATTATCTCCACTTTAGTTTCAAAGGTGGGACAATAAAAGTCCAGCGGAGTAAAGTTCGTGTTCTCGTGTTTAGAGGAAGTGCTGCATGTCAGGCTGGTCCCCAGTCTGACTGCTGCAAACAAGCCATTCAGTGATTCCATGCAGCAAACAGGCGCCATGTGCTTCAGAATATATGAAATCTACTGGATTTTGCATGTTGAGATGAGTGCAGGAACACATTTGTAAACAAAGTTGTGATGGGTTTTTTAAAATACTATATGCAGAGTCATATAAATAATAAACACACTATAGGCTTGTGTAAACTCAAGTTCTGCCTAAGTTTATTGGTATGAAGAACCTGGAAGTGCAAACAGATAACTTGGCAAATATTAAACTGTCAAAGTAAAAGACAAACTGCATGAGAATAGAAACCAGATCAGAGAGCTACTTCCTCTTTTGCATGATACCAAAGTCATCATTTATATCAAGCTTCTAACTCACCTGCTTCAAATGATAATCTGAATCAAAAGCATGATAGTTGTTCCTTTGATACATCTCGGTGTATTTCATGAAAAGTACTTGTACACTTGAGTATTAACATGCTGCCATATGCAACATGGATTAAAAAATTCCACCTGACAGCTCAGCCAGTACGACATTTGATGCCACCCTGTAACTTTGCTAAACTGGTTTTTCCATTGTTGAAGTTATGTGTGTTGAGTTTAGTTTCAGGCAGCAGCACCATAATAGATCAGTGGGAAACCCTTCACCAGTGGTGGAGAAAATTCAAAATTTGACTTGAAAAGTAACTTAAATCACAGAGATATAAGGTTTTTACATGTTGCATTTGAGCCCTGATTCTCATAGATGCTAGGATAGGCTCCAGCCCCCATGCCCCTGCACAGGATAAGTAGGTATAGATGGATGGATGAATAGATGGATGGATGGAAAGTCCTTTACACTTGGCCACGTCATCATCATTGATTTCCTCTCCTCATACTTCTAAATATTCTCTCTCTCTTTTTGACAAGCCCTAATGTGATTTTCTCCACAACGCCTGCTTGTCTTGCAGAGCTGGACTCTGTTCAGGTATATGAACAGAGTCCGGTATATCCGTTCTCTCGATGCTGCTCTCCTGGTTATTCCTTCAATTAACAAAAAATCGCTTGGCTTTAGAGCATTTGCTTACCGTGCCCCTTATCTCTGGAATACACTACCACTACATGTTAAAGAAGCAAGCTCAGTTGAAAATTTTAAATCAAGGTTGAAAACCCACCTCTATTCATTATTTTACGGCCTACCTTAGATTATTACTTTTTCAAGCATCCTTTTAACTTTGCTCTTTTAATGTTCTTGTTTTTACTGTAACTTTGCTTTGATGATCTTTTTAATGTCCCTACTTTTTACCTTTACTGTAAAGTGTATCGGGACCATGATGCATGGTGATTTTGCACTTTAAATAAATTGATTGATTGATTGATGACCATTCCACTGTTTGCTTCAATTTATGACCTACAGGTGTTGCATAGATCCCATTTACACAGCCATTTATTTTGTCTAGTTCCTGTTGACAGCATGAGAACTTTGTCACCTCAGAGGGTGGAGAGTTTGAGATGAAAGCTGACTCCACAGAAAAACAAGTGTCTTAGGATTCGAAGGAGACTAAAAACTTAAAAACGGACACGTCTCCATTATCGCTGATCATCACTAACCAAATGAAGATAAAAATCTATTTTGGTCCATGTTGCCACAGATTCCCTCTGAGTACATACTGTAAGTGCCAATCAGGCCCAGTAAATGCTAAAAGCCTGATAAAAGCTTAACAAATATAAACTCCACCTGCAATAGACATCATATTCTGCACTTGTTCCCAGACCGGACATCCTCAGCAAACAAATAGACAGTGGATGTCTTCCCTAATGTATGATGGCTTATTTGAAGAGTGTTACTTCACTGATGCCTCAATTTTCCAACACTGAGCTTGACAATAAATGCAACTAAAACCATTTATAGGCGTCACTTTGAATGCATTTTGGAAATGTATAGTGATCATCAGGGGTGTTAATGTCAGTAAGTTATAGTTAAGTCACAGTAATATTTCAAGATGTTCCTTCCCATACATTCTGAATTAATTCAGAATGTAATATCTTAAAAGAATGAGGAATCATGCCATGTTTGTATAAGACTTAGACTACAACACTAAATATGGTTTCCTTCTCTTTATTTGCGGCACAAGATGAGGTTAACAGACATTTTGTCACAGCTACAGCACCATCAGAAGATCATATTTACAAGCTTCAAGGGATGCTGGGTATTTGCACATGCCTGTAACCTTGTCCAAAGGGAATCAGCCAGTGTTTATTCACAGTGATAAACAAAAGAGGTCAGGCTTTGATTCCAACATGAGTGCTGTAAGTGAGAGCACATAATGGCGTTCTTGGCTTGAAATTAAACAGTGTTTGAGCCTGGCGGTTAACATCTCTGTTTGGGAGATGTCTGAGGGAATCACCGGTGTTGGGAATGGGTCAGTGAAGCCTCCATAAGCACCAGTGACAGGCCTCATACTGCTGTCTGTGTGTATGTGTGAGTGTGTGTCTGTTTAATGTAGCATCATCTGGTCTCACGCTGTCTCTACTTCTGTGCAAACCATATACAGCTATCACATTTTAAAAGACATTTTAAGCATATTTTAAAACACATTTTGAAGCTATGATATGCAACATACTTAAAAATACAGTGTGAATACAAAAGAGAAATCCATTGTATTCGCTATTATAGTAAAGACAGACAACAAATAGATGAAGTAGGATCAAGATATTTCATATGAAAATAGATAAAAACACAAATTTGCATATAATTGATACGATTATAAATCAGATGTGTTATGAGAGGAGTCATGTACCTCAAACTACAGTAAGCAGACTACATTATGCACACTTTGTGGATTTTTGATGGATTGATATTGATAAGTGGTCTAAAGAGCACCATCTACTGGTGACTGGAAGCCATGCAGATCAGATGAAAGCTTTCCAAAAATAAAAAGCTTTAGAAATATTTAATATTTCAAACAAATATATCTCAATTTATTGCCATCTCCAATGTAACAATTTAATCTATCATATGTCAGCCTATAGACATGAAAAAAGCTATCAATGCTAAGAATGTCTGCTAAATAAAGCACCATATTTGGACTAGTTTATATTTGTTGCTGTTGATGCCTTCATGGCATCAAAATATCGGAAATATCAGCTATATTGTAACAAAATTAGAAAAAAAAAAACCATTAGAAATTTTTTTTTAAATTATTTTAGGAAATAACGGAGTCTCAAATTTTAAAATGTTCCTTTGAAATCTTGGTTTAGCTTTTAAATTTCTAATTTTTTAACACATCTGGAAAAAGGAACTTTAAATTTACGAAGAGCTCTAAAAGGGGACACAGCACTGGGTCCGTGGGCGGGACTTTCCGACACTTTTCACGCTATTGGTTATCTGCGCTGTCAATCAAAGCACTTCCGATAGCGTTATGCAGTCCGGATATGATGTAACAAATGTTCGGACTTACAGGAAGTTGCAGTAACTAAATCCTGTGTCACTCACTGTATTTAGACATTAAACTGTGACTGTGACTGTGACATTTTGTCTCATATCTCACAGATGGCGTATCCAGGGTACGGAGGGGTGAGTAAATATGTTTGTACAGCGATTTCACGGTGATCAGCGAACATTAGCGAGAAAACATCACAAAATTTGGGATCTGCGCTGTTTTTCAGTGAATTTCCGCTGATCTCACAGCACAAAATGTACACTTACATGATTTCTGTAACAATTTCAACATCCAAAATCACTTAATTCAACATTAATTACATGTTTATAATCCATGTATAAGTTATTACCATATTGACATCGTCAATTAATCAGATAATTGACTTTAATTTGAGTTAGCCTATCAAGTTGTGTGATCAGAACCTTAATTTAAGCCTGTATATTAATACACGTACCTGTATATTAATACATATTAATACACACATATACAGTGATGTTATTTATTCTGGATTCACATTATCTACTCTGGTTTTTCTGTCAGTATGGGGGACCGATGCCAGGCATGCCAGCTCAGGGGATGCCACCCCAAGGAATGCCAGGAGGACCCATGGGTGCCCCTATGGCTGGGCCAATGGGCGGCCTACCACCGCAGGGTGGGTATCCCCCTTATGGAGGAGGCTATCCGATGACATATGGTGCTCAACCATCAGCCAGTGATCCAATGTGGGGTTACTTTACAGCGATAGCAGGACAGGTGGGTGTGGAAACAGAACACAGCAAGCATTTTCTGTATTTTTTCAGACTACTATTACACAATTTGCTCAATTTCCAAGTATTATGATTTAGTTAAGAATAAGTAATGCTGCAAAGACGCCTGCATCAACACACAAAACATAATTTGAGATTCAAATGCCTGATACCTGAGTCTGCTCTGTGCAGGACGGTGAGATCGATGCAGAGGAGCTGCAGAGGTGTCTGACCCAGACTGGGATCAGTGGCAGCTACACTCGTAAGCTCACATCATAAGAAATAAAGTTTAAGGCCTGAATCATGAGACTCCAGATGTTACTGTTAATTTTAGAATAAAACGCATCACCTGCAGTGCATAATTGTTATCTCTTAATGTGATCTGTCCTCCTTCTTTACAGCGTTCAGCATGGAGACGTGCCGGATCATGATTGCAATGCTGGATGTATCCTTTCTGCACCACTGGAATAAGTATTCATTCGTTAGGGGAATAAATCTTACAGCTAGATTTGGAAAAGCTGGAGGAAGTTGATGGACGGATGGATGTTGTCAATAATGTGTAAAATGTTATCCTTTACCTTCTGCTTGGCTCAGGAGGTAATAAACCTTAACCAGGTTGCACCAGAGGGATTATACAGGCAAGATGGGCTTCAATGAGTTCAAGGAGCTGTTTACAGCTCTCCACAGCTGGAAGCAGAACTTCATGATGTTTGATCAGGACAGGAGTGGAACCATCGAACATCACGAGATGACTCAGGCAATTACCGCCATGGGTGAGAGTCCTAAGAATTTTAACGCAATGGATGTTTAATGCCTCTAATGACATTTGGATTATTTAATTGCACTTAATTAGACTAGATCACCATGTAATATTTTGGGATTTTATATGAGAAATCCATAAGAATGTCTATTTCTTCAGGCTACCGTGTCAGTCCACAGGCTCTGAATGGAATCGTCAAACGTTACAACAAAGGTGGAAGAATCTATTTTGACGACTACGTGGCCTGCTGTGTCAAACTCAGAACTCTCACAGGTACTAAACAATACAATACAATACAATCTCATCCTCCTCCTTTTCCTCATCTGTGTTACATAAAAATGATCTGACACGTTCACCGAACAGGCGCTCATGTGGAGATGCGCACCCTTAGCTTTCCGTTCCACTTATAAAATGAAATTGCACCTGTGTTCCCTCAATCCGATCCTGGTGTCTGACTCTGACGTGAAAAATTTCTGGAAATCATGATCTGTATGTGTGGCGATTGTTCACAGAGAGCTTCAGACGGAGAGACACCATGCAGCAGGGGTCCGTCACCTTCCAGTATGACGACGTAAGCCCTGTTTTGCTTCTCATAGCACTTAACTTGCACTCGCTTGCACTTAACCTGTTGTTTACACTTTCTCTCTCTCTCTTCCCGCTAACACCATCACAGTTTATCCTCTGCATGATGGTCATCTAAGTGCTGCTCTGGGTCCGACACCACCACATCTGGGCATTTAACAAACCAGCCAGCAGTGGGTTGTGGACCGCTGCATCGCAGGAACGCAAGCGGAGGCCAGTATGTTTGACTGTGAGATCACAAGCCACAACTACCGATTCCTTCTACTTATCGTAACGCTTTATTCTGGTGCGCCATGCATGGATGTAATATCCTTTATAGTCTTTTAATATTGTGCTTTCAGCCATTAGATATCTCTTTATGGATGGAATAAAACTCTTGTTAGGAGGATGTGTCGATCTGTGAGACGCCTATTGTGCCATTATAATCCCTGAATGTATTAAATCTATATTAAATCCATTAATATTTATCTGTGTTCTCATGGCAGCGTCATACATATACGTATTACTTTACACTGAATTTTTGCTAACAGCTGCATTTTCTTGAGCATTTATTTCTTCCATATGAAATGTTGTGCCTGTTTTATGAGATATGAAACAAGGAAGATTAGATTCTACAGATGCTGTTTAGCCAAAGTGACACTGAGATGAAGTAAATCTGCACTGAAGATGAAAGATAACGAAATATAGAATCAGTATCATATATATTGTTTTTTGTTTTCCAGTACAAACACAGCCAAGAATCCTTTTTTTGTATAGCTTGCCTCCTCACATGCTCAAATGTTTTAGGAAAGATCATATTTTGTTATTCACAATAAATACAGTTTTTACTCAGTATGCATTCTGTTTATTAATTTATACAATTGCGCAATTTTTTTTCAGTCTATTTACACAATATATATATATAACTTCTTTAAATATAGTTAAGAACAGAAACATTCAAATTAGCTGTTAAGTGTTGCATTGTATAAAATACAGTGGCAAACATTTAAAAAAATGCATAAAAACAATTGTGAACAGCACTAGATTTAAAAAGTGACATTTATATCCAGTACAGCAAGTTTTCTAATCTCTGTGCAAAAGTTTGCAAGTCCCATGAAAGTTCAGTAAACGACTCGTCAGGCGTCAGACACGTTGAGTCGAGGCTTTAGCAACTTTTGTTCTACATCTGTGCTTGAAAAGAAACGTATCAAAGAAACAACCCATAGTAAAAGTTTCCCAAATGGAAATTTAACACTTGATCCACCTTTTCCTGCTTTAAAGCTAATCCCAGTTTTTCATCTTGCCATCTGACACAACAGGCAGATCTTTCCTGATTTCAAATCCAAGCTTTCATCATCAGGATATTTTCCGGTTAAGGAGTTTGAGCCAGGGGATAAAATGAAAACCAGTTAATGTTAATTTGTGGGAAAAGTCTGCAGAATTCCCGTAGGAATGATATGAAAATCAATGTGCAATATCAATTCAAGACAAATGACTTGAAACAGCATGAGTCTGAAGACTTGCTTTGCTACATTGAGAGGCTTTGCATCACGTTCATCTTCCACCATCAGCAATCCACACCAATCTACCACCCTGGGGCCTTAAAAACATAGGTACATAGAAAAATAATGGCAAATCAAACATTTTAAGTTTAGAAAAATAGGCATAACCGTTATTTCTAAATCTCTCTGGATGAATTGCGGTATCTTACATATCAACGTCACGTTTGATCGAGACCTTTTCTAGTTTTTGAGTGCAGTTTCCATGCAAGACACGAGCCCATGTTTGAATTTGTGATGTTAGAAAAGCTATTAGGACTCTTGGTTTCATCATGCAGTTCTTTAAAAACTTTAAAATGGTTTGATGCATTTACACGTCTGGCTGTAGAAAAGCTTGTTCTGTTGCATTGGATGTACATTGGGGTTTTTAGAGAGCAGGCTACTAAAGCTAAGGCTACTGAAGGCTGATCTCTTTCCTCAGCTCCTGGAATCCATCTGTGACTTTTTTATTAAATTATATTTTTCAGGAGGTTAATTGAAGACTTAAAGCATGCATACATAACGGAATTGAGCCAGAAAGCATCATGGGATAGTCGGAATTCCCTCCAGGATGAGGAGGATCCCAGATGTTTAGCTGCATTCAACTTAAACCTCGGAACCCAGACTTTCTGAAGCCCTCTCAACTTGGACTTCCTACTTGGAAAGTCGAGCAAGATTTCTCAATATGGCTGCAAAGAGCTCTTAAATGTTAACACATAGCTTCTTTTGGTCCAACAGAGCAAAAAAAAAAAAAANAAAAAAAAAAAAAAAGTTTTCGGAGCTTCAGAGTTACAGTTTTTCAGTTCTGAGGTTCAGTGAATGCAGCATTAAATACCTCATGGCCATGCTTACATAATGTGGATATGATGCAGTTGGTTACATGGTCAATATGTTGTGGTCTCATTTACACTAAATACACAATTTCTTAAACGTAATTTCTCGTTTTGCAACTGAAATCGAAGTTGCTGATCTGAAAATTGCTTAAATCTTCCTCAGTTGCTTGTTTTGTTTTTTTTTTTATTTTAAGGTCAGGTTGTATAAAAATACTTCCAGAGTTTCATCTTGAGAAATATACAATAATTTTCATTTCCCGTATGGTGTCATTATTGCTCAGAAGTCTTGTGCTATGGGATGATCATGCAGCCTCCACACACGTTATTACTTCATGTCCTGCATTCAGAATCAAAAAGAAGCAAATCTGACTGGAATATTTCAACATTTGTGGCAATGTGGTGTATAGTAGGCACGCTAAATATACAGACACTTCTCCTTAAACTGCTAAACGCGCTGCTCGGAGTCGTTTGGAGTTGCTGAAAAGGTATTTTTAGGAACGACAGAAATGCCTCAGAAAGGGTTTTTCAAGTAGCTTCGTCCCTTTGGAGAGGGACGAGTCGTATAAAAAGAGACTTGTTAGCTACAGTCATCTGTAAGCATGTCGAGATCACACCTGGTGATCATCTGGTGAGTTTCAGTGTGTGGCGCATGCGACAAAACAAAAAGCATGAAGAAAAAAGAACAAAAAACATGCATATGTCTTAAAAAAAAAAGCACATTAGGTACTTCATGTTGCTGGCAGTGTTCTATTTAAAATATGTACATGGTAAATGATGACTTTACATATGTCAGTAGCATATAAATACCTCTGTATAAATGGACTGTATACATCTAAATCATACTTGGAAGGGGTTGGGATATTCCGAAAAGGAATGGAAGAAAATCTAGTTTTTTTTTCCCCTTTGCATATTCAGTCTCTTTCTTAGACCCTGAGTCAAGCTTGAGAGAAGACCATCAGTCAACGTGGAAGGGCGACAGGGAGGCCTACTTTCCTGGAAGCCCTGGGTCTGAAAGTGGCCTGTGGAGTCCCAACATTCCTGAGCTGCTGGGCGGGACGTCAGGCAGAGAGGCTTGCCGTCCTGATGGGAAGAGAGACCTGGACGGCTGATGCTCTAGAGAGTCCACGTGGTTTTGTTTATGTCTCTGCTCTGTGTCCGTTTCCCTCTCTAGTAGTCCGGCAAAGCTCCCGTCTGGGAGCATGTCCGCGCAGAGGAGGACTGGGGAGGATTCTTTGGATTTGTTCTGTGCCGCTTCTGGGCCAGAGCTCTGCAGGAAGGCAAGCGGAACCCATGAGCCCAGACTAAACTCAGATGCACTTCATCATGAATACAGTGTCAGCGTCTGGTGTACCTGTGCCTGAGGTGGTGCAGGACCAAGACTAAGCTCCGTCTGGATGGCAGACACCGGCTGGACCCTGATGGCCGGCCTTTGGTACTCTGGGCTGGAGGTGACGGTGCTGTAGGCAGGGGGTCCCACAGTGGTTTGCCTCTGGAGCAGCTGCAGGATAGCCTGGATATCTGCCGTCATCTGGGACTCTAGCCTGGGATGACGGAATAACGTGCGGCGCGAAAATGAAAAATAAAATGAATATCATAGACGAGGCATTTAGTACAAGTGTGTATTGAGTGAGCATCATTGTTGAATAGCAGAATGAGTCAATACTGATATCAAACACTAGAGGGAGACTCAAATCTCCAAAGATTTGCACAAGGATGTCCAGGAAAATAAAGACTTTAATTCCATTCACTAATAAGTTACATTCTATTTTCATATTGTATGTAAATTGTACCTACTATACCTAAAGATTATGAAATTCTATAAAGTCAACCCATATCATGGTGGTCCCGTGTCTTAATAAAGAACTGCTGGGGTTTGATATTTGCGATTTGTGTATGTTTTACACCAGCACATCAGGTAAATTGCTGCAGAAAGCACCATGGCAGGTGTCAATACCAAACTCCTGCAGTGTGTCATCACCTTATGCAGGAAGTTGCATCATGGCATGGATGACTGAGATGGTGCATCATTTCTCTTTTCTCAATAATAAAGACAGGAAACGCACAGGCAGAAAGGTGTGTGTCTGTGTGTTTCCAGCTGTCTAGAACCCGTTTCAGCAAAATGAGGGATACATATTACTACAACCATTTTCCAAATATTCACCCATTTGAGTTTAAGTTCGATGTTTCGCCTTCTAACACGATTATCCAAATGTAGAAGACATGGTTGTTTTTAATTTTTTTGGTAAAAGCCGTCTTCTCCTGGGACTATATTGCCTGGTGGAGGCATACATTTTCTTCTGTGCTGCTCCGTGTTGGGCTTGTTAAATAAAGTAAGTTTGACAGAATGACATTTCCGGTGATGGATCACCATCTCAAGCACGTTTGAAGTCGCTACAAGCAGATTTTTATCACCTGCTGTAATGAATTGAAATCAATGTCTGGAAAATATGAAACACAAATAGCTTTTGGAAAATGCATGTGGGTTGCATTTATTGGGCTCAAACAAGCAAACTCACCGATATGCTCCTTTAACTAAGGAAATGGATCTCGCATTTACCCCAGGAAACTGAATCAATTTCCCTTTTTTTCATGCATACACAAAGCCTCTGAAACTTCTCCATGACATCCACCGTTACAACCCCACAGGATGACGTCAGGAGACTCGCATCTTGTGGCCGCATACTATAAATAGAGAGCCTCAGAGTGTCTGCCTCCCCCTCATCTGTATCAGCGCACCAGCCGAGAATCATACTGGCTGCTCGCACAGCCAAACTCTGCAGCGGTTGTCTCGTTTAACGTTCCTCCGCGAAACTTTATCGAAATTAGAGGCGGAATCACGAGGTTTGCATTGGTCTGAAATAAGCCGGGGAGCTGGTGGTTGCAAAGCTCAACCTCGCTTTCCTGCAGCTGCCACTCAAAATAACATTTCCTCATTCCAGCTTCCAGGAGAGCTTACATGCTACATGCTGCTTCACACACACACCTGTTGAGGTGCTGCTGCAGCAGGTCCAGCCTCTGCTCCACCTCCCCATATGTGAGATCAGTGTCGCTGTCGTCCTCCCCAGCTGGCGTCTCCTGACACTGGGACGACTCCTCCACGCCCTTACTGGGACGTGGACACACCCACTCCTCTGTGCGGAGATCTGCAGGGAAATATGTGTGAAAACAAACAGACGCACAGTGAATGATGTGGGTTATTAGAAAAGTGCCTCTGGGGAACCATCTTCATATACCGTGCCAACTCATCATGGAGACTCAGATCAGCTTACATCCTGCATCGTACATCTGACCTTGGCTGATAATCACACTCCGAGTGGCATTTTGTGTTTTCTGTGGGTGTGCAGGAACAGACACAGACTGCTGGAGATTAAATTGACACTTCCTGTGTTTTGCTCCCGTCGTGCAGTTTATGAGAATCAATATCGCTCTGCTCTTTGCTTTGGTGGAAATCCTCTTATGGCTGCAAGAACTTAATTATAGGATATTACTGTAAAAAAAAAATCAACAAGCTGACACAGTTTCTCCTTGTCAGAGTTGACAGCATTGAATAAAACATGCCTGCAGCAAATGCCATTTCATCAATAATAATATGTATGCAAGAGCTGTGGTCAATTCAGTGGGTCAAGCTGCAGATGCTAAGTGTGTTTACACAGAGAATATGAGGATTTCCTATGATCTGGATCGCGGAGGATTTAATAAACCGCCTGGAAGCCAAGTAATGCATTCATCTTTTCCCTTCATCTTATGTTTACATTCAAGATCCAACCGTGATTTTTCCTGTAAATCCTTTATTTGGCCACCATGGCCTATGATCCAGAGGGCATGACCCTGGCCTGCTGGATATAATCCTCTTATGATTTATTACCAAGTGGGTTTTAGGTTTCATCATAATGACATAATCCTTGTGTGGATTTTGAATAGGTGTGATATTCCACTACTGGAGCTTACAGATATTTGGGTTTTTTGAAATTAACTGGATGAACAGGAAGTGTCTTCCATATATGGTAAATGGAATAAAGATGGCGGCTGTTTGTAACGTTTGGGTGATCGTCACCTTTATATGACTGGCTCTGTGTTCCTTCTCCAGCTGGTGCATCTGGCGCGCTGCTCAGCCCGAGGCCCAGGGTGTGATCCCGAACCACCGGGTACCCCAGCATCCCCGAACACAACGGCTTCTGCTCCTCTTCCTCTTCCCTGCCCTCCTCCTCCTCCTCCTCCTCCTCCTCCTCCTCTTCCTCCTCTCCCTCCTCTGCCGAGTCTCTTTCTCTCCTGTCCTCAGCTGCTGAAGAGGCGTAGATCTGCCTCTCCTGCTTGGTGTTGCAGTATGTGGCCACTGGCTCCTTGTTGTGGGCGCCTGGAGGGAGAAATGGTAATCATGAACTCTTCTGGGGGAACACCGACTCCTGCTGAGACCCCCTTTTGGGAGGTGACTCATTATTTCTGATAACAGGTGGCAGAGTGTTTTGCTTTGGAGTTGAGGTGAGGCCAAACAATGTTAACGGAAAATTTCACTGCAAGCCTTTTGGGTCCTAAATATACGACGACTTTAGGCGAATGATACAGTGATGCTTTTCAGGTCACTCTCTAGCGTTGGATTTCAGAGCTTTGACCGTCAAAAAAAACCCCCAAAAAAACTCAAAAGCCCTGCAGGCAGGACACCATCTGCTGGACTGCGAAAAGGATTGTTAGGTACATTCTCTGTCCTCACTTGTGTTATATTGGGAGATGGTGATACTGTATTCTGAGGGCCTGTAACCATGGTGACCAATTAGATTTGGCTGAATCGAAGCCGAACTGCTGAGTGCTGCTGTGTGGAGACTCCATCTCCAAGTCCCAACTCTCTGAGCTGTTAGAACTCAAATTACAACTGCTCCCACAGTGCAGGTGGCTCTCCCTCAAACACAACCCATCGCTGTGATTTTTAAAGCCGTCCCACAGTGTGCAGGAAGGGAGGGAGGCTGGTGTGTTTACCTAGAGTGATTTCATTTTGTTTGAGCTTTTCCAAAATACACAGGACCTCATATCTACCACTTGTGCTATTAAGCTGAGGCGAGCCAACTTAACTGGCTTAGATAGTAAAACGAATGAACGTGTGTGGATTTGGGGCTATCAAGTGGGTACTTCACATCGCGGGGCTTTTATTATGTAACTCATAACTCTACCAGGAGGATTTATTGTTTTGTCTGGATAGCTACTGACTGGGAGTCAAAATTGGCTGTGGGAAACCGTGTATGGATGAAACAAATCGTTCATTTCCCCGAAGTTTGTGTTATCTGCACCCATTTTCTTCTTTAAAAGTGTAAAACAACTCTGGATCTTTAGAATTATTGAAATAAAAGAGCTCCCAAACTGTCATTGCATAGTGATTGACTTTGTTGTCACCTTCATCGTACAAACAATGCCACTATATAGACTAGGCTCCGCCCACTGCACAGGTGTGGGGTAACGAACCCACTCAGCTGTTCTCAATCAGGCTCATTAGTGAGACCCAACAGAAAAAAAAAAAAAAAAANAAAAAAAAAAAAAAAAAATCAAAGAAAGAAACTTTGCCATTGTAGCTTTAATACATGATTCTAAGATGTGAAATCATATGAAATTAAATACATGAATCTGTATAAATAAAAAGGTTAAAAAAACACTAATATAAAATATCTGAACTCTTTTGAGTATGATATATCTCATAAAATGAATGTTTCTGCTTGCTTTGTTAAAACCTCCTCTACATGGGACAAAGTATAAATCATTCATCCAAAGACAGAGAAACCAACAGAAAACTGAACAATAGAAACTTTGTGGCCACATAATTTAATTTCACATTTAAAAGAAGAAAGGCGAGGTGAAACGATTTAATTCTTTACTTCTCCGTTGCTGCCGTGTGTTTTTTCCAGATCTTGCAATTTAAAAAATAGCCCTTTAATAGAAGCCATTTTGGTTTTGAAGGAGAAAAACTGCTGTCTCAGTCTGACCTGTGGAGGATATCCTTTTGTAGGACGCCCGTCTCCGATACTTCAAGTCATCCATGTCAGAATGGACCGTTGTCTATAAATAAAGGACAGGAAAAAAAAAACAGTCTGAGGCCGAGAGCAAAGTTTCTGCATTCAAACTAAGCTTATTCAACTATGACACACTCCTTTGTGTCTCTTCTTACTTTCTAAATATCCAAATAAATAAAAAAGGCTTTATATTAAGTGCACTGGCTGCTCTCTTTACAAATATCAATAAAACAAACACTGACTAATATGGAACTTAATCGCATCAAGCCACAAGCTGCATGACGTATCTTTAAACCGCACTCAGTTCATCTTAATTACAGCCTACATCGTGTCCTCTGTCGGTAATATCCCCCCGCCTGCTTAAGCTGACCAACAGTGACTGTCTTCTTCTTGTTTGCAATGGCCGATTAAAGGAAAATGCCTAAATTAGCCATCAATCTTTCATTCATGCAACCATTTATGGATAAATTGAAGACTGAAGAGAATTAATTAAAAAGGCATTCAACCAAATTAGATGAGCATGGCAGAGATGCGGCACAAAGAAGAGACTCGTAAAAGACTGTCGAGGTTGAGAAAGCAAGCAAACCCCTAATTTAATAACTTCTCCAAATGCTATTTGGAGTCAGATGAGAATCAGATTGGAGGTTTTGGTTGGAGAGATTCCCTGCTAAAGACACGCAAAGTCTGGACCTTAGAAGAAGAATTGTCGAGATGCCTGAAGTTTGAAATGCTCCAGATGCATCAAAATGTACAAGGAAAACAATAATGGAATTAAGAACAGTTTTGGAATAGCTAAATCAGACTCCAGACCTTAATCCAATAGAGATGCTAAGGAATGACCCCTAGATGGCTGATCATGCAAGAAATCCCAGAAATATTGCTGATTTGAGGGAGTTTTGTAAGAAGGATTGGTCTAAAATCCTCCCCGTACTGATTACCTTGGCATTTTCATCACGAAGGTCAAAGGTGAGCTCCAGGTTAGTAAGGAAGTGGTCTGCAAACTCTGGGTACATGTCCAGCACCTCCAGGATCTCTTCCCTCTGAATGGTGTGGAGGTCGCAGTAACTCAGCGCTCGGACATCTGCGCAGGACTTCCCCGGCTTGGTAAAGAGGTGGATCATCTCGCCAAAGATGTCGTTCTTACCTGAGGGAGAAAGAGAAAGCGGAGGAGGAGCAGGAGGAGGAGGAAGAGGAAGAGGAGGGTGAGAGGTTAGCAATCAAATAAAAGTAACCACTTCCTTTCGTCAGATTAATCCCATCAGCTTTTCTCCGCTTATCTATTCTTGGCTGTCTTCTTGTGGAACAATTGGACATCCACAGAGGAAAGCAAGCTGCCACTGTTGTCTCATTCAGATTCTATGCAATTACACAGAATGTGACGACCTACAAAGAGGCAGGCCACCTGGTGTCGAGCTTTAGAATGTAAAATAGGCTAAAGGTCGGCGCAGTCATCTAAAAAAGGATTTACACGATGCCACAGTCCAAACATTCCTTTCTGTCTTTAGTTGGAATGACCTACATGAAATGACCAAGGGGTTTACCTTCCTTGTGATAATCATCATAATGGAAGCAATAGAATGTTCATGTTAGCATAATTCATGGCCATATGGAAATGGTATCGGCAACATAGCGGAAACTGGAGGAATCAGCACTTCTCTTGCAGCAGCAAAGGAAATGTGCTGAGTTGTAACCTACAACTTAAACCTGGTTCTAACTCATCGTGACCCTATTGTGTCTTCGGTTTTGCCAGACCTTATTGGCCTAGTGAAGATAGTCATTAAAAATAAATATGACAATTAAAAAAAGGGTTTTTTTCTCATGCACCTGCCTGGGATAAGAGCTGAAAGACAGAAGGAGAGAGAGAAAAGAGAGAGAGGGAGAGCTGGAGGAGATTCCATCTGATTGCATTTGGAAGGTGTCCATAATGCCATGCGGCTCAGTGGCTATCATCAAGCTCTCCATCATACTGCAGTGACAGCCACCGAGCATAATAAACCATCCTATCAAACTCCCTCCCTTCTTTCCTCTCCTTTCCCTCCTAAATCCCTCAATCCGCCTCACTCCTTTTCTCTCCTCTCCACGTCTTTTCTTTCTACTCCGCCCACCCTGCTTTCTATTTCTATTGTCATATATCTGTATTTGAAAGGCATCACGCCCTCTTTTTTTTTCCCCATCAACAAATATCCTCCGTTACCCTCGTCCCACCATGTGTCCTCCCCCGCGCTTCTGTCCTCTCCCTTCATCTGAGGCACGACAATGAGGCGGCGGCAATCACAATGTTCTTTGAAGTAAGTTATTAGAACATACCCAACAGGGATCTCAGCTGCCAACCCAGCCATATCACAGCAGAATGGAGCCGTCTTCATTTAGCTGGCCCACCCGCATCTACCCTAATGCGGGTGAGTTCAGGTAAAGCTAACCAGGCTCTAATGACAGGACGGCCAGATGTGCAAAGCTCTGGTTCTTTTTGATGTTTCCAGATAAACAACAGAATCCACCAGGCTTGGCTGGGAGATTTCTGAACATACATGCCAAATAAATGCTACAAGGCTTCTACATCACGAGTCCTCAAACCCGATATCCTACTAACCCAGACCGAGACAAACTCATGCATGAATATTTTATGTTGTCTGCATGCAGCAGAAGGTACGCTGAATGTCTGGCTGAGATCAAATCGTGGACGTGTGTGGGAACCAGGGGCAGCGCCAAGGAGGAGCTTGAGGAGGTCTGGCATCCTCAAACGAACTTCTGTGCTCGTCAAAAATAATTAGCGCAAATGCCAAAAAATTGTGGCATATTTTTTTTCATTGACGTTCGTGTATTTGCACGAATCTAAAGCGATGAAACGTATAAATGTGCAAAAGCCCTATTTGCTTTAAAATTAATTTGTAAATCTGGCAGCTTTCATATGATTTGTTTTGTCAGTGTGTTTCTTGTGAGATAATTTGAGTTGTTGGTGTGTAGTTGTGCAACTGAGTTTGTGTAGTGATATCTCACTCAAATGTTGGTACACGGTGTTAAAATTATACAAACAATTTATGGGTTTTTGTAATTAAGTTACATCTAATCTACATATTTATATAGTTGCTTATCTCACTATAAACTGAAACAAGATTAGGTTTAGTTTGTTTATGCTAGCCAATATGAGATAATGATTAGCTGTCAGGATTTGAGACAGTCTTTGTTGGGCCAGGCTAACCCTAACCCTAACCCTCCCAACATGTACTCATGTCCATGTACAAATGATTACATTTGACTTCTGGCTTTCAAAGGTCACTTTCCAGCTAAACTGACAAATTGTTTATTTTGATATGGATACTTTTTAACTTCCCTATAGAATAGGATAGCTTTATTGTCATTATACGTAACATATAATGAAATTATAGGACTTAAATCTAATTAGCTAGGTTTCTCACCTCTGTTGTGATATTTTGGCTGTTGTTTGAGCCAATCACAGGCTGTCATAGTTCCAGGAAGACGGATGAGCATGGAGACTGTGTCAGATTTATGGGGGAAGGAGGCAAGCTTGGCTAATGTTGCTGTAGTTCTAAGTGGGGAAGTTTGAATAAGGTCATAGATTTCTTGTGTTCACCCAAATACTTTCAATAAAGTAACAAATACATAACTCATGAACTCATTCACAGAGAGTATTGAATCTCAGGGAAACATTGGGAGGCGTATGGTAAACCCACCCAGGATGGCCACCACGACATCATCTTTGAGGATTTCAATGGAGCCGCGAGAGACGAAGTAAAGCGCAGTCAGCAAGTCCCCACAGTGGACTAGGGTGTCTCCTGGAGGGGCGTGGGTGGTCTTGAACCTCATGGCCAGGGCACGGAGGCAGCCTTTGGTGGCTCCGCGAAACGCCTTGCAGCCATGGAGGAGGTTCTTGTTTAGGTGGAGGCAGATATCTGCCTGCAGGCACTCTGGGAATCCCTTCAGGACCTAAGTTAAACACGAGTCAAAGCAGACACGATTTGCAATCAGACGTGATGTGTAAGTTGAGTTTTCAAGAGCTGTCAGTGCTTTAATTGTGCTAAACGTTTCATATCTTTGGACAGTTTTGGTTTTTGGTGATTCCACAGATCAAATCAACCAGATTTCCAGAGAAATTTGACACAATTGCCACTTGTGTTCTTTCCTTCTTCTCAAAACTGCAGTAGAAATGGTCTGTACGCTGTCGGTACAACTTAGAACAATTTAGTGCATCTGAGCTTTATATAGAGACAAGACAGAACATTTACAGATAAAGCAGAAAAACCACAAACTGAAAACACATATTCAATGTTTAATTGATGGTTTCATGAAAAAGAGGAGCTTCAAAGCCTCCCTGTGTGGTGATACGGTGATAAAACGACTCTATGAACACTGATCCACACTTAAGGCCAAAAGTAACAAATATTCAATCTCGTCTCAAAAATGTCAGATTACAAAAACATTCCTCAATACTCTGCAACATAAGATCAAAACACATACTTATATTCATCCTTTAAAGACCATATTGGTGATTTTGCATGTTAATTTTCAGATCAAAGCCGTGCCTTTTATAAGAGGACTTTCCAGTGCATAGAAATAGACTTACTGTGTAATGTACACTTACCCTTTCAAGACAAAGAGTGACAAAACAACTAATGCTCCTCGGACAACGTGAACTGACTGTAAATAAGCTTTGAAAGATTAAAATCATAACAGATACTGGAAAGCAAGGAGGGAGCTTCAAGGACACACGAGGGAAAGTAGAAACAAGAAAACACGTCTTATCCGTCTTCATTTTCACAAGAAATACAACATGCTAATGACATAGAAGCCTGAGCTGGTCTTCTGGCTCTGACAGGCTTTATGACGCCCGGTAGACCAAAAACTGATCAGTAGCTTTAAAAAGGAAAGATTGAACAACATTTGGCAAGCGCAGGTGCCACCGCCGAACAGTCAGCCAAGCCTCCCACAGTGGGAGGGAAACCTGGCAGTGCCCGGCGAGGCTGTGCCCACTCTCACAGGCGTGATTCACTCTGTCTCTGGTACCAGATGAATGTCATGAGGTTGCATTTGAATACACAGATTTCATGCAAAACCAACCTTGAGGCAGGCCACATGCAAGTCTATAAGTGATAGACGACCGTGGCCTGTGAGAAAAAAATATTCGACATTATGGGCGGAATTCATAAAAATCACACTAGCTACGCAACGTCACACTAAATAAGCGCTGCGATAACGGAACGGAAGCTCATTCATAAAGCTTTCCTGATGTTATCAGCACACCGGTGTCCCATTAAGGTAGCATTGTTGTAATCTGTCATAGATAAAAGCCAATGAATATCAGCGTGTTTATGAGCTGCTTTATATTTAAGAACCACGCTTTGTGCTGCTTCATCTGGAGTTAGAGCGACATTGACACGTTAAATTGGTAAAGGAACCATAAATTCTGTACATTTTAAGAGATTGACACTAAAATAAGATAGATCCGTGTGTCTGTGTAAGAGAGAGCGCAGAGGACAAGGGTTGAGGAAGAGGGCAGGGCCACTAGAATGTGCACGATAGGATCAAAAATCATTTAAATAAACTGACTGGTCAGCTGAAATTTATTCAGGAAAATACAGTTTAATATATCGCCTTGATTTTATACCGCTAAAATTTACCACTAGACTGAAACGGATATTAATTTGTGCATGACGGTGTGTTTTATGAACCCCTTCCCCGATATCTAAGTAAATAAATACTTGGAGGCAAACACTAAAAGATGCCAGCTAAAGCCATTTATGAATCAGGCTACATGGTTGAAGATTTTTGCCCTTTTCGACATGTTAAGTCTGGCATTGCGTTTTATGAATCCCGCCCTGCAGCTTCTGGATTAACTGGCATGCACTGATAGATACTTTACATTATGGTTGTGTTTCTGTACAGTATGATAATGTAAGACAGTGAGGAAACACCCTTAAATAACATGCATGTTTGGATTATAACACCAAATTTGAAAGAGTATTGCTATTTTTCTGTTATTGTTCACACAACGAAGCTAAGGACTATGGCTCAAAGCATTCCACTACTGGTATCAGACACAGCTTGATGGTGTTCTACCACTAAGGGACATTCATATGGACATTAGTTCTGTTAACACATGTACCTCCTGCTCTTACCAGAGTGGTGGGGTCATTCCATTTGACATGAGGCAGACATGGAAAAGACAAACTTATATAAGTACCATGAATAGTATCACGATGAGGAAAGCCAGTGTTACTGCGAGGAGTATGCAAAAGCAGTAACTATGGCTTTCATTTCATTTATGGGTTTTATGGGTAAACATTGCACAGTATAATCATGATGAAAATATTATACTATGCCAATGATTGCTCAGAGTTGATGTGGCAAGAGCATTTTTGGGGACAGGATAGCTGAAACTCGGCAACAACAACAACAAATGAAAGACTGGAAGAGAGAAGAAGCAGCAACAAAACGCCAGATTTAGCAAATGATTTTTTTTTTGTGCCGCTGGGAAAATACAAGCTACCCAAAAACACGTGCACACAACCCCTCTCGTACCATGTTCATGTCGATCCCGTTGGTGTATGACCAGGCGTGTTGGAAGTATTCCTCCAGCCTCTGCCTCAGGGGGTTGGGGATCTGGTGAAAGCGGATGAATTCTTTGACTCGTAGCATCTGGAGGTGGTACCTGGCCGTACCTGAATACAACCTCTGGATGATGGCCGACACGTTCCCGAAGATACTGGCGTACATTAGAGCTGGAAGAGAAACCACAAGTAGCCATCTGATTAAGCGATAGCCATCAGCTATCACTTACCCTGCTTACTTCCTAGTCTCTTAATTCCAAAGAAACCTTCCTTTTCTCCACCCTGTCACTAAGATGTCACTCACATCCAATGAGCATGACACAGATGGAGAAGATCTTCTCCGAGTTGGTGTTGGGGGACACGTTCCCGAAGCCCACGCTGGTCAAACTGCTGAAGGTGAAGTAGAGTGCTGTGACGTACTTATCTTTGATGGAAGGGCCCGAACTGGGGTCGCTGTAGTTGTACTTTTTTCCTATAATAAATATAACAATAATATAGGCAGACATGAAACATCAAGTGGCATCACAGGCAACTTTCAACGTCACTTTGGTATCCTTAAAGAACCATCATCAAAAAAAGGCGTCACCTATGGACACGCCCAAGTTGTCCAGCCAGCCAATCTTGTGCTCCAGGTATGGCTTCTCCACATTGCCTATGGCGTACCAGATGCAGGCCAACCAATGAGCGATGAGGGCAAAGATGCACATGAGCAGCATGAGGACGGCGGCACCATACTCGGAATAGCGGTCCAGTTTGCGGGCAACACGCACCAGCCGTAGGAGACGCGCTGTCTTCAGAAGGCCAATCAGAGTGGTGGTCTAGAGTGGGAAGCAAACACGCATACGCAGAAATGATTCAGATTCTATCAAGGACGATATTTTCCCAGCAATCAAACAAAGTGAACAAGATGTTTGTCTTCTGTAAGTGCCAAGGGTCAGGGGTCAAGACAGAGTTCAGCACAGCACAACATGTGATTAAAAACACGTAGCTTTAGAATGCTTAATCTTATTCACAAGCCACATGACATTACAGCAGTTATGAACTGTCAGTGTCCTTATGGATGTAAACAGATTTCGTAATGTGTCAATGTCTTACTGTCAGTACAGTTTGACAGATTAATGTCTTCTGTCTTCTTAGCAACAACAGCAATCTAAAGTTAATTGCATGTCACAGAGCGAGGTGGGTATGTTAGAGACAGATCATGGCAGCAGGCAAATTGTGAGTTTTTGCTCTTAAGTTTCTGACGCTGAATTTGTCGCAGGCTGTCTTTTAGTTGCAAGCATGCTAAATTGGCCATGTGTGGACATGTCTGGTGCTGCATTCTTGGACCACCAAAGCTTCTCCTGCAATTCTCTCGTTTGCTAAGTTTCATCTTCATCAAAAGCCAAAAGGCTGCACAGTCGTAGGAGCTGGCAAATATGGCTGACAATGCCGTTGGTTGGTTGGACTATGGGACTGGTTTTAAGGGATCATATTGGCGATTTTGAATGTTTAAAGGGCCATACCACCCATTTTGCATGTTTGAGCCTAATATATTCAATTTTCATACACACAAGGTTGCTGACAATCATTTCCCAAAGCATACTACTGGAACGGTGAATTAAAAATGTTTTTCCTACCTTCCAGACCGACATTGGTTTCAGTTTATTCTGGTATGCTATTAAAATCAACTTGTTGATACTTGAAATATTCTTGGGATAGGTAATCCATCACTGACAACAAGACATATATTCAGGTTTTTTCAAAGTTTTGTAATTTTAGCGTTTAAGTGCAATAAAAAGAGTGGAGTGAATGTATGCCTCCACTGGGGAATATAGTCCCAAAAGCAGACCTGCGTTTACTGAAAAATTTTAATGACTGTGACTTCATAAATTTGCGTAACTATTAGCAGGAGAAACATCGATTTTTAAGGGTGCATCACTTGAATATTTGATTTTGAAAGATTAAGAGATTTAGCAAAATATCAGGAAAGCTGAAATACGGTTTTATCCTTTGGGAAACGATTGTCAGTAACATAACGTGTGAAAATTGAATATATTAGGCTCAAACATGCAAAATGGATGGTATGGTCCTTTAAGCCCAATAAATNGAAAATTGAATATATTAGGCTCAAACATGCAAAATGGATGGTATGGTCCTTTAAGCCCAATAAATACCTGCATACACATCATGTTACTGACAAATTCCCAAACATAAAATTGCATTTTAGTTCATGTTATTTTGCCAAATTCCTTAACCTTAAAATTCAATGTTTTGCCTGCTCACACAGTCTTCTCCTGGGACTATATTCCCTGGCGGAGGCATACATTTTCTTCCATGCAGTTCCGTGTTGGACTGTTAAATAAAGTTACTTAAAAAAAAAGTATCAGGTATCTCCAAGTTGATTTTAATAGCGTACACTACCTGAACGAAAAAAAATCTAAACTTTACAGCTGAAGTAGCATATTTTGGGAAATGGTTATCAATTACATAACATGAATGTGGATTGTAGAAATTGGGCACAAACGCGCAAAATCGCTGGTGTCGTCCTTTATTTGTTTGAGGAAAAGCATATTTGAAGGAGTTAGTTTCGTGATTCATCTATTTGTTACTGATGAAGAAGCGATTTCGCAGAACGTGATGGTAACAAAATCATCTCTAATGAGCCAAAATACTGACAGCTTTGGAGCTTTGTCAAAAACTCACAGCCAGTCAGAGGGAAGAAAAACACACATCTAAACAGCCCCTCACACACACACACACGCTTCCAGCTGATGCAGACACAAATAAAGACTTGCATGTTATGTACACACACACTGCCTTCTGTTCCATTTAATTCAAAGCACTTTAATCCTCCCGTCTCCATTTTGTAGCTTGACGAAATTAACACACAGACGAAGGGAGGGGAGGTGGGGAGACGGAAGCAGCGTACAGCCGTAACACAAGTCGTGATTTATTAGTGTCACACAATCTGTAAACACAATAAATGAGACTTAGAGAATGCTAATAAGTCCTTCCACTCCCTATCGTTCCAGACAATTATCCTAATATCCTTGGGGAAATCATTACCCGCTGCTTCCTGCAGTAATTGTAGTTACTTGCATTCTACAGTTGCTTATTTACACCAACGTCTCTTTTACAGGTGTGAGGGAATATGACACGGCTTATTTCAGGTATTAAAAGCAAAACAGGGGCTGCAGGACTTTTTTTTTGTCTCGGGGATGATTTATGAGCCAGCGTGTGTGTTTGTCATAGTGAGGAAGAGGCCTGAATTGTCTTCTGATGGGTCCATTAAAGAGCCTCCATCCTACCAATTTCACCACCAAATCATCACAATCATTCACGTCTATGCACCCAGCCGTGCGCCCTTTCAGCGGCAACTGAGCAAACAGTGGATGAATCATATAGAAACTGCTTTAATTTATCCAGCGATAGTAGTGTTAGGTGTAGCTGCTGACTCTCAGACCTGCAAAGATAACAAAGCACATGCATTGTAGGAAGGCTGTTGAATGCAGCCCACACACTGTAATGTTGATTAAAATCTGGGCTTACAGTAAGTCGGAGGCATTTGGGAATAAGGAGCAAAGCTAAAGCTCCTATTAGCAACCAGCTGTGTAAAACATGTCCGCCAAAAATATCCCTCTGGCCATATGCCACTGTGGATTTCCAAGCTTGTCCGGCCACTGAAAAACGTCAACAATCAAAGTTGTGCATACACTCTTAGAGCGCATCCCTCCACCAAGGCCAACAAAATCCCCAAGAAATGTTCCATCACGTTCCTTGTATGAGTCGTAATGAGTCTACAACATCCAAAAATACACACTGTAAATCATTTCAGTATTTCTGCCTAATAGCTGTACATCTTTCAAAACCAACCCCATGCGTCTATTCTAGCCATGGTCACAATTCCAGCAGGTAAAAGTGGCCATACGCCGACCATGCCTCTTCTTTCTTCTTTGTTTAGCACAGCTGTCCCTGCAGATAGTGCAGCAAAACAATGCTGGAATGCATTTCTGTACAGATTGCAATCAGCGATAAATCAATGCGTATTTTATCCTTGGGCAAGACAAATAATGAAAATTGAATGAAGCCAGTTTAATTTGCTTGAGAAATATACCACAAAAGAGATATTGTTGTTGCTTTGAGCTTTGAAAGTTAATCTGCACGGCTTCTTTAACAACAGATGAGCAGATGGATGGGATCTTGAATAAGAAGTCAAATAATCTAATATTTTCCTAGCAGGACTTTAGTATGAAAATGATTTGGAGCCCAAATGACTCCCCTGTAAATTCAGCTCCACATCATTTCTTTTCACTTAGCATCCAAAAGTGAAATACTGCACTTAATAGGAATCAAACGAAATCTCTCGGTGGAGGTTTTAACCTGCCCTGTTTCTAATGACATCAGCAGAAAAGAAAAAAAAAAAACTTAAACTGTAGAAGACGGTTTCCAGGCAACAAAAGTGCACACGATTATGTCTAAAAATAGTCTCTGCACTAAAATAGTGCATCTCAAACACAAGAGCTAAAACTGTACCTGTGTTATTTTCAGTTTCTTTATGATTGTAATGATTGAAGCTGAAACAAAGATGGAATATTTGACCCTCCATTCATTCTGATGCTGATGATGCTTTGGACACAATCTGCACAATCTGCAATGGGAATGCATTCTGTCACTGCACCACTTGTGTAATCGCGTGACGAGGACTTAGATCACGTTGCTCAAATGTTGTGTCTTTGTGCTGTAGCTGCCACTCAATGCCAGCATCGAGCCCTGAGCACACACACAGTAATAAATCTGCAAACCAAGACGGCGGCATCAAATTTGAATGGAATAAGCAAAAGAGCTGGACTAAGAAATTTAGCAGGGACAAATCACAAATTTCCATTCCTGTATATTTGCAAGCCAAGATCTCATGTCTTTTTACATTCATTGAACAGAATCGTTTCCTGAAGGCAAAGCGGTTTGGGAGTTTGAGACCTTTTAACTGATTTGGTGTGCCCGAGGCCTTCCAGTCTGGCTCTGATGAAGAGAAAGAGGAGGGGAGCAGATCCAACAATGGAGCATCACATTTGTAAAAGTTCTAACATTTGAGAAAAACCGCATTCAACTCACCTCCTCGGACCCTGAGCCAAAGATTAGCAAGTCGAAGGGGATGGCAGCCACCATGTCGATGAGGAACCAGCCTTTAAAGTAATGGATGGCAATCTTGCCCGGGTGACTGACCACCTCCTCATTGATATTGACATAGGTGGTCCTGAAGTTGATAAGGATGTCCACAATGAACATGATGTCCACTATTAGATCCACCACATTGAGTGGCGAGCAAGAGTAGCCGCACTCTCGCCTCTTCTGCTCCCCGATGTCGTTGAGCAAGAAGGCGGCGGAGTAGGGGGTGNTAGCCGCACTCTCGCCTCTTCTGCTCCCCGATGTCGTTGAGCAAGAAGGCGGCGGAGTAGGGGGTGAAAATGGCAGTGTAGATGACCAGCAGCAGGATCAGCCAGTCCCACACCGCTTTGAAGGGGCTGTAGTGGAGGATGGTCAACTTGTCAATCCGTGGGGTCTGGAGCTTGTACTCTGGTAGGACATCTGCACCCAGGGAAAGAACCTCGACAGGTAGACAGAAAAATAGATCAACTAAGTGTACGCTGACCAGATTTGGGAAAATAAAAGAAAAAATTTCTCATATTTGATGAGCTCTAAAAATTGAATAAGTAGTTCATAAAAATGGCATTGTTGGATTCAGTACTTCCAGGACTATAAGCAAACACATTATGAACAATTTTTACTGTGGCATTTTGGAGGCATACATTTTCAAAATCCCTTGTGCAGACATGCGATTGGCAAAATTTCTCACATTTGATCAGTTCCAAAAATTTAAATTGGCATAAGTAGCTATTAAAGCTTTCATGATTGGATTTAGCACTTCCAGGACTATAAACGCACACATTATGAACAATTTTTACCGTAACATTATGGGGTAAATCGTTTCCAAACTCCCCTGTACACACATGCAATAAGTTGGGACATTTAAAAAGGAGCTAAAATATGGGACATCTGGTAAGCTGAGCTAAGTGCCTTGCTTGAGGGATCATCATCAGGGTCATACAGTTAATTCTTTACTGAAAGTCTGCATAAAGGAGACCCCAGTATAGCAAACAAAGAGCAATTCCCATGCAGATGAGGCTGGTGATGAATCTTAAATACACCCAAATACCCTATAGTTCAAGAAAATAGGGTTAAAGTCAGGAAGATGTAAATATGGCATTAACTCTAAGCAAAAATGCTAATTAGCATATCTTTGCCTTTATGTTGTACAGGACATTAGTATGCAAAATGAGTCTTAGCAAAGGTCATGTTTGTTTGGATGTGATGATGATAGTTGGAGCAGCTGGTCGTACATGCTGTACAATTTAATGCAGGTTAATACATCTCCTAACTATGGGAAAATATTGGATGTGCACATTACAGGAGGCATAAATCGCCTCAAAAGGAATCATTCATGCAGTTAGTGAAGAACGAAAGGAAAGGGGAAACTGCTTCAAGTCAAATCATTTGCATTTCTAACTACGCATAAAATCTTTTATACACTAGCAGGCTGCTTTAGACCAGCGATTTTGTCTCATAACCTTGAGAAAATCCAAAGAATTATAGCTGCTGTTGTGGTCGTAAAAGAGCATGCATTATTTTTCTCGCGTTGAGAAACCACCTTCATATTGTACATCAAGGTAATCAATTCCCCAAGCTGAGGTGTCACTATCATCATTGCTGTTATTGCAGTTACCTGATTCACCTGAATAGCTTTTAGCATCAATATTACAGTGGAATCAGGGACCATTTTGGATAAGTGTCTCAATGACATGAAGGTAATTATAGGTGAGGGCAGCGGATAGATCTATTCATCCGAGTCTCTGACACTTCAATAAACAGCAATTTTGAGACTCACTGCTGATGACTGTGCTCTAAGGAGGAAACGCTTTGGAAGAGGGAAAGGTAAAAGTGTATAAGCTGCAAGGGCGCACGATGAAACAGAGAAGAAGAGGCTTAAATGATTCAATTTTGGCATCTGCCGCCTATTGCATGTCGCCTTATCTCTGCACTGGTCAACTTCACAGCACCCTGTGATTGAGAGGAGATGTGGGGACAGATGGGTGGCGTATAGTGGAAAAATGAAGTGTTAATAATTAAACTGGTTATTAGACACTCATGCCCCTGCAAGATATGGGGTCAAATGCTGTTACCCTCTTATGTGGCATAACCTTTCAAATTGATCCTAAAGCAAAGCATAGACAGAGAAAATGTGATTTATTATTCATAAGGGTGACCACTTCATTAAAAGCAGGTGTTTCAAATGCTTTTTTCATTATATCTCTGCATAGATTCCAGATTAATGACAAAGCCGACACACTTTGTTTGGGATGACAAATCTGCTGTTTGCTTATTTCCATATATCCATATCTTTTAGTTCATGATCAATGTGGTAGTCTGCACTGGACCCACAGCTCTCAGCATGCATAGATAACCCTATAGCCTGCTGGAAAGCTTGCGAGGAGAATGACAGTTTTGGATTAACGTGTTGCAGCCAATCTGTTTCTAAATAAAAGATCCCATCTTAATTATTTAACCTACCTACTGTAGCTATCTGCTCTTGGTGCAAACAAACTCTCTCTCGTGGGATAATGGAAGGCTCGTTCTGTGTTTGGCATGGGTTCAAACGCGCTGCAAATCAGCATTAGCTTTCTCCTCTTCTAAGGTTCTTTTTGGTCTGCACCGCCAGGCCTGGGGTATTATTTATAAGATCGGAGTGTTGTTTCATGTTTCTGTAGCTAATCATGTGCCTTCCTGCATAACATGTCACTTGACATTACCAGTGATTTAATCTATATTCATAAAGTGGAAGTAGCTCAGTTAGGGGTCTTTTCTTCATCCAAAAGCCAAGAAATTAGACCTCTCCAGCTAAAGCTGCACATATCCTGCAGTAGCCTCATGATTGATTGAAGGCATTACTTCAGCAAAGTGTATCTGAGACTCAAATGTGTACATGAGTGGCGAGACAAGAAGAAACAGCATGTGAGCTCAGAGTCCGGTTTCCTGGGTGAACTCTCCATCTGCCTGCAGTAGCTGTGAGGCATCCAAGGCCAACAGGGAGCGTGTCTGTGCTCATGCCTTGATCGTGTCTTCAGAAAGACTCAGAGGAGAGAGAGAGAGAGAGAGAGAGAGAGAGCTGGTTTCCAGACATCTGCTGCTGATANTCAGAAAGACTCAGAGGAGAGAGAGAGAGAGAGAGAGAGAGAGCTGGTTTCCAGACATCTGCTGCTGATACGTGTTCTTCACAGTCAGCTGTCTGGAGAATTGCAAAACTGCGGATAACGGGGATGCAGCGCAATCCCCTCACGCCTTATTTATCTATTTGTTACTATGATAATTTTGTTGTTCTGCAGCGTGCAGAAAGAAAAACACACGGGCAGCAGTGTGCTGAGTGCCATATGCTCTGCCACAGCAGCGGGAGAAGGGGAATATATCAGTCGAAACGGATTTGACAACTAATTCACAGGCAGAGCAATAACTACACAAAGGAAAAAAAGCATGCACATCAGTGTGTGTACACGCACACGTACCCTGTTAGCAGAACTTAATTTCCATGAAAACACCAATTGGACCGTGAGTCACTGAAGTCCACATAACAAGCCAGCTGTGTGTCTTCCCTTGGTTCCAAACCAAGGCGCTTCTGGGTATGAACTGGGGTCAATTTCTGTGTCCTCTATCTGTTTCACCATTAGCGGGGAAAATGCAAAGCTGAGACCAATCAGTGGTCTGGGGCAGCTTGGGTCTACCCCTGGGGATACATTAGCTTACCGTCTCCTCCACCACACTTCTCAGTCCTAGCAGGGAAGGTGAGATTGACCTCCAACCCTGTCCGTAACTCTAGAAATGCGGCTCAAGCTCTTGGACGCCGTCTGGCAGTAGTAAGAGTATCTCTGATTATCTACTGCAAGTTTGATGTCTGAGAACCCTTGAGATTCAATTAATCACCCTGAGGCAGAGGGTGGGTGGTGGGGACGGGTGTAGATGCAATGTGTGTGCATTCTGCTGACTGTATCGGTTACTCAACCTATGCATGTGTGGCGATAGCGAACGATACTCTGATACTATAGAATTTCAATGGCTTTGTATTCCAATTTGCACAACCTCGAGTAACAACAAGGCCTGTGGAGAAGCTTCTCACCTGCGTAACTTTGTCAGTGACATTATGCGTCCGGTCTTTGACCTTCGGGGCAATGATCGTTTTCTCTGACGACGGAGGAGAGGGGCACTTCTTCTCATTGTTGGCCTCGGAGAAGTTGAGCGTGATGAGGGGGATCTTGTTGATGGTGCTGTACTTGTTGAGGTTGGAGTCAGAGGTGGAGCCGAGCAGGCTGGATTTGATCTGGCTGAGCGGTCCTGAGAAACAGGCAGACGGAGAACATCATTGCTGGATTTGGACAGATCTAACCACAAATGTTAGGTTATTGTTTCCTGAATCGTGAAAACTGTCTAGTGTTCTATCACGATTGTTGTGACATGGGTAGTGAGCATGGAGTGGCCTGTACTTTGGAGTGAGTTCAACCACAACACAACACCGAGAATACAACAGATACTGAAACACACACTCTACATCCCCTGATTGACCTGTCTAGGATGAACGAGCCTTTCAAAGTCATTCATTAAAAGGTAATGAAGAACACTGTTGGTGAAAGAAAAGAATGACTCGATGCACAATCAAAGAATAAAACTTCACATAGTCAGTCAAACCACGTATCTGTCTTGGACAAATGTTCCCTATATCCCTACAAACTGAAGAAATGATCTCCCTGATCTCTTGCCAAACACTGCAAGAATGTGTGACAGCACTACACACACTGACACATGACCCATGAGAGTGATAAAGAGTGAAAAAGAGAATCACTGATTCAGCCATGTGAGCCAGCAGAGGAGGGTTGCACGGCTCCNCCCCCCCCCCCCCCCCCTTTCACAAACTCATGCACGGTGATTGGTAGTCATAGACAGGAAAACAGAAAACTGGGGATGAGAGATTGCATGCGCCGCTTCTACACATGCCACAGTAAAGATGCACCACTGCAATCATAGAAAATAACTTAAAGGAAAAGCTGAAGCCATACCCCCAGCCATCCAGGAGCGAGACACTAGCAAATCAGGAAAGAGAAGAAGGAGGTAAAGGGGGAAAGTGGAATCAAATCAACTCCCAGCTACACCAAACATACGTGCTGACCACATTTGCCCACACGTCAGATGTTTTATTGCGTCAGCTACACATTTTTGGGAAGACATATTTAGTGTTTTAAGAGATGCATGCAGCATAAGCAGGGCTACAGCAATAGTTCAGGCATAACGCAGATTATCGTGAAACAGGACGAAGATGAGCCTAGGATAGATCAAGCATCGACTAAGACATGGTGAAAAGGAACAAACAGAGGTTATAGAGGTGTCATCTTGTTAAGCTTCATGGATTTTCTTCAATAGAAAAAAGCAGGAGGGAGATTTAATGTGTTATTTCATGCAAGTGTGCAGAGGTCAGCACAGGTTTGCTGAGCCTTCCTCTGATTGGCTGGCTAGGGTTCAACAGGTTGTATGCGCTGAGATTTAGTCATTTAGTGCTACTGTTTGAGGCTCTAGCCCATGAACTGAAAGAAGAAAATTTCATGCAACAAGCAGGTTGTGCACAATACAGTGTGTGTTATCTAATAAACGTGCCATATTTGACAGCCCAAGATGCAGCAGGCTACTGTTTACCTTTGATATTGCGACCATTGTCTGCGATTGCAGCAACACGGCATTGGAGAAGAAAGACAAGAAGGGGGATGGAGGTAAGAGAAGGATTTCTGGTTTTGTATGAAGACAAATGGGGGCTGGCATTAAACTCCCGCTCCTGTCCCCCTGAACAATTCATTACCGTGAAGCAGACATATTATGTGTCAAACCGCTGGGAGCTATTTGAATGAAAATTGTAGATAAGGGGGTGGGGGACAGACTGATTGGACTGGAGGAATGGGGCCAGACTTCTACCCACCAAATGACCGGGCAAAAGGCTAACGAGTGATTCAAACTTATGGGAAAATCAACTGCAGAGAGTATAGATTGGTGACTGTGTATTCTGATTAAAAGACTGGCATGCCATATTCAGCATCTCCAATTATGGGATTTATTATTCATGAGGACATTCATCAGGGACCTTGAATATCAACAGAGAGAGAAATTAAGAAAGGTAAGTTATAGTTAATGTTTATATAATGGGGTCTCTCAAACTCCTTCGTATGAAATGTAACAAATGTCATAATTTACTTTTTGTTATTAGTGCCCATAATTTGGTGATTCCTACCTTCACTGGCGTGCCGGTCCCTGAATGGCGTCTTGGAGTTGGACCCGAAGCCTTCCATATCCTGTACCGAGGAGGCTCTGCGAATACTGCACACACTCTCTCTGGACGGCATGGGAGTCAGAGCTTGGACCGATGGAGCTGTGTTCAGCGTATCCTCCTGGTTCTGCTGTTGGGTCTGCTCAATGGTCTGGTCTGCGTATGTCCGGTCCCAGGGACCCTTGGGCGAGGAGTGGTCCAAGGGACCGGACACGGGCGTGGAACAGTGGCTGGGACCGATGAGGGCACGGGTGTCGTTGGCGTAGGAGGGACTGCAGCTTTCGCGTGTGGCAGGCAGTTGGTAGTCGTGTGTAGCTACCGAGCCGTCACTGTGGTGAGGGGAGTCCACCATGACAGCATCAGGGTCCTCTTGTGGCAGGGACTGTTTGCTGATGCCAAGGAGAGGTAAGACGGGGAAACGAAAGCGGAAGAATCTTCCTTTACCTGATGGATGGAAAGAGAAAGAAAGAGACACGAGAATGATTTAAACAAGAGAATCAATGCTATCGCTTCCTCAGTGATGGATCCCCAACTAGTGGTCCGTGGGCCAAATGTGGCCCCCAGGTCCTATCTATCACGCCCTCAGATGACTTCTCCAAAAAAAAAAAAAAAAAAAATCTTGTACTTTAGTCGCACTTATCTCGTGATTGCGTGGTCATAAAATGTCATGCTCAGGCTCATTTTGTTCAGGAGAAGTTAAGCTTTCCATAGATATTCGTATGTCTCCATTTAATTGAGAAATGGCGATTATACAACATTGTGAAGAACGTTACATAGGGACAAGCACGTGGTCTCCGGTCTGTCAGTGGAAATAATAATAATACTAATAATAATAATAAAAATTAGAAAATTGTTTTCCGTTGTTATTACCATATGAGAGAAAAAGATCGGGTCGGGTCTGGGGGGGGGGCTTGGGTTGGCATGCTTGACATTATTTGGCCCTTGGGGAAAACTAGTTGGGGGAACCCTGGTTTATGACGACCATTAATGATGAATACAGAGACATTAAGGGCAATTTGTATTCCCTTATTCTTCCTTTATTCTTCCTTACAGTTACTGCAAGGTCAGTCAATTATGCAGAAGAGTTTAGTTCATCTGACCAATAGCCTGCTGTGGTTTTTACGAGCCAGAGGGATGGACGTAACCCTCGCTCACCTTGTTTTGTGTCTCATGGTGTGTTTGTACCAGAACTTGCTTGCAGTTTTCATCATTCCCTGCTGGTATCTCACATATTTGCCAAAAGCACTGAAAAGCCTGCCAGTACAGCTATCTTAAAGAGACCCTGGCAGATCAAAACAAATGCCCGATCCGCCTCAGGCACTAGTTCAATCTTCAGTTTCCTTTAATTATTCATAGAGGATGACATTTGCTGAAATATTATAATGGCAGTGGTGCGTTGAGGAGTCAGCCCTATGAAGGATTATGTGCAGGTTCTAAAGTGTGATTGATAGCTCCTGTGGAGATGAAGGAGGAGGTAACAGAGAAAGTGATATTTAGGATACTGCAGTCATAACAGTAGGTCGTTCTGAGGGGATAATAGGCTGGATAAAGTGGATAAAAATACGAGTATAGTTAAAGGTTTTTGTGAAAAGTAACAAATAGGCCTTTTTATGCATTTTATAATATTTGCAAATGTTACAACTCACAGGATTTCACATATGGGACTGCCCATGGTCTCCATATTGTGAATCATTTAGTGCCCTGAACATATGCCATACATACATACTGCTATGAGACACATTAAAACATAAGTTCCTCTTAAAGTGATGACTTCACAAGAGAGCGAAGGACTAAAAAGGCTCAATATGTGGTAAAATAGGAAATAGAATTAATATTTGACACTCAGCACGAAGTGGCACGCGTCATTATCTCTCTCATTGGTTGTTTTACTTGGATGACACTGACAGCGAGAAGAGAGAAAGAAGCTAATTATAGGCTCTGCGACTTCTTGGGTCAGCGCAGCGGGTTTAAATTAACTACCAAGCCAGATGCTGACGATGCTAGAAATGACAATATGCATCTGATTGGTGATTCGGTGCAAGATCAGAAGCCGGTGTTCAAATCTACTGCGCTGTGTGACTAAACAAGTCATTCATCTTGATGAAGGTGAAATAGACTTTAATGCATGTTCTTTTTTTCTCTAAAAGAGCCACGTGCATTGTTCCGTTTCATCTGAGCTTGTTGCTACGAGGCAGATGAGCACGGACATCTCTTTTTTCCCCCAAACAAAAGCCCTTTTCCATATTTTTCCCAATTAAACATGCAAGTTTTAAACAGCTTGACTTGAACACCAGCGCTGACTGTTAAAATGACACTTTCACAAAAGAATGAATGGTAGCTCAGAGCTCTGTTTCTAATTACTGTGCCTAGAGGATAAACATATGAACCACAAATCCTTTAATTAGCTCATAATTCAGTCACGCAGTTAAGTACGTGAGCTGAGAACACTGGAAGTAGCTATTTTTAATCGTGATATTGAAAAGGTGGAACCTTGCAGGACTGTGTGGCCTTTAAGTAAGTTACTGGGTGGTGTGTGTATGTGTGTGTGTCGTACTCAAGCTCTATTTTCACTGTCTCTCTATTTGTCTCTCCCCAACCTTCTCATTCTTTCTCTGCAAAAACTCGCCAGCGGCTTAACGTAACCGACGGACACACGGTGGCCCTTGTTGCTATGATACCGGCAGATAGCAATATTTGAATCGAATATTAATTGGACTCTCAGATCGCCATGTTGGGAGTGAAATGCCTATCTGTTACGTGAGGATGATTCGGTGTCACGAGATGAAAAACATCAACAAAACTTTATCCTTTGGTTCTTTTCTTTGACTTACTCTTGCAATTTTCCTAACATAAAATTAAATAAATAACTTACAGGAGTGGAGCTAATGTGCTTACCAGCTAATTTGCATATGTGTCCCTTTAACTTGAGCAATGCTTGCATGGGCTCCCAGTATTCCTATTACTCTCCAGCTCTGGAGAAGAGCATGGATAATTCATTCTGCTGTGTTTATAATTTGCCCTGGACTCGTTTATATAGTGAGAAAAGTGCAGAGAAACATTTTCAAGAATATTCACAAGTCTCACCAAAATATACCCATATTTTTTTAAAGATTGGTTTGATTTTATGTTCCGATGCGTCAAAAAAGAACTGTTTCCTGCTCCAAGAGGACAGCATTTGTCACAATTTACAATAATGAAGTCATATAATAGTGAAGATAGCTCAGATTACACTAATAGTCATAGAAAAATGAGAAAAATGGAAAGAAAATGCAAACAAGCTGCTAAATCTGTGCCAGAGTTTCTCAAATCAGTTTAAAATAGTGACTGTTTACACTGGAAATTTTATTTTTCTAATCTGATTTTCACATTTTTACACTTTATATTTTTATGATTTTTTAAAATATTCAGGATTTGTTAAAGTAGAAACTACAAATATTGAGCAGTGTTATGATTATGATGATCATCCTGTTTTAGTATAGCTGTAAAAACCATATTTGAATGTCTCGTGTGGTTCTTTTCTGCTCATTACTCCTCCTGTGTCTCACATCTGTTACTGGATGATTACAAAAAGCACTAAGGCGGTGGCATGTAGCAATAACATTTATGAGTCACGTAACATCGCCAAGGGAACCTCTGTGCATGTAAATCAATGTGACGTTTGCAGTTGATTGGACGACGGCTCAGCCGGTGCATCAGCTGCTTGGCTTTTTTTGTCATTTATGGCTCGGTGGAAGTGGTTTCCCTGAGCCACATCACGGTGGAATAGGGGGAATCCAAGATGGCCGCAGGATCGTCGTTAAATTGCTGGGGTAATCAATATGAGCAGCGACAAATGCATGGCTGCCTGGTCATTAACTGAGGAGCCTAGGTAATGCATCGCATGCATCATCAGCTGACACAATCTCAATACAGCCCCTCCGGCACACGGAGGAGTAGAATCCCGCTTTGCACCGACTTCATCTTACATCTGTAGCAGTTTTGTGCGTCTAAAATGTAATGTTCCCTTAAATTATGCAGGGTCATGCATAATTTGTGTTCTCCATTTATGGCAAGAATGCAATGCTACGGTAGGTCCCTAAAGTTCAAGGACCATACTGGTGGTTTTGCATGTTTGGGCTCAATATGTAAAGCTCACATACATGTTTATGCCGGTATAGTCCTAAGGGAGAGTTGTGTTGTAGTAAGGCCAAGAAGTAGCAGCTTCAGAGGTTAATATTAGGCGGGCCAGTAGTGGGAATTGACCTTGTAAACAAATCTGGACCTGACAGGCAAATTTGCCGCTTAGATCTGCAGAAAGGCATGAGTAGTCTTTTATTCATAGAGGCCTGCTCCTTTGGGGGATTGCCATGCTGAGGTTCAGCGATGAGCTGTCTTAGAAAAATGAAAGAGGGAGTCCTGAGCGGTGACTCATACAGCGGCTGCACACACAAACACACAAATTGAATAGCTTATATGTTCATGCATGGGCTCAACAAAGTCACATAGACAACACTTTCACACCTACACCTCACACCCTTCCACCATATCCCCTATAAGGCACGGAGACTGTTAGAGGCCTCATCCAATTATCATCTGGAGGCTGACCTCTCTCCTCCATGCTGCTGTTTTATGTGTCACAGCCAGGAAATGGAGATGGAGAGAGACAGAAAAGAGAGAGAAGGCACCGACAGCATGTTCGGGAGCACCCCTGGGGAATGGCATTACACAGTATTACACCGACAGCTTTGGGAAGCTAAGTGCTCTGCAGCGTTGCTCCAGTAGTTCATCAGGCCATCCTGGCAGGCTATGAGCTATAATTGGGCCAGGCCTTTGAGATGATGGCAGGCCAACACATCGGTGTCTGCTAAACGCCGGTGTCAACATGCCAAAAGAGCCGTGTAGCAGGGAATTCCTCCAGCTGCACTCATGATTACTGCTGAAAGCTGTGTAGGATCAAGGGATCGTGAGCGCGTAAGATACACCAGCTACACAATATGTCTGGATTTCAGTACGCTCCAAAGGCTAAAGTGCATCGCAGAAAATGGTGGCATGAACAGCATTAATGTTTGGGTCATGTTGAATGCTTGAGGCATATGGAGTTGGGAATATGGGGAAAATGGTAAGGATAAAAGGTCGTGGAAGGCTCGGATCTATTTTCTTAGCAATGAAAAAAACCCAAAATGACATAGGTTACTCACGTTGTTCAGCTTTGGAGGGCGAGGTGTGGTTGAGTTTCTCCAATGAGTCACTGCTCCCCTCCTTCAAGATGTAGTCGAAGTTAAGGATGAACATCATGACCACGCCTTCTTCATTCTTCACCGGGATGATATGGGTGGCGCACAGGAAGTCCGAACCTAGGCAACAGGAAATTAAATGAGGATGGGTGATAAGCTTCCTCACAAATACTCAGAGGATCATAACGGCATTTCAGATATGGATCAGTTCGATTCAGCGCCTGGGGCTGTTGATCACTCTAACATCAAACATCTCATTCCTCATAGACGTGCGTGTGTTTTCAGCAATCAAGATCTAAAACCCTCACAATTAGATCTGCTGCTGACGCCGCAGTGGGAGGTGGATTTAATGTGACGCTTCTTCCTGCTAATTCCTCATGTCTAAATGTTCCTCATTCATCAAATGGCAGTCAAGAGGGTCACAGGGATAACTCTTCCGGCGAGTGTGAGGGACTCTTTGATTCAGCGGCATCCATGGGGTGTGTGTTTGTATTTCCTTGCACCTGTCATGTTAGATTCTGGTGAAATATCACCCGGAATATTGGAATCGGGACCGATCTTCTGGGCTCTTAATTTATTGATTAGTTTGGGCCAAAATAGTGGCATCCCAAGTGAATGCTAAATGGGTTTGGATGTATATTAGGTTCTAAATAATGAATGTGGACATCTCTTGAAAATCCTCTCCCTCACATTAGGCTCTAAGTCCTGCTGTTACCAGTAGGCTATTTATAGATCACCCAGCAGGCACCCAGCCTACAGCTCTTCTTTTTTTGGGACACACACACACACACACACACGACTGCATAAACACTCCTACTCACCGAACATTTTTGCGCCCAGAAATTTACTCGTAAAGTATTGTAGGCTTTAAAATACTACAATACAGCAGTGTTACAAACCTGTTTCACCAGGCTGGCATTTGATTTATGTATCGGGGAACCCCGATTCCGCTGGGCTAAGCAGTATGCTGCCCCTAACAGTACATCATTGTCACCATCAGCGGATAAATCCATTAATATTACACATGAAGAGTTGGAGGGGGATGAGTAGTATCACACCTCATCTCGCTTGAAATTCAGAGTAATAATATGCAAAACATGATGATATTCTGTAGCGATGGTGCTGTTGATTTCAAGCTAGAGGGAATAATGTACATATACATGGTTGGCGATAACATAATGTGTTTGTGGTTTGCATATATTTGGCTCAAACATGCAAAACCACCGGTATGGTCCTTTAAAAAAGGGGGAGAAATGAATAATTAACACCATATTTTCCTCCAAAACTGTGATATTAGATCCTTGTATTTTTGCCACACAACTATTAAAAGTTTCTGACTCAAACATGCAAAACCACTGGTATGGTCCTTTAAAAAAATGTGAAGAAATGAACAATAAACATTATATTTTTCTCCAAAACTGTATTTTTCTTGTATTTCTGGCTGACAATACCAAACCCTGCATCTCCTTAATGGAAGCAAGTGATTCCATCCATCCATCCATCCATCCATCCATCCACTTCTTCTCTGATACATTTCTCCTTTCAGGGTCATGGTGAGCTGCAGCGTATCCCAGCATGCACTGGGTGAGAAGTGAGGCTACACCCGCGACAGTTCATCACTGGGTTAACACACACACACACACACAGACAAGCCATTCACACTTATACCTACAGGCCATTTTGTTTCCAGTTCACCAGAGTTGCATGTGTGTGTTACACTGTGCACCCAGAGGAAACCCCCCAGACGAAGAGAGACCGTGCAAACACACACACATTTTCCAAATAACTTATATTTCGACACACTTTGTGCACAATAAGCAGCCATTTTTTTTTTTTATGGCCTTGCTAGCAGGTACGGCACAAAGCTCCTAAGCTCATAATGACTCAATACCCCTCCTGTGGCTGAATTTCATGGCTGTGTGACACAAGCTTCCCATCATACACACAAGCTAGCAACAGAACACACACACACACACACACACATTCGCATGCATTGCTCACACACGCATGATTTCATACACATGCACACCCGCAGAGGGCATACGATAACCTCTGCATGCCTTGCGAGGAGCCGTAACCCCAGCTTTGTAATGTAATCTCTGTGCATGTGTGTGTATATGCGTATGTTAGTGCATAGTGGTGTTTGTGCACGTGTGTGTGTGCGTGTGTGTGTTTGCAGCCAGGCATGTGTGCGCTCTAAAAATAAGCTGCTTGGAATCCATAGGCATTTATAATTCATAGGAGCTAAGTATTATGTTCTAGAAAGCATAATGGTTGGAGTAGTTTTGGCAATATAAGAATGAGAGGAGGTTAGACGGTGTGTGTGTGTGTGTGTGTGTGTGTGTGTGTGTGAGACAGAGAGAGAGAGAGAGAGAGAGGTAATGAGAGGTGCTTGTGTGTCTCAACCATATAGGGATAAAGACGAATGACAGGGGACTGGGTGCTGTGTGTGTGTGTGTGTGTGTGTGTGTGTGTGTGTGTGTGTGCGTGCGTGTTTGTGTGTCTGTGTACTCTTGACGTGTAGTGTGTGTGAAAGAGACAGTAAGGGAGAGTAAGTTGCAGAGAGAAGTACAGTGTGTGGGTTTTGACAATGCAAGTGTGTGTGTCTGTGTGTGTGTGTGTGTTATAAGCATATAACACAAACAGAATTTGAAAAAGTCAATCTATAACTGAATTTAATCCTTGTTTCCCTCTTTCCCCATGTCCATTATCCCTTCTTTTTTCTTTTCACTTTCCCTTCTTCCTCTATCACTCTTTTCCTCCATCTCTCTCTCTCTCCTTTTTTCACTCCATGTTCTTTTCTATCACTCTCCCTTCTCCTCTGTTGCTACCATCTCCACCCTGCTTCTCATTTGTTTTGTTTTTCTGTCATCCTCTGTCTTTATTTCTTCTTCTTCACTCTCAGCCTGACTCTCTCTCTCTCTCTCTCTCTGGGAAATGCAACAACTGCCCATGTTCTNCTTCACTCTCAGCCTGACTCTCTCTCTCTCTCTCTCTCTGGGAAATGCAACAACTGCCCATGTTCTCCGCAGGAAGGCCACCTGACGGGTTCTAAGTGGACAGATCAAACAGATCCCAGTGCTGCTGCTAATGCAAATTTCTGCCTGTCTGCCTGCATATCCTGCCTCAGCGGAGGGTCAAAGACAACACACACGCGCACACACACACACACACACACACACACACACACACACACACACACACACACACAAACAGAAATAACATTTACATTTCTCAGCTGAAGACGGACCACTGTACACACATTCACTAACAATGTTCACAGATCTCCGTTGCAGGCAAGGATGCAGACACTGGCTCACACACACACACACACACACGATCTCACACACAGCCTGCCAGCAGCATTAATTAGCAGAATGTTCCCTGTCCAACTAAATCTAATAAGCAGGCAATGGAGCTGGTTTACATTGTGCAGCGTAATGAGAAAGCACACCTTTGAAAAGCATTTGAACAACTTTAGCAAAATGTATCTGACCTGAAAACAGGGAGGTGCAAGGAGCAAACGCACCTCCTCTCTTTCTCTTTTCAACAAATTTGGATGAAATAACCTGTTCCGGCTTTAAAGTTGCAAAAAAAAAAAAAAAAAANAAAAAAAAAAAAAACAGCATGATTCAGCATTTATCCTTCCTCCACTCAGATCTACTGTCACAGGCGGATGGGTGAAAACAGAAACAGAAACACAATCTGTTCTTTTTTTGGTTTCCAATCCTCCGAGGGCGCAAAGTGCTGAGAGAGGCAAAGAATCGCAAAGTTTTGGCAAGGTGAAGACTGAAGTTCCAATCATCCACACAAACATTACAAAACACCCCGGCCAAAATTAGAATAAATCCTGTGTACGACAGGCAGGTGAGCNACACAAACATTACAAAACACCCCGGCCAAAATTAGAATAAATCCTGTGTACGACAGGCAGGTGAGCCTCCTGCGTTGTGCTGCCCATATGTCAAAGTCAAACCGCAAGCCTTAAGCCAGAGTGGATACGTGGGTCTTATCGATTTAAACATTTTCCACTCGGCTTCATTTCCTCCCTGACGTGATGCAGCCAACCTGGATTAATAGGGCTACCTGGTAATCTGTCGCTACACAGATGGTCGGGCAGGATGACAGCAGTGTGGCGTGACTTCACCAAGCCAACTGCGTCGAGCGAATATGCCATCTCATGATACCCCGAGGGCCTCAGACCAAAGCCAGGCTAGCTTCTGAGGAGACCAGCTCTGAGGTAATGTGAGTTTTCAGTTGAAACCTTCATAAAAAAAAAAAGGCAGAGAAAAGGCTTCAAAAGTAGGAAAATGAAATGAGAGTGATGAAGAGGAAGATGCAACTGGAGCTGGGAGTGGCTGTAGGGTTTTTTTGGGGCAAAAAAGAAGGTGAAGAATGATGGAGGAGATGCTACGTTTGGCTTCTTATTAGAGCAGAATTTTCTCTGTTTGTTTGATGAAAGTGGAGTTTGGACACATAGCTCCAATAGCTAAGGAAATAGAGGATAAATCAAGCCAAAATCAAACTCTCGCTGGCCATATTTGGACCAATCACAGCAAAGGAGAGGTACCAGAAAAGACAGAAGACAAAGTTCTTCTTGGGGGCCTTCAGCAAAGAACAGGAAAAGAGCTTGAATCACCATGTTTTGAGTCTTTTTTTACCCTGAAAGTTCTACTTTGTCTCATGAGGCCTTCAAGGACCACACAGTGATTTTGTATGTTTGAGCCTAATAAATACGTTGCATTAATTGTATTTTTTTTTTTTTTTTTTNTTTTTTTTTTTTTTTTTTTGTGCTCAAACGTGCAAAATCACCCGTATGGTCCTTTTAATACAATACAGTCCAATGCTTTATTGCCATGTCAACTTACAGTTAAAGGACCATACCGGCCATTTTGCATGTTTGAGCTTAATATATTAAATTTTCAAACACAATCATTTCCCAAAGGATAAAACTGTATTTCAGCTTTCCTGATATTTTGCAAAATCTCTTAATCTTTCAAAATCAAATATTCAAGCAATACACCCACCTTAAAAATCCATGTTTCGCCTGCTAATAGTTATGCAAGATTATGAAGTCACAGCTGTTTAAATGTTTCGATAAATGCAGGTCTTCTTTTGGGACTATATTCCCCGGTGGAGACATACATTCACTCTGCGCTTTTTATTGCACTTAAATGCTAAAATTACGAAACTTCGAAAAAACTTGAATATACATGTTGTTCACGATGATGGGTTACCTATCCCAAAAACATTTCAAGTATCAACAAGTTGATTTTAAAAGTGTACCAGAATAAACTGAAACCAATGGCAGTCTGGAAGGTAGGAAAAACATTTTTAATTCACCATTACAGTAGTATGCTTTGGGAAATAATTGTCAGTAACCTTATGTGTATGAAAATTGAACATATTAGGCTCAAACATGCAAAATGGCCAGTATGGTCCTTTAATGAAATGTGCAAATAAAATGACCGTGACTTACGGATCCAAAATATGATGAAGGTGACTTCTCAAGCACAAGACTATGTTTTGGGTTATTTGATCTTGGGGGTTTTGGACGACAGGCGGCGCCTCTCTCTGAGTTCACCACAAAGTTCAGGTACACACACACTCTCATATTGCACTGATCCACCGACCAACTGTTCCCACAGAGTTGAGCCTTCGTTACACAGTGCTATCCAACTCACCCCTAACACACACACACAAACACACCGAGGAAATTAATGTATCTCCTCACCTCGGTTCACTCCTCCAACATCTCCCAGAGTTATTACATCTCTCAAGGTTGTGAATTATAACAGGGATCCTTAATAAGAATCTGTTATAATTATACACAGATTACCAATCAATACAATATTCCATACCTAATTTAGATTTTTAGGTAACCTGTCCCTTCAAGGATGCATTTCCTTCTAACAACATTTATGATAACTCTGTTCTACACACTCTCAGGGAAATTTAAATAATTGAACAAATAGGAATTGTTGAGTGTGAGCGCAGTGAGACGAGTTCCAGTTTCAAGATGTTGGAAATTTCATTAGATTCTATTTCCACTATCAATAATTAAGACAATGCAGCTCAATGTGCGCTCGCTCATTCATGGCGGCACGGTGGCACACACACGCTTTGCGCACCAGTTGTGTTTGACAGTGATTGTGGGAATCTTGATAGCCCTCATTTAGAGAAACCACCGCCATGAGTGTCGCAGGCTTTTTAGATTGGAGCCTCTGCGTGCATGTGCGTGTGTGTGTGTGTGTGAACAAGTGGCACTGAGCTGAACCTCCAGCAGCAGGGAGTTGGTTGGTGCTGCACTGCTTGAGGGTCTCTCTCTCTCTCTCTCTCTCTCTCTCTCTCCCCATCTCTGTCAAACTGTCAAAACCTCGGCAGGAAGCTTCTTCAGCGCCGCTCCGCTAATTGTCATCAAATCAAGTCCCGCTCGCTCTGACCCCCATAACCACATGTCAGCATGCGTGAATCAGTCACTGCCGCACTGTCACTCTCTCGTCTGTGACTTTACATGCAAAGGTCAGCAAAACCATCGCTTGATACGTCCGAATAATGAGTCACTCAATCTCGTGTTAAAGGGCAATACTAGTGATTTTCCACGTTGAAACCCAATAGACACATGCATGGGCTCAAACATGCAAAATCACCAGTGTGGTGCTTTAAATTTTGAAAGCATTGGATGAAATACAAGAGTGGAGAGGAGAAAAGGTTAAAGGAGCATACCGCCCATTTTGCATGTTTAAGTCTATTATATTCAATTTTCATACATATAAGGTTACTGACAATCATTTCCCTAAGGATAAAACCGTATTTCAGCTTTCTTAATATTTTGCTATAGCTCTTAATCTTTCAAAATCAGATATTCAAGTGATACATGATACACCCATCTTAAAAATCCATGTTTCTCCTGCTATTAGTTACACAGCCTTATCGATAAACGCAGGTCTTCTTTTGGGACTATTTCCTCAGTGGAGACATACCCGCACTTTTGATTGCAATTAAATGCTAAAATTACATAACTTTGAAAAAAAAAAAAAAACCTNAAAAAAAAAAAAAAAACCTGAATATATGTCTTGTTCACGATGATGGATTACCTATCCCAATATTTCAAGTATCAAAAAACTGATTTTAATCGCAGAATGAACTGAAACTCATGGTGGTCTGCAAGGTAGGAACTTTTTTTTTTTTTTAAACACACCATTCCAGTAGCATGCTTTGGGAAATGATTGTCAGTAACCTTACATGTATGAAAATTGAATATATTAGGCTCAAATGTGCAAAATGGGTGGCATGGTCCTTTAAATTCAGCAACTGGAACTCTGTTTTGTTTGTTTTCCACTCTTGAGAAATGCGATCTCTTCCCCTTCTGCCCTGGGAACATCAGTCACACTAAGAGCTGTTTAACTCTCATGTCAGCTCCCTAATCCTCATCTCTGATGTAACAATGTCGTCATGGCGGCAGGGTTAGTTAGTTAGTTTTAAATGATGCTTGTGCAGCATAATCTGCAACTTGCACACATAAAACCATGGAGCATTCATGGACAAATACTATACATACATAGGAAATCTTACTTTCTGCTGCAGAAACAGAAGATGCCAAAATATTGAGCAGAAAGCAAATAATTCAGAAATCTTTTTTGATTCTCTTTGATCATGCTGATATAGTTTATATGCATGCCTCAAACTCAGCTCAACAATGTCAAAACTGTATAACAGGTGCTTTGGAATCACTCTTATTTGCAGGGAAAAGTCAGGGGAAAAAGTTACAGGTATCCATCTCTGTCAGATTTATGACAGTGAGTGTGAGATAATGTAAAATGATGGAAGGTAACAGAGTGCCTTATAGCAACATTAATAGGAATAATCTGTTTGAAGCCTGTTTTGGCCGCCGTGCTGTGTCTGCAAAAGGTTATCTGGAAGATTGTTGTGGGTGATAAAAGGCTCCAAGGTTCTGTCAAACAGCAAGCTGCATGTGAATACAGCCATAAATATACAGCTTATCAATATTAATGTGCCAAAAAATACAGACTTGACAGATGGCTAGGCGAATCAGCCACGCCACCAAGGGTGACTTGTTTAGATCAGTGATAAAAATAAAGTATATTTTTACAGAACTAACTGTTTGATTTCTGCCAAAATAGCTCTCTGAATGTATTTGTGCCTCTATTACACAGATGAAAGTGGAGTGAGACAAGGATGCTGGGCTCAAGTCAAACCCAAGATTTTGAGGCTACATCAGGACGTCTGTAACGTTACAAATAATACGAGTCCTATGGAGCAACGTGGCTTGTTAATATGGAGACATCAGCTTTGTTGAGGGTACATTGGCGATGATGAAACAAGCCAGTGGCCGTGGGCTGCCCTCGCTGACTCTGAGCGCTTGCTGATTCAATCTCCATCAAAGTGACTCCCTGGGCTTTGAGAATCCCAGAAACATCTTACTTCAATTCCAAAATTCTCTCGAAATTGACTAAATGTCAAACATGAATAAAAATACGCAGGGCAGCACGTGATCCGATGAATGAAACAGCATGAAAAAATGAATGACTGGTCATTCACAGATGCATATCTAATCTGTGAATGAGAGAAAAGCAGGGATCATGGAGAGGGGGACGGGTTGAATCGCTGTCATTATACCTCGAAACTGCAGGCGAAACATTCTAAAACCTGGATTTCTTGACGTGAAAAGACAATTTACATGCGTTTAATCTGGGGAAATAATCTGCCCAGATAGCGGTGGCATGAATGGGATTTCTCATGCATGCAGCTGCCTGGTGCAGCTGTGGGAGGATGAGGGGGGTGGGATAGTGGAGCACTGTAATAAGGATGTGGNCTGGAACAGGTTGGGGGAGGGAGCTGTCTGGCTGCTTGCTGTCTGGTGGTAATACCATCACATAACGACAATGCGTGTGGGCTTAATCCATAGATCCAACATCACATTGACCTACATTTATTCACTGGCGCCAGGCCTGCAAAACTGGGGATGTGAAATGGATTTTATTGGTAGAAACCAGGTTTAAACAAGAAAATTGGGCAGATATTGGCTAAGTAATTCTTTGCAGTACTTCAGATTGTCATATGATGGTCTAAATGCCACTTCTGAAGCCTTCTAAGTGATTTTTAACCCAGTGTAAACCATATCCTGATAAATACCAGCATGGCTTGATACAATAACCGTCTCAAAGTGACTGATGTCAACATCTATGATTGTAAAGAATGACCTATCAGGAAAGCCATGCCCAGGCGACGGCTTCCCATGGAATTGGTTATTGATTTCAATGTCCTTGTTATAAATTTTGAGCAAGATTTCATGTATTTTAAAATATGAACTGGTGAGAATGGAAAAATGGTAAAAATATTGATGCTGATTTTCTCAGGTAAAGTCTGTTTTTCTTTTAATCTACAAGAAATACAATTTGATGCAGTATATTCCTATTTCTACTTGCACAGTGTGAAAATATGGGAATGACAACAGTAAATATTTTTTTGGATCTATCTCCATAACGTTTAAAAATACATGAAACCTGTTTGCAGGCAACTAACTCAGCATCATTTCAGGTATGCATTAATGATTGTTGCATGTTTCTGTTCTACTTGTTAATCTCCAGCAAATCTAAGCTGATATTTTAGTTCACCAGATCCAGACCAGATTTCACTTTCTGATGTCTATTTTGGGATAAACATGACTGACCTTTTTTTTTTTTTTTTTTNCTTTTTTTTTTTTTTTTTTAAATAATATCTTGCAATGTTACAAAATTCCTGGATCCATCCTTGGAGCCAGATCAGCGCAAACCAACAGACCCAACAGGTTGAAAACATTACATCTGGCATAAGCAAATGAAGAACACTAATGTTAACGAATGCTGCCTCATACATTTTCAATTAAGAATGACATGTAACGACATGACTTATTCAGCAGAATGACACAAAGTGCAAATATATGAATGAGTAGACACACCCAGTAAAGTTTCTGAAAAGGGAAAGACAACTCTAATAGTATTTATAGCATTCGTAAAGAACACAAAAATGGACCACCAATCTGTTTTACTTGTTTTAGAATTTAAGTCAATTTAAGCACTTTGCATCATTTACATTATGTCTTTACACTAAGACAGCTTCCTCTGGATTAATTGTACTTGGCAATGGGACTGCTCATACTGTAATTTTAATGACAGGATGAGGATTGTGAGACCGAGTCCCAGCAGTCCCTTCTGTTCAGCTCGGAGCCCTATAGGCAGACATGCCAAGATGAATCTGAGAGCTCCAATGATGTATCATGGCTCATCCAGTGGTTGCCAGGACAACACTACTGTATGCAGCACTGCATGGATGGACTATTTTATTCCAGGGATGGAGACGTGAGGGTTTGAACGGCAGCTCAAGGGATGAAAAATTTATAGGCGGTGACAGTGAGGTGTGTTAAAAGGTGAATGTCTCTACATCTCTATTCTGATTCTGTTCTAAAGCCAATTCATGCTTACAACAGCAGCAGTCAGAAGGAAAATCTGCTCTTCCTGTAAATGGCCGTCTGTAATTGTTGCTGGCAGCCTGGGGAAGCCGTTGAAAAGGCTCATTATAAATGAGGATCCATGAAGCAAGAACACAGAGGAAATCGAAGCGACAAATATCTGTCCGTGTCGCATTAGAATGAGAACAGGATTCGTGTTCATTATGCTGCTTTCCAAGCCCCATTCAAACTCACGTAACCATTATTTTAACCAGCATGTTGAACCTTACGATGAATAAAACACATTTTGCTTGGCTAATTGAGATTATTTTAATGCGGCTATCTGTCTGTGCTATCCTAAAGGAGGAGACAGACAGGGAGGGAGGCAGAACTGGGGCCATCCATAATTGAACTCAAGTTCCTCAGCTGGATTCAAGAGGATGTTCCCAGAATGGAAGGAGCAATCTGATGTTCTCTTTCTCTCTCTTCCTTGTTAACTCATTCGCTCTCTCAAAATCACACATTTTTGGGTGATCACTCCTTCACGCCTCCCCACTCCCCGTCTCCCACATTATGTTCCTAATTTTGCTGCCTCTTTCACTTTTTCTGTTACTCTTTCTCCTCTCTCTCACACAAGTGCTGCATCTGCTCGCCTTCCTCTCTCTGTTTCTTTCTTTTCCACCTCACTTGTTCATCTAATGTCCCTTTATGCATGTGACACAAGCTGTCCACTGTATCCTCTCACACACCTCTAAACCTGAGGATATGAAAGAGACCGCAGGCGAGAGCTTATCTTGTTTGTGCAGCGGCGGATCGGAGAACGGCTTCCATTCTCTGGGCTCCCGAGTCATTCAGCCCAACTCAGACCACTTCAAGAGAATAACCCAAGTCATATCATCATCCATCATTGAGCCCAGCTCCTCTGAGGCTATAAAGCTCCACTCATTAATTTTAGCTCCAACAAGACCTGGTCAAAGTACACCGCAAAAAAAAAAAGCTCAGCTGAGAGAGTATTCATCTTAAAAATCTTATTTCTTATTCTGTACGTAGGCAAACAAATGCAAATTTTTGCTTTTGGGTTGTTTAACTTGCTTTCAATTTGACTTGTTTCAGCCTCTTGACTGATTTTACAAATCAAATTCAATTTATTGGTTTAAGTCGGAGCTATTTGTCAAGTGAAAGCAACTGTATATTTTGTAGATTTACACAAAGTAGTAGTAAAGTGCTGAAGATGGCAAGTTTTTTGCTAAAAATGTTGTAGGTGCACCTTTAATTTTCAAATTTGTAGCTTTTGGGACCAACAGGAAGTAACCCTTGTGATGTCATAGGGGTCTCCGACGTTACACAGCACCACAAAAGCATTTTACAGTTGTTTTCACTTGTTGATAGTGCTTCAAACCACCAAAACTGACTTGGAGCTGTAAAATCACACTTAAAAAAAGGCCAATCTGACACGGAAACAATTACCTTACAAATATCTTATCGTATTTGCAGATTTTGCTACAGTACTACAGTTTTCCTAACATTGGAGTATTCAGAGATGTTACAAAGCTGGTATGTTCTTTCATAGAAAATACCAAACAGTTATCACAATCTTCAAAAAGGTGAGAAAACCCATGATGATTCTACGAGTATCGCTGCAAAGCATAATCAGCTTTAATCTAATTTAAGTCTGACATTTTCAGTCTCATTTGCAGTTTGCGAGTAAGAGCTTTAACTGACCAAGGACCCTGAGAATCTCTTTAGTCTGTTTCTTATTCTTATTCTATTTGAGCACTTGAACGGAGAGGCAAACAGAGCAACTGCCGCCCAGCAAATCTGCGCGAGTGTTAATTTTCACGCCGTGGTTTGTGAAGCTGTCATAAGACAAGAAGAGGTCAAACTGATTGTCTCATGTTCAATCCAACGACTCACTAATTTATTGTCTAAATGCATTGTCTTGAAAAGCATTAGCATTTAAATGGAGCACATCCCTATCTTTTACATGCCAGAGGGAAATAAAGCTCAAAAACTCCTGGCAGTAGTCCAGCATTTACTGTAAGCCCACATAATGGAGTAAGCATTCTGTCAGTGGCTAATAGGATAGTTAGGATCCCTTCAGTCTGCTCGTTTTGCTCCCACCTGTACGATAAACAAGTGATGCTCTTTATGACGGTCCCTAAATCATATTTTGGTGCAAACCAGCTGCACTGCACCTCCCACACATCAAAACGCGAGGCCGCTGTCACGTCCTTTTCCTTAGATTCTGAAAGTGGTGCTCTTTTCTTTGTCTTTCCAGTTCCAGTGACAGCGCAACATTACGAATCAAGGAGTGAGTCAGGCGAAGAAAAGTGACACACACACTCTCTCTCTCTCTCTACGTTATGCAAGTCAGATTCTCTTGATATCTTACACAGGTATAAGTTTATTAATTCTAATGCTTAAGAATAGAAAAGATGACGAATATGCAAAGATATGGGGGATGATAGCAGCAAAGGACAACACAAAAGACCACAAACGCGTCACTCCAGAGTAAATATAAAACAGAAACAGAGACCCTTGAGCCAGGCATCTGAGTCCTCAAATTCAAGTTCACAACACCCCAAAATCCCCATCTGTCAGCACGCCAGCATTGCTAAAAGTGGAGCGACTCAGATGATCAAAAGACGAGTGAACATCTCCGCATCCCAATGTCAACTACAAAGGTTTTATAACAACTCCTCTCGCTAAAATATCACCCGCAGCTCTTTCTGCTGGAGAGGTCATAGAGACGTGTGCACGAGAAGGAAAACGGAGCGCTTGGTTCACCCGAGACACACATCATAAAGCATTAAGAATCTGCCAGAGTTTCTGCTGACAAGCAGAATATCCTTCATGGACTGTAAAGGACAGCGAGCGATGCATTTCTGCAGAACCCGGGTCACCAGGATTAAATAGAAGAAGATTGCCTTGCAGAAACCCCTCACTGATTCACCGCAAGATGAGCAATCAGCCTGCCACAATTGCATTTCTCCTGGAATTCCAATACAAGGGACAATAGAGATAGGGACTGATGGCTGTGCATGTGTGTGTGTGTGTGTGTGTGTGTGTGTGTGTGCTGGAGAGCAGGAAGGATATAAGAAGATACAACTTAAATTTATCTATAAACACAAACATTTCAAAGGTGAATTGCATGATTACTATTCGCTAAAGGCTTACAAAATCTGCATAAACTGCATAAAAGATTCTATGATTCATTTTAGTCACACTCGCTTATTGTTAAAAAAAAAAAAAAAAAGGGAGATTATAAGAGCAGTTTGCCTGCTTGAAAGAGGTCTGTGAGTATCCCTGGAGAAGCCACTGTCAGGTGAGAGGAAAACACTGAGGTAATTAGAGGAACAGGATACAAAATGGTAATGAGGCCTTTTCCCCTGCTGCAGGGTCTGACAGTCAGAAGCCCTCCAGCTCTTTTTATCCAAAGCTCCTGTGGGGCAGCCGGTGGTGGGAGGGCGTTCAGCCATCATTGATTTCCCTTCGCTGCCGCACCGGTTTTGAAGATCAATGCAACATGAAGGTATTTGTGTCCTCATTAATGCTGTTTGCTCAGCGGATCCATGCAGACTGATGCAGGCTGGGCTCACCTGAGAATTCAGCGGAGAGGCGTCAGACCTGTTATGGCCGGGCGTGGCCGTGTCAAAGTTGAGGCAGGCTGTGTATGTCCTCAAAAGACATAAATACCTCCAAGCGAGGATACAGGGTTTGACAGAATCAAAGACCATAAGTTGGAGCAGATAGTTCATAAGCTGACATCTTCCCAAATTTATCTCACTCTTTTGTCCTTTGACCCCTCATATTCATCTCTGCAAGCACACTATCATTCCTAACTGGCATGCAAACCATCTCAGAGCTAATATTTCACATAAATAAGAGGCGTGATAATTGAAGCTCATTCATAAAGCTTTCTGACATGTCTCATTATGGTAGCGTTGTTGTAAAGGGGGTGTTATGGATAAAAGCCAATGAAGATCGGCGTGTTAATGAGCTGCTTCCTATTTAACAGCCACACTTTGTACTGCTTCATCAGGTGTTAACGCAAAACTGACACATCGACTTGACAGACGAAACATCAATTCACTGATTTCGAGTGTCACATTTTAAGAGACTGACACAAAGACGAGAGAGATCCAAACACTACTCTTCGTAGAGAGACGCAGAGCACAGAGGATGAGGCTTGAGGAAGACTTGGGCTTAAATGTCAAAGACACAAAGGAGGAAAATAAGTTTAAAATGTCACTCAGATTGCATACCGCTGATTCATGACCAGATGGAAACAGGTGTTAATATTTCCGTGATGTTTTTTAAATCGCTTCCCAACATGTAAATAAGGAAGGCAAACATTAAATGATCGAAAGGAACATGGCTACCTGATGATATTTGCCCTTATCGAGATGTTAAATCTGGCACTGTGATTTTCAAATCCCACCCGCCTTTTCCTTTGATGCCGCCAAAACCCCACTTTTAATCCTTCCTAGAAACCAGGAGCCTCCTCTGAACGACTGAGCTTGACTCCCGGCCGATGAATAATGTACATGGCATAATTACACAGTCCAGTCTTGGCGATCCACTGCCAGATCTTATCTCTGCCACCGTCAAACTTCACGAGCAATTACTCTTTACACTTAATCATCTGAATACATATGAATGTTAGAGGTCACTGCTTGAACTCTGCCTGAACTAGGAAAGATGATACGGCTGGTTTAAACTTTCACTCAGGAGCTCGCCTTGTAGCTCATCAAAACAATACCAGCTGTCATGCTAAGTCATGATCTCCGTGTAGTATTTATAAGCAGCATACACCAGTGCCAGCCAGTAGATTATATGACAGCTATGGGGAAGTAATATAGATACAGCAAGCCATTTACTATGCATTAACCACCTCAGTGTTTCTTTAAATAGAATGAGAGGCCAAACAGTGAAACCGCCTCCCAATCTTCATGTTATTCTTTAGGGAAGTCAGTCACATCCTGCAGGTTGCAGACTAATGAACTGCTTGCCAGCCACTCAGCGACTGCATCACTTCAAATCTGGACTTCACAGCAGAGGAAACATTCACAGCTGCTACTGTATTTTCCCCTCAGGGTTCTAAATGGGTGTGCTGGGTGATTGGCTGCTGCAAAATGCTCCACATAGAGGAGACACAGGACTAAAAATTACCTGTGCTGTAGCTGGAGAGGTAGACGTGACAGTCACCTTTCACAAGCGCCAGGGCAGTTCTGTCTCTACAACCCCATTCTTATGAGTGTAATGGTGGAAAAAAGACAGAAAAGGTCTCAAAGGGACTGTATAGCCCCACATGGCACTCACCATCCTTGCGGTGGTAGGTGATCTCCACTTTGCGCTCCTCTGAGCCCAGCAGCGCCTGGGCCACTTGGGCCACGGCATGCCGGCTGGTGAACTGGCCATGGAGGAAGTCGCAGGTGCACGGCTTCTGCATGACATCCGGCCTGGAGAAGCCCGTCATCTCACAGAAGCCATCGTTACAGTAGATAATCGCACAGTTCTGTACCCGGGCATTAGCAATGATGAATTTCTTGTCTGTGAAGGGGAAGAGGAGAGGTTGGGGAGAGGAGGGAGAATGTTAATTTGTCACCAAAATAAGACCAATACTTCAGAGATGCAGTTGTAAATATCCATGTGGGTGAATAAACAAATAAACATGGATATGACATAATGAAAAAGGAAAGGAGATTTTGAACATTTTAAGGTGAGGGGACTGAGTTTACACAGAATTATCCTCAATTACATCCCTAAATTTAGATGCTCAGCTGTTCCTGTGCATGTAAAATGAAACTTCATAGTCAGACTGAACTTGTTTATGCAAGAGCTGCTCAATAAATGCAATGGAAATTCAAAATAATGCTGATATGGAAGCTGGATTATTGCACATTGCATATTTGGGGTGATATTTGAGCTTTACATATACAAATATAGAGAATAAAATGCTAGGAAACGCCATGTTTTTCCTGAGATTTTTTTTTTTTTTTTTNATTTTTTTTTTTTTTTTTGCAGATTTATAGTCTAGGCTCATGGCACAACTACTCATTTGCTTTATTCAATAGGCCTCCAGCGTGAGAAGCTGCAAGGTACCACTGCTTATGAATAATCTATGATATATAAAAAAAAAAAAAANAAAAAAAAAAAAAAACAGTGTGAGATATATGAGGTAAAAAAAATTTCTGGGTTATAATCTGAAAGTAATTCAATCACTTAGTCCTTGTTTGTCACATGCAGCTGTTTAAACTGCAATAATTTCCACGGAAGCTGCAATCAGGAGGCACTTCAGCGCTACTTAACTACAAAAAAACCTGGGTGTGTGTTAAACTACACGCATTATTAACTTATAATGACCTTTTTATAGACCTCTGATGTGTAATTATCGAGATTACTGCACCACGATCCAAAATCGGGATTTATGACAGCAAAAGAAGCCAAATTGGGATATTCCAAGCCAGAATAAGCACAAAGAAGCCGCACAGCACAGGAAAGATACTCACTTTGTCCTTCGAATTTCCGAATAATTACTCCCAGAAATGTGTTTTGTGGCGCAACATGACCCCTCCGGACAGGCATGGTTCACCTCAGAAATAAAGATGGTTAAAAAGCTTTGGCTGTCCCAAAAAAGAGCAATCAGCACCCCAAAACGCCTTCTGCTCAAGTTCTAGCGGGTGACAACCGAAGCCAGAGGGGCTCCCCGTTTTCTTTGTCACCAGTCAGTCATCCTCGTAAAAATCTCGGCTTTTTCCGACTCCTCCGGTTTATTTCAGCTCCGCGTCCCCGGTTGAGCGCATCGCAGAGGCTTCGCTGCACTCCTCGCCGATGTGAAAGAGAAGAGAAAGGAGCGTGGAAACCGCAGTTTAAGCAACATTTCACCGTCGCTCCAGGAAAAGCGCTGCGAGGGCTCGGGTTTGCGCGCGCGAGTAGTGCGTGTGTGCGCGCGCCCGCCGCGAGTGCGTGAGGCGCCTATTGTTGTGAAAGGAAGACTGATGGTCTGTGAGGCCAATGGCTGCGAGGCTGACTGCCACGGACACGGAGAAAGGAGAAGCCCGCATGGATGCGTAACAAAGCGATGATACAGGGAAAGAGAGACGGTACAGGCAGCGCTGGATTAGCAATTACAGATTACCGAGTAAAAGAGGAAAACTACCGGTACTTTCACTTTTAAGGCGTAAACATGACGATTCAACCACTAGTGTGACAAAGCGGATGCCTTATTTAACGAAAACTACGAGGAATTAAGTAAAAAATTACTTTTAAAGAGTATTCGGATTACGTTTTGCGCACCTGTGATTAATTAGTGGAGGGAGGGGAGAGACTACGGAAGCCGTGGGGAACAATCAGCACCATGGCCAAAGCTCGGTAAAAAGTCGCTGGCCGTGGTTCTGAAAACTTAACTTTTTCTTTTTTTTTTTTTTTTTGTTTTTTAACAATTTAAAGATTTTGATGTAGCAAACAGTAAAAAGGCGAGGAGGGTAATAAGATTCAGCTTCTTGCTCAAAGGCTCTTCAGCAGGACATAATGGCTCCTAACAGACATGGGGATGTGGCAATCAAGTTTATGAAATGAATACATATTACAGAAAAATTCTCATTGAGGTCTAAGCAATGGATCATTTACCAAACAGCATGGAGCTAGTAGGGACACTGCTCAAGTACATTTCAGCAGCAATGAGGCTTAAAGGACCATACCAGTGATTTTGCATGTTTAAGCCAATAAACACTACCCGCTTAACATACAGTTACTGACAACTGTTTTTGAAAGTTTTCTTGTTATTTTGCCAAATCCCTTAATCAAGTCAGTGGTTCAACTCTATTCCTCGCTCCTTCCTTCCACTCTCCTTTGAAATCTGAGTTGCTTCTTTGTGTGCATCTTTAGCTGTCTCAATCTTGGAAACACACACAAACAAACACACCCAGAGCTCAGCGAAACATCTGTCCTGTTCTTATGCCTCCTCCTCCTCCTCCTCCTCCTCCTCCTCCTCCTCCCCCCCCATCTGGTCCATTGAGGAAACTATTCGCAGTCAACAGACATGGGGAGGGGTGGGAGTGAAGGCAACATATGCTGCTTTTCATGACCTTTCATTTTCACAGTGAATAGATTTTCGTGTGTAAAGGCAACCTTTTCTCCTTGTCAGAGACGGACAGCTTTTGGATGCAGCGTGAATTATTTCCCCCTCCATTTTGCTGCCCGCATTCAGTTTTCTCTATTTGAATCTAGAGAAGACAAGCTAATCTGCATAACACACACAAGCACCTCGTATTATCGCCCTCCTCTATCTTCCCTCTCTCTCTCTCACACACAGCAAGCAGAACTCACAGCGGTGGAACAGTAAAGGGTAGCTCTGCCCTTAAGTCATATTCACATTAAAGGGAGTGACAACATTAATTAATTGTGTTTAGCTCATTATATGCTCACTGACTAGACAGCTGGTAGTGAAGTGCAGCCCAATCTATGCACTATAAACACAGTTTTCACAGTAAAGAACATGTCATCCTTCAGAAGAAAGCATCTCCTGCACACACAGAAAACTCTTTACTAGCCTGGAACAAGAACATTTCTATATTTGGGATTTTTGTGGGAATATATATAAAGACATATAAGGACAATCTCTTTCAAGCCTTCATTTTTAGATGACTTTTTGTTCTTTGCATTGCTTGTGACAAAATCAGGAGAGAGAGTCACAAGAATTCTTTGGAAGCAGGATGAGAGCCAGCACCATGGATAGCTCCCCTGGCTGAGGCGGGGAAAGGGCGATGCGGTTCGATCCAGACCTGTCCCGGAGCCAGTTGGCACCCAGACCTGCACAAACCTGAGTCGTATCAGATAGTCAGTGCAGCCTTAAATCACCCCATCAGTCGTCTGCATCGTTTCCAGAGAGAATCTTGTCTAGCTCCTCTGGGCTGCAACAAGGCGATCGAAGGGATATTACCGTCATTTCCATCAGCGTCAGTGGCTATTTTCTGACAAAAACACCACCACCGTGCCCAAATCTTGTTTCTGTTTGTTCCTTGAGTATCTTCTAACAGATGCTATTAGCCATCAGGCTTCATGGTTTACGAGAACAGACATCTATAAATAGTAAAATTGTATTTACTTTTCATTTATCTGGAACATCAGTTATCTATTTATGTGCTTTATGAGACTGCATGCTACAGGGCAGTTTTATGAGTCACGGTAAGAGGATATTAGGTTTTATCCCTTAGATGCTGTTAAAGGAGTCATGAATAATTAAGTGGAAATTAAACAATGCAAGTGGGGTGTGAGTCTAAGACCTAAGGCACAAGGGAATTCTGAGGAAAAGCCAGAGGGTTGGAAGTATTGCAGAAGAGATGTTTTCTCTGGTTATGACTTCAGATTTATTCTATTAAACGATCATTTCTTTATATTGAAAACATAAAGCCTTATGCCTTTCAAGAAATATAGTCTGTCAGGAGAGGAGGATTGTCAGAAGAACATATCCAGCAATGAAATTTCTCAAATTTTTAATAATAGACACACCCACACATAAATAAAAATTAGAGGGGAAGTGGCAAAAGTATAGTTTGTTATCATAGGGGTGCAGGTATTGACATTATTCTGTGGGTTTTCATAGTTTGCTCATACAGAACATGCCTAAGAGGAGAGGAGAAAGCTGAAACAGCCATTTTATAATTGGTGCTGAGTCAGCAGGTGAGCGATTACAACTTTGCCCTATGGGATCATCACCATCATTATGATGTATTGGAGGAAGAAAAATGGTCATTACTATGGTGTGTAACCTTGCCCAGGGCCTTGCTAATTACATAGAGTAACACCAAACACTGTTAGCATGTGGCAGGCTGTCATTCTTGAGGATGAGACTGAGGAAGGGATGGTGGTGGGATGATACAGTGATACCGTGGGTGTAACTAAGGGAGACTATCCTTCAACCTGGGTTCAAGCCCCCTTTGACAGTCATCATCCATCCTGCAGGAATGTCCTAAATCCTTTCCCTTCCACGAGCAGTGCTATATCATTAAAATTAGCTTTGTAATGCAGAATTTAGGAATGCCCTATCAACTTTGTGACTCTGGATGTAACTCTTAAGACCTGCAAAGGTTTTTATTATCAGGCTTTTGGAAGTATAACAAAGCTTACATTGCTAATTACTCCAGCAGGATAAAAAAAAAAAAAAGNTAAAAAAAAAAAAAAGGCAGTGATTTCCCCTGGCAGCTGTAAAGTCTCTCTACTATTGTGCGTCATTTTTGCTAACCCCAACCCCTGAGAGGAGTCTCATGTACAGCTACAATGCTCAATGTGGCCTAATTCAGCTCAATTACCACCACAGCAAAAACCAGAGGGTGTGTTTGCATGTTATAATGTACGTTGATGATCTATTTATTGATCTAATCATAATGGTAGTGTTCCTTTGTGAGAAAATAAATGCCTCTCTATGCTAATCTTGCAACCCTAACTGACTTGGACCTTTTGCCTCCTTGCTGGGATTGCAAACCTGACTTTTCGCTTAATCTGTTTAGGTGAAGCAATTTAGATCAGGCAGCCAGGCTTTGGTCCCCAATCCACGGCTCACTCCGGGGAAAAATGACCCTCTCACTCTTTGTGTTCCACCTCTCTTTATTTCTGGCTGTTCTTGTTTTTGTCCGCCCTGAGCGGGCTGGGAGCCAGGAAAACACAACAGGACAAATCCTGATCATCAGAAAGATCACCGCCAGACAACTTAAGGCAGACTAGAAAAAGGAGTAGACAGAGCTCAAGTGAAATAAAGACAAGCAAGAATGGCAAGAAATGTATTCATTTGCCAGTGGGAGTATTGTTTTCTCACCCGTCCATCTTTTGTCCCAGACTTTTTCCACAGCTAACCCCTGTCACAGATAAATGTCTCACCTTTTTTTCATCTGCTGTCTTGCTATCTTCCAGGACCAGGGCAGTTTGGCTCAGCGGTTCATGCGAAATACGTGCCTGAGATGCAGTGTTGGCGTGTCAATGATAACCCACGTCAAGATACCGCTGGCGGCTCTCTGTAAACCCGCGGCTTTGTCTTCTGTCACTGTCGCCATCACAGCTAAATGCCTGTGACTGCACAGCTCATCACCAGAGAAGGGTGTCATCCCAGACATGTATCACCCTGCACATGTCCCTGTCTCTTTAGTCCACTTGAGGTGTCAAAATGGAGTGAGTCTGGCTTTAGGTTGTGTGTGTGTGTACAGTATATTTGCTCATGTGGATGTCCTTGTTTGGCTGTCTTTGTGAGAGCCAAATTTGAATTTTAGATTATTGAAGGGAGGGTTAGAGTTAAGGAATCTCTCTTATTAATAAGAATAGCATCCATGGTGAAAATATGGAGGACGCCAGCTTTTCCTGTTCGGTTTTTCGGGATACTGGAGTTCATCCCAGCATGCATTGAGGGTAGAGTTCAATTTCCCCAATTTCCCTTGGTTTCCCAGTGGAGGAGGAACCCCATGCAGACATGAGGACAGCATCCAAGCTCCACCCAGCCAGCTGGTGGACTCGGTCACAGCAGAACCATGTTGCTACCATGCCATCCTGCTGAACAAAATGTGTCTTAAGCCATAAATCAAATTAGGGTCAAAGGTCACAAAGATTTAAGAATCCATGTAGAGGTGATAGTCAATGTCAGGGATAGCGGAATGAATTTAGTAATATTGGTGTGTTTGAATGAAATACACAACAAGGCTCTGAAATTGTCTACATACGATAAATGATGTTTTATTCAAACTTTTAAAATTATATATAATGTTTTAAGTTTAGTTTATTGATTGCAGTTTTGTTCTGGTTTTCTGCGTTTAGCTTTGACTAATTTTACCTTCGCCAACGACTTTTGAAGCGCGCTTGAGCGAGGACGTGAACTCAAAACCCCCTCAAGCGCAAATTCTCTTCTGCAGAACGCGGCAAAGCGACAGCAAGCTGAGCTCAGATCAGCTTCCTGTGTCACTTCTTCCCACAAACCATGAGCGAAGCACCCGGTCCTCTGCATTCAGACGCCCTACTATAACTCCTGCTGAGACCTCACTGAAATTCTTTGTCACTACCTTGTAATATATGTAAGCACCTGAGATTTGCACTCATCACACACCTTTGAGTGTAATTAAATGAGGCAGAGATCGTTACTGCAGATGGTGACAATTGCTTCTATTTATGAGAGCAGATGGATATTCCCCTGCTACTTTGGTAATTCCACTTTGATTTGGAGCCAAAGGAAAAGTTTTGGCTTAAAGTTGTGAAAAAGATCATATTATATTCCACAGTACCTGCAGAATATTACACCAATGTTATCACTATAGCATCGCAGTTCATGTTGACAGAGCACACAGGGTATTTTTAGATTCTGTTTACCTATTGAATTACTTTCAATCGCAGTAATCCCTTGTCATTTTCTGCGGATTTGTACAGAGTACAGTAGTTAGAACTGTGATAATAAATGCAGAATGCAACTACAACATACATCCTGCAGCTTCTCGGTATATAACCCTTTCCCCAATGCAGTATCCATCTGTAAATGTGTGTGTTCTGTCTTGTCAGTATATGAAAGGTTGATGGTATGAAGGTCTAACCCTCTGGAGATTTCCTCCTATCCGATGCCTCCTGTTCATTACTATACTGTTGTCAAAACCCCATGGCAGAGCTCCAAACAACTGAAGCAATCCTGATTTCCTCCTCTTCCTCTCTTTCTCTCTGTCTCTTGCTTTCTTTATATGCCAGCTCCAGCCGGTCTGGGAGATCAGGAGCCAGGGTTGCCGTGGCAACTTGTCCTATCCCTATCACTGGATGGATCATCCCTGGATTCCCCATGTTGCTCACAGGAGCACACGCAATAAACAGACACAAAGTCGCATGAAGAAAAAGACACACACACACAAACAGTGTCTTTAAACACCGAATAAGAATTTAATTTTCATTCTCTTTTTGATTTTTCTCTCGTTATCCATCTCCGTATGTTTCCCACAGTCAAAACAGCAGACGTGGGAGTCAGCCAGGTCAGGGTGATAATATTTTCTGAGTCAGATGAAATAAAAAAAAAAAAAAAAACCCTTTATCAATGGCTTGTTTAAGGGGAGCTTTAGGGTCAGCCATGATACTCCTACCTAGGGATTGCCCATCATGCCTTTTTCACTGGCGAGGCATTAGGCTGATGTAAGCGGTGGCAAGGATCAGGTTCTCCTGGGAAAAAGCTGATATCTGAAGCTTCCAGGTTGCGGAGAGAAGATTTCAGGATTCCCCTGTGAGAAACATCCAATTTAGATATGTATATACTATATATCCACACACACACACACATGCACACAAACATCCACAAGGATCATTTTAACATGCAGATAAGAGGTAAAAAAAAGAGGTACAGTAGCTACTATGAAGCTGATAAATGGAAACGACTCAGTACGAACTACAATACTAACAAATACTTATAAAAACTATTTTTCTGAACTGTTGACTTTCCAGGATCATGGATATCCAAAGCGTTTCCATTTTTTCCCTGTAATTCCATTTTATTCCATTCTCTATTATTATTATGGTTTTTTAATATTTTTCCTCCCATATATTTTTGTAAATGTAACTAGCTCGGCATATTTTAAACACAGCTCATATGCCAAAATTTTAGGACTTTATTGTTATGGCTTTTAGTATGTGTACTTGTATACTTTTTGAAATATCCAGCGCTATGTAATGTTTTTGGGGAGGGTGAGGATGCTCTGGCTCAGCCAATCATAGACCTCCTTTTGAGGCTCCAATGATTCGATGTAATGAGGAATACAGCAACACTGTGACTGCTGTTATCAATCACAGCATAGGACCAGACTGCTTATTAGCTACGTTAAAGGACGAGAACCAATCACAGGACTCGCTTTCTTCAACAACTCGACTGTCTAGTTTTAGTTTAATCGCTGTCTTTCATTGTCAGAAAACTTTTGAACCCCGGTGCTCTAAAGTTCGTTCTTTCTGCTTCCAAAGCAGCACTGCCAACTCTCCTTCAACGAAAGCCATCACCTCAGGACAGAGGGGCTCATCGCATCTCTTTGGATTAGACTTGACAGTAGCGCCAGTGTGTGTGTGTGTTGGCATCAGTCATACCAATTTACCACCGTTGAAAGTCAAAACATTAACATTGCTCCCAATCATCTACACAGGACAGTCAGATTTATCACTACCCAGGCTTTAAAAAAACAACAGAACCAAAACCTCCACCCATCTCTAATATCTTGACAGGATAATAAATTTTAAAATATGTCATACAAGGTTAAGTTGCTCACTGATCAATTTCTTTCATTGATTTAGAACTAATGACATTGAGGGATGACTGTAAAAAGCTCCTACATTAAGCTTATTGATACGCTCTATCGAGTGACACAAAGCTGACTTGGAATCATTTTCTGGGATAATACGCTTGAATGACAATGTACAGGGAAAAGTATAGGACGTAACTCTAATCTCCAAGAATATTAATGCTGTTTAAAGGACCATATCAGTGGTTTAGCATGTTTGAACCCTATATGTATACAACCCGCATACATTCATCCACCTGCATTTTGTTGATTTCTTGCTCTGAACTTGTGCTTTAATGTTAGTCTTCCACTTCTACAACGATCTCCTGAGCTTTGGTGTAAATAAGCATCTCTTCTTGTCGAACTCTGAACCATTTTGGTTTAACAAGGGCGAGAAATAACCTGTAATCTGTAACCAAAGCCGTCCCCACTAAAGCTTCGTTTTCTAAGCTGTAATGATGCCATTAAACTGAATTAATTCGAGCTCTCAACAGCTGATGATGCGATGCCAACAGCACACCTGAGGAGGCCTCGGTGAAACCGGAGCCGCCGGCTATCGAGGGCAAGAGAAACTATAGAAGCATCCTATAAACTTAGACAAAGACGGCTGCAGCACCACAAGGATTCAGTTTCTCTTAGAGGGCACCCGAGGAAGGAGCTGGCCTCATTTGCAAGAGTTCTATAGAGTTGTGTGTGCATATCAGCTGCAGGACATAATTTAGAGACCAGAGGTGTTTAAACAGTGGAGCCATAATGCGTCATATATTTCAGGTGGAAATGTTAAAGGTAAATGCAACTGCTTTTGGTTCTGCAGCTTTTGTTGGAATCAAAAGGGTAAAAAGACAAATTCCTTTAATTCCTCTAGGCTGGTCCCCAGTCCTGCAGGTTTCTGTCTTCCAATCTAATTAATTGCTTTCACCTGTATTCCAGCTTCCTGAAAGCAACTTGGGATACCAGATGAAAGCAATTAATTAGACTTAAAGAAGAAAACCTGCAGGACTGAGTTGGAGAACCCTGCTTTATGTTAGCAACCAAGCTTATATCGCCCTCTGGTGGTTATATTACCTAAACACACTTAAATTGCATTTTTATGAAACAGTGTGACATACATAATCACAATAAAAATAGAAATTAGAAATATATATTTTTGTACTTTTTGTACTCAAGGGCCCTATTTTGTGTACATTTACTCCTAACAGGTACTTCAAGTAAATTATAAGTGCACCAACATGAGTGTTTTTTGGTAATTCTTACACTTTTTTCCATTAATTATAATTTCATACACTCACATATGATTAAAAAAACAAAAACAAAAGATTGAATTATTGAATCAAAAAAAAAATTCTGTCTAATATAACTAGATTGATGTTGGAGATTTAGACAAATATTCACGATTCATCATGACTCTGCATTTTTGCATGAGTAACACTTTCCTCCATATGTTCCTTCCAAAATACTAAAAGTCCATCAGTATGAATTATGATAATAGGCAATATTTGATACGAGTATTGATTGTTATAAATAGAAATTCCCCATTTGCTTGCTCCCTTCACAGGGAGGTCAAAGGTCAGGGTCAACTGTCACGGGATACCCTCACAACTGATCGCTATCCAAAAACTTTGACCCGGATGGTCTCTCACACCAACAGCTTGCACTTTGCTCCTACTTTTCCACCTGGATGTCTTTAATCTGTCACAAGCTCCAAGCAAACAGACGTGGCAGACACTGGACACCACCTCGGAAAAGTTTCCGAAAGCGCTATGAGGATCCTACCCAGGTCTTCGCTGGCCTAAAGGGCTAATTTAATTAATGGCGATCGTTTACAAAGTCTTGTTTTCACAGAGCAACACAATAAGCAGCTACGCATCCCATCTGAAAGACGAGCCACGACTTTCACGTTGTCTCAAAGGGCGGGTTCGGCGACACAATCACAGGTGTCACTTGACCTCGGGTGTAAGGTCATATCGATATCACGATATGACTTGTGTATCAATCAATCATTTATCGCATCTTAACCCTGGAACTGGACTACATGCCACTGGAGAACTTGGAGAAGTTGCATATAAGCAGAATTATATAGTTACGGATTTAATCTGTCATCTGTTTTCTAACTCCGATTCTCCATTACTCAGCATCAATCATGTGTCTCTGAGCTTTGTAGACCCCAACCAAGACCCAGTCGTGCAGCATGTCCGGAGAGATCTAAACCACTTAGAGGATGAGTAGTGGTCTGAGCCCCCTTCAGACATCCCAGCACCGCATTCTGCTGAGAATAAGATCCTGGGGTAGCCCTGTTTAGCCACAAATAGCGGCAAAGTGCCCTGTTAGTTCGCTCTATCTCCAACCCTTCAAGCTCCATTCCCATGAGCCTCTTAAGAGACGCCATGCAGCTTTTTTTTCTCTCTGCAGAAGCAGCTGAGCTCAGAGAAACACATTTGTCACGCTGGGGAGCTTTACAGGTATCAGAGCGTTTTTACCGCGCTGCAGTCCGTCAAAGTCCAATTACAGGATTCACTGAATTAAAATAAATGGAATTAAATTAAAAAAAAAATCTAAATAAATTAAAATAAGAATTAAATAAATAACAAAAATACATAATATATATAAAAATTTAAATAAATAAATTGATTCATTGATTCCAATTGGTTCCACTATCCAGTTTATATAGACAATGGAATAAAACAATATTTAAGAAAGTCTCTGAAGCCAAAAGTCACTTTTAACACATTGTTTGNTTTTTTTTTTTTTTTTTTTTTTTTTTTTTGGAGACTCTCATTTGCTTTCCACCATCAAGCACAAAATGTACAACTTTTTACAATTTATTTTACACTTTTTTGCTAAATTGTTTAAATTGGATTTTTTTTTTTTCTAGAATGAAGAATTTCGAGAAAAAACGGGAGCGTGTAGCGTGAATTGGCTGCAATTTGGATGCTGCAGGAGGATGCAGCATCAGACTTCAGCCACTTCTGCTAAAATTACAGCACTTTTTACTTGTGAGTGAGTCAACAAACTGTCCTCAGCTCACTTGACTCTGTCTCCCCATGCAGAAAACCTTATATGGGGTATAGCTTTACAGACACTAATACCCCTCAGGTGTGTCTAAGTAGCCGGGGTTAAAGATTTCAGCCTAATGCTTACTGTAAATCACTTTGGAACATCTCTATTTTCAAGTCTGGCTCATTTGAAGACGCGGCAGCACCAGCCAATCAAAATCTCCCATGGATGATCTCTTTGCATTGATATGGGTGGCAGGAGTCATGTTCAGGCTAATGAAGCGGGGCCTGGGTTGGAGATGGAGGTGAAAGGCAACCCAATCTGGTTTCTCGTTGGTCACATGGCATTGTTTGGGTTTCTCCTTCCTGTTAGGGTTCTTCTAATGAGTCTCTGGTTCATGATAACACTTCTGTTTAATTTTAGGACTTTGCATTTGATTCCATTGTCATGCAGATGTTTAATGCAGATAACCATCAGCTCCATGGCCTCACTTTTTGCTCCACTGGTTTTCAAATATTCATGCTCTTTAGAAACTCTATAGGGGAAGAATGGCCAAGTTTCTTTTCAGCCTGTCTCACTTTATCAATAAAACACCCCCCAATCATCAAATTACACCCCCACTTAAACAGAGTACAGCACACGATTAACCATTACACAGCTTCATTAGCCCGTTGTCTGGCTGTCACATCAGCTGAGCTCGGTTTTATGTCAGGGAAACTGTTACATCCTGGTTGTCATGTAGGAGAATAATTGAAGTTATTTTTACAACCCTCATCTTAATTAATTTTTAGTGAAATAAAGGATAAAAAGGTGATAAATTATGATCATAAAAGCAAAGAGAGAATAAAGGCAAGGCGTTATTTTGTGCAGGTTAAACACAGACATCCTAAATAAAGACAAACCCCCACATTTTCCTAATAATAGCGTAGATATTAATATCTCCCACTTCAGTCAATAAATGCATCATGACTGGCCCATTTAGGTTTACCTTGTGTGCATTGCATAAGTGATTACTGGCCTGTTATGCTTGATTTAAACATAAAACTGTCCTTTGCAAGAATCACCAGCAGATAGCAGCACTTTAGCATTAATGATGAGCACTGAACACAAATCATGCCATGGACAAGCAACTAAGAGAAGAATAGAATCAATAATCTATTTTGACTTAATTTATAACTAAAATTTATTATTGTAATAAATTGAATTGAAATCTACAAATCTATTAGGTATTCTATCTGTTAAGGGTGTTTTTATTGCAAGCAAGTAATGGCTAAATCAGTTAAGAATTAATATATTATCTTTGATTTTCCTAGAAATGCCAGCTATAATCCAATGGGCAGTATTCCTAGAAATGGAAATTCCAAGTCAATTTACTCCCAGAAGAAGAAATTTTCCTGCTCCATTTCAAATTAAAATTAACAAAAGCTTAAAAGTACTTTGAGGAACCATATTATTAATTCTTGGCCACTCTAATCAATATTTCTGAATAATAGTTTCCAGCATTTGAGTACCTGAAGTTGCTGTACATTGAATTTATCTCTGTGGAATAATCTTTTTGTGAGGAATAAGCTTTTTTTTTTTATTCAGTCTTTCCTCAAGGTGGCGACAAAGATTAGGAAATAAAGTCTGCAGAAGCACAGCAAACAGGCCTGCTTTATGAGAAAAACAGTAAAAAAAAAAATCAAACCTGATCTCTCATCCTTTATGATGGAGTGGATGAAATAAGGAATGGTTTCTACTTGAGGTAAATGGCAGCTTTTTAATTCCCCCTTAAACTGTAATCAGGTGACACAGAGACGAGTTTAAAGCAAGAAGAGGCCAAGAATGCCAACCGCAGTGCCGTTTGAATTATAAAACAGGATGAAGACAAGATGATTTGACGAATATTTAATTAGGAAAGTTTACAGAGCTGAAATGTGAAAGTCGCTGCAGGTTTATTCAGCGAGTGTAACCTGAAGTATCGCATGAAATGATCAATGATTATGATCATGATGGTACAATTATCATCACTTTAATGATAGTTTGGCATGACCCACTTAATCAGTCGGTGTCTTGATGGTGTCAGTATCCAAACAGGTGCAATCTGAAGAATCCAGGGTCATCAAGCTGATTGGAGCCTCTTTGTCTCTCTTTTTTCTTTATGTGTGTGATTGTGTGCATAGGTATGTGCTGGGGGCAGGGGGAGGGGCCTACAGGTGGGCCTTCTCGCCAGGGCGTGGCAGCAAAGGAGGAAGTCAGGTAACTAAATCAATATCGTGAATTATTAAGAGCTTCCTTCATTGTCACACACTGAGGATCTCAGGGATGGAGAGAGGCAAATCCCTCTCTCTCTCTCTCTCTCTCTCCACACGTGCACACAATCGCTCCTCCCACACATATACCAATGCAGTTGTACTTTTACACCCATACCCCCCNACTCCCCCATCCACACACACATGAGCATACACTGTGGCCCGCACGCACCACGTGCACACGCGCACATGCACTGGTCTTTAAGCTCACCCTTGTTGGAGTGCTCATTAGTCAGTGCAGTGATGCAGAGTAGCCCTGTCATTAGCTGAGAGCTCTGTGTCCTCCACTCCCTTTCCTCTGTTTTATTCTTCTTCTTCCTCTACTAAGGATTCGTCTTCATTTTTATCTCAGATGCCAGGGGCATTCCAAAGATCTACATGACAAAGATCTCCCTAATCCCACTGAAGTCTAAATACCCTCAGCAGAGCGTCTTTATTAGCAGAATTGAGATCAGGTATCCTAATTGTCTTTGCCATGCGTGTCACTTGTTACTGCCAAAGCTAAACCTGCTCAGGAAGTAGTTTGGCAGACCGTGTTTTTGTATTTCTTTTTTAAATATTAGAATTAATTATTTCAGGAGGAAGCAGAGATGATAGATGTTTGGGGACTGGTCATGATCTGTATCTTCTCCACTCTGAACCTTAAGAGCCCTGATCAATATAAAGGAGAAGCCGATATTCTTGGCTATTATTAGCTTCTCACAGATACAGGAAGAACCAGTCAGTGGATAGATTTGCCACATCTTTAATAATTAAATCTGAGGAATTCTTATCAAAATTATTAGACTTTTTTGAAACTCTCAAATTATGATGTCAGAATTCTGATATCAGCCTAAAAACAAAAAAAAATCGTCTGTAATCCACAATGCGCCAGCCTCGATACACGCCGTCTAATTAAAAGCCTATTCTCCTGTTCTCGCTCTGCTGTACCTGCTGTGCATTCTCTGGGGAGCATGAAAGGCATTCTGGGAACTACAGGAAAACAATTGACTGGACAAACCCCATCTCAAATGGCGGTCTAGGGGGTTGCGGCCCTCCTCCAAGTCCAGACTTTACGATGCAAACCAATGTGGGCTTCAGTTGCGGCAGACTAAAAAAACACTCCATGCTGTGTTCTGCTGTACCAATTTGGCAAAGACTTGTGGGTTTTAGATTGCTGTGGAGTGAATTTTGCTTAAGGCCGCATCAGGAGTGCACTTGTGAGCACCCTCTACACCACCAAAATGACAAATGGGACACCCTACGGTCTCGTGGACTCTGCAAGCATGCACGAATGAAAACCACAAAACCACAAGTCCACCAGCTGGGACAGAGCAAGAAGCTTTGGGTAATGCCTTAAAAATCAAATTATACTTGATATCGGATACAAATGTTACATCCTCGTCATATTTAAACCTTTTCTGAAAAGACTATATCATTAAAGGTAATGTATGATTACCTGCCCTGGTCAAAACCCTGCAGCAGGTGAGCTCTCTGCTGTGCCCTCTCCAATCAGCACCAATCACTCATCGTCATGTTACCCAATCATTTGTTGGCACACTTAGCCTACCAATCGTGCACCCGAGTGGTGATTGCAGAATATCAGGAGTTCCCAAACTAATAAGAACTTTAACACCACACACACACACACACACACACACAGAGCAGCACCTCGTAATCATCCATCACNACACACACACACACACACACACACAGAGCAGCACCTCGTAATCATCCATCACTCCTTCCCTCCTTTAGCTCTCTCCAGCTAACGTGACGCTAATGCTTGTTAGTCGTGAGAAGGAACCGCGATGAAGAGATACGTTTAATCTGTCATTGCATCAGGATGTGTAGCCACCACCCAAATCCTAATTTGTCTGAGCGGAGACGCATCCGACAAACAGACTGATGGGATTGCGCTGTTGTCGCCATGTCGTCCTATCCGTCTTCCTCCAGCGCCATTGCTGTTGTTTCTTATCTGAGCTGGCCTCTGTTTACTGAAGCCATCAGTTAAACACCTAATATCTGCTGAACTAATGGCTGTTGGAGGCTGAGCATCGTAGAATCGATCAATCTAGAGCAGCACCGGCACCAGGGGAGGTGAAAGCTGGTTTCAAGAAAAAGCTCCTTAGAAAACATTCTTATTCTTAGTATGACTATCAAATTCTTTATCAAAATGTGGACTATTTCTGTCACATAAACACTCATCCAACCCTTTGTTAGCAACAGTGCAATTAATGAACACAATGACGGCAGCACCGGAAGGACATTCCACTTTGCTCATCGCGCATTCCACACTGCATGCTATTACAAATGACCAAACACTCCATATAATAGCACATCATTTAGCGGATGTCCTTCGCTGGCTTGGCTCCCCGCACACTCCACGCTGGCCATCAAAATCTCTGTGATAGAGCACATTAATTACAGCTGTCCAGAGACAGCTATGATTACAATTTCACACGTTTGAATGGACCACAGCCATTTGCAACAAAACTGCAGAGGCAGAGCGATGACTTTTGGGAAGCGATGGGGGNGTAATTCTCCAGAGAACTCTCCATGCAGGATATGCAGACACATGGATGCTGACAGCTCTGGCGTTTAAGCAGTGCGCTGTAATTGCATGCAAATGGGCCTGAATCTGTATCTTAACACGTCTTCATTAGCCGGTTTGCGAGTGTCTGCAGCTTAGATGGAGGGACAATGGAGGGTTGAAGTTAATTCTTAGTAGGCCGGTTCTGTTTTCATACTGGACAACTTTAATTAAGCAATAGATTAAGTTTTGAGGGGATGGTTTAATGTGTTGAATCCCATGAGTGCTCTAATAAACAGCAGAAAAGAATCAGTCAGTGGACGTCTAATGGAGTCGAAAATAGACTCAGCCAGCTTCCTTTTTCAACTTTGTCCACAGTTTGGATCGTAAACTTAATATCTTGTCGTATTTCAGCTGCGTCGCCTTAATAAATGTAATCACATTTGATAATTACAGGGGTTTTCTTATGTATATGAATATCGGAGGGGTGTTGATCGAGGTCATGTGTGTTTTCTTTAATTGCAAGGTGTAAGAAATACTGTTATTAATACATATTCTTACAGTAAGCAAAGTGTATTAACAAGGGCACATTTGTTATCTATTCTCAGGTTTGGCTTCATCATGAGCAGCGGCTTTATTCTGCAATAACTGCTAACGGGGACGAAGTGTGTGGCGGCACGCATTCTATTCATTGTCTAAACTCCGCTTTTTCTCACGTCTGGAATTGTTTTGACCTGTAATCCTCAAGATTACAGCGGCTAAACTGCCCGCTGTGTGTTTTCATGCTCTTTATCAACTCCTGGTATGCTAGTCAGAGAGGACCGCTGGCCTCTGGATGCCCTTAGCCTGACATTCAGGGATCACACCGGTAGCTTGCTGTGTGTGTGTGTGTGAGCACGTGTCTCCAGCACCCTTGCGGTGGACACCAACTCCTACGGTAACAAAAGGTCAGAGGGCGCAGCAATTAGGAAGCAGTTGGATCCATTAATTAGCCGATATATCACTTACACTATTGTTGATACAGACTGTCTACATCGGCAATAACCTCTGGACAACTTTCCTTTCTCATCATTTTCCTCGAGTAATAACCGCCACTTCTATCTTTAGCCCTCTAAAAAGCTGGACAAGAGCGACACAGCATTCCGGAATGATAATAGTGGAAAATAACAAGTAAGGAATTGAAGACTTTGGTCTCGGCAGCTCTTCATCTGGCAGCCCGTCTCCTAAACTCACATCAGAAATGGAGGATTTCGCTCGTGGCCTTGAGCGGTCTGGTTTTTCATCTCTCGTGCCTCCGAGCCAGGCTGTGAACTTTCAAAGGCCGGGAGTAAAGCCGCGTTAAAACTCAGAGCGGGGATTCTTGGAGAGGGCACCCTGAAAACCAGCGGTGATGAGTTGTTTACCATAGAATTACAGGTAGCGATGGAGATCGACAAGGACGCCCACGGAGAGAGACAAATGTGCAGGTGCGTGGAAGCCTCTATTCAAACGTCATACCGGGACATCAATAAAACCCCCTGCATGTGGTAAGTAGAGTGATACCCCCGCGAGACCCTTCAGCTCATCAACAAGGCCGCACCTGCTGTTGCTATACCCCTCTAACCTGCAACCGACGGATAAACGAGAACACCGAAGCGTTCCTCAGGAGCAGCAGAGGCCATTTCACCAAGCTGCCGAATGATTGACAGGAGCTGACGATAAAGGGGGAGAGGAGCGGCGCTGAAGGATAGCGGCCTCGATGATGGAGTGCTCATGGGGAAGAGTGGCTATTGAATCCTCTTTTTAATCTGTCTGTCAAGGTTATTGAAAGTGCTGTCTTCGTTATTGCGTGCCAGCCTTGGACTTGGAGAGGCCACAAGTACGAGAACACACCCCGTTGTTGTGTGCAGATGTACAAGCTGGAAGAACACAAACAGGCAGACGCACAAATGCTGCGATAACACTCGGATGAAGACAGGGGGAGTCGGGACCGGAAACCAGAGCGTCAAACCTCGCTTCTTGCTCAACGAGGATTGGTCACACCCTTTTCCAGCTTTAGGGACTCCACACCAAACCGGCCTATTTCTAATCGATGTTCATCATCGGGTCCAGCAATAAGTTGTCAATGGGATTCTCATTAGGATTCAAGTATGCTTTTGAATAATATTGTATAGTACTGAATCACGCTGACAGATGACTGGCTGAGTGGCAGCTGAGAGCTTGTCATGGAGTGAATTTTAATCAAAAGAGGGGATAGTGTCAGGCAGAAATTGATGTCTGTATCAAACCGGTGCTGCTGTATGTTCCTGTTTGATCTAATCTTTATCAGGCGTTTATCATGCCGTGATGAAAAGTCACTCAGCTGCTCAAATTGCACAGCTTTTCCTGGGATCTTTGTCTTGATAAGGTTGAGATGCACAAATTACAAGATTTCTGGGATCGATATTCACAAAACCTCACGTGAGAAGTAAAAACACGCCAGAAATCATAATGGTTTAGCAAATATGGACCCATAAAAGGAGGATCTACTTGGCGTTGAAGTGACCAAGTGGCTTTTTTTGTTCAGAAATGAAGAAAAAGAGGCAGAAAATCTCATTTGAGGTGTGTTGTTGTTGCTAATTAGCAATTGCACATCGTTGTTCTAATTTTTTGTTGAAGATTCATTCAAACTCAAAGTGCATCTCTGATTTTGCAAGATGCTTTGGTCTGGGACAGTTCCAAAACTCAGACTTAAAGGACCATACTTGTGATTTTGCATGATTGAGCCCAATAAATACTACCAGCATACACATTTCATTTAGCGATAAATTCATATTTATACTTTTGGAGAGGTTTAGGGACTGGAGATCAATCTTCCTGGGAAAAAAAAATAACACACCCGGTCCATTTGAGATATCCTGAGCTGTAAGAATTGCATGACCAACCAAATGGAACTAAATGTAATTAAGATTTACTCAAGGTTAATTTGGTCAGTAATGGTATTAAGTATGTATGGAGTACCCTTTTTCTAAATATCAGTTCGATTAAATCTGTGTTATTAAGAGATGATACCAAAATGAGACCAAGCATATACACATTAAAAATAATTAGTTTGTTCCGTGTATTTTTCCTCACACAGCCACACAGGAGAGCATAACCAAGGTGAATTTTAATGTTTATCATGCCTAATTGTCTCTACATTTAAAGGTGTTTTTTTCATGATGATTCGCTCCGTAGAAAATTATTAATGTGCTCTTGTAAAAATCGATTGGTCGACGTCCACTCATTTGAGCTCTATTGAAATCACAAATAAAAGACTTCTTTTAGAATTCAGCTTTAGCAACTCAGGAGAGCTACTTGAAATCTGGCATGTATCCAAGAAAAATAACCTTCCCTTCTCTTATTCATTTCAAAACGTGGTCACAGATTGCCCTTAAACAGAATAATTTTCATATTCCAAAAGTGTTGCTTTGTTATCCCTTGCAAGGCTAGCTTCTATCAACAAAGTGCTCTGAAATTACCGAATAATCCATTAAGCACTGCGGCTTTTCAGAAAACTCTCCCTTATATCAAAAGCTTACCTTGCCTTGTATTCAAATTTCCCCACATTATTTGACCATTCATTTCCTGGAATAATAAACCTCTGGAAGATGTAAAATCTCTGACAGATGCAGCGAGATCATCTATTTACTCATGAGATGTCAGTAGTTTGTATACTGTCCCTGAGCTATCAATGGCTACTATATACAGTATGAATACACTCTGGGTCTATGCAAGTCTTTCAATATGCGCTCTATTACTACTAACCTCCTCTATACTGTTAAGATTTAGATACAGAGTGCCTTTTAAAAGCCACGAGCCACCATGGATGAGTGCACATGTGAATATTTGTTTAAGAGAGATTGTTATAGCCTTAATAACCAGTCAGACAATTAGACTATCTGCTTGGTTGTGCATGTGGATGTGTGTATATATGCATACTGCAGTTTTCCCCTGGTGGCGTGTGCATGTGTGTGTGAGCTCACATACATATGCTTGAGTCAGTGGGGAATATTTTCCCCAGAGGGTTATTCCACGCAGCCCTCCAGTCAGTTTCTCAAATTAGAGAGAGCAGTGGCATAGCTGTGCCTCATCCGCTTTAATAGCGTTTTAACTGTTATTGGAGCTCTTATATATGAGCATTCAGTGATGCTGGTCATGCCGGCATGCCTATGAAAAGGACAGTGCCACAATAGCCTCCAACCTGAACTGTGACAGGCCAATTAATGAGCCTTCATTGGGAAACAGTCGTTACATAGGTCACCTAAGAAGTGTAATTAGAATGCATTGTAGATTCTTATTTTTATTGAGAGCGTTAAATTGAAAGAGGGAATGCAATCAATGCCGAGTCGTTATAACGATATGGGTTGATAGATTTGGGGGAAAAAGAGGTGACTGTTTATGGTAGCGATGCAAAGAGTGAGCACATGTATTTGCAACCACACACACACATGCACCCATGCACAACATACATAAATGTCGCCCATGAGGCTTGATAGATGTGTCACATTGTGGATATGAATGGAAGCCAATTACATTTATAATGTCAAATGTGGTGCAGAAATTAGCTTCAGTGTTATTATGTGGAAGCTAATTGCAAGGAAATGCTAAAACGATTTAAATCACCAGGGCTATTTCAAGACATTAACACATTTCGAAGATAGCTACAGCACTAACAATTTGTACCACCCATTTTATAATTACATTTAATAGGTTGTCTTATCAGTGCTGGAAAAGTGGATTCGGATTATCGTTGGTTGGACCAGACAGAACAAAATTGTATTTTTTTTTCTTGAGTGATGAGTGCTGGCCATTCTGCTCATAGGAGAAGGGGAGAGAGATAATATTCTGGGGGTTAAACTCTTGGATTGCCTCTTCAAAAGGTAAAATGGAGCAGAACGCCATGGCAGAGCTATGCTTTGTATTTTCAAGAAGGCAGTCTGGAAGGTCTACTATTGGCATTCACCACCACTTAACTTCCTTGTGCAATAGATTTCCTACAGTATGCAACGACACATACAGAGCGTGTTGCCGGGCCGTCCTCAGAATTGACCCCATCCAGCGGCATTGACCTCGCCATTGTTGGCGCTCTCAGCATTCAAATTGTATGCTAATAAGGGCAAGGGATGGAGGGGAGGGGAGCGGGAGACATGCTTTGCTATTAAGTGTACGCAATACTTGAGTTGCTGCCACTTATTAACGTTTAGGGTCCAACATTTCAACAGGGCTGTGAGCGAAATATGTTGGTTTTGCAGGGAGTAAGAGTAAGGAGTTGTCCTTAAAGAAATAGGACATTGACTTTGCTTTTCTGCACTAAACTGAAATTTCACCTGCCACCAAAGGAAAATCAAGAGTGACTCACACTCTGTAGACGTGAGGGATGTTCCTTTTGTNTCACCTGCCACCAAAGGAAAATCAAGAGTGACTCACACTCTGTAGACGTGAGGGATGTTCCTTTTGTCTCCAGGTTTGTTCACGAAGAGTGAAAGAGGATGAGAAAAGGGAGAATGACGAGTGGAAGACACAATCATAAAAAAAAAAGTGTGTGATCATGTGTGTGAATTTGAAAGGAAGCTGCAGGGAACCAGATCTGTATTCTGTCAGCGTATGCTGGCAAGGGCTTAGGGCTCTCTGTCCGCAACTCCTGAAAGCCTTATCCACAGGTGTACAATCAGCAACATAAGCAATAGGCCCTTTACCCTAAGACCACATCATCGGTGGGCCAGCCGCGCAGACCCAGGGTGCTGCTCGGAGCTTAGAAGGAGACTACCGTCTGGATCTTGTGAAGGAGGAGATGTATCATTCATAAAGCAACATTTCCTAATGCTGCACGATGGCTAAAGTGTGTCTTAAATGTTTAACCTCTGGCTGAAATTCACTCCATTTTATATTTTGCTGTAAATATGAAACGTGTGCAGGATAAACTCCCTTCTGTAATCAAAAGGGAATAATAATTAAAGGACCTGACCAGTGATTTTGCATGTTCAAGCCTAATAAATACAATCCACATACTTAAAGATGGTCTTCTCCTGGGACTACATTCCCTGGCAGAGGCATACATTTTCTTCTGTGCAGCTCAGTGAATGTAATAGACATAAGATAAATTTCTTATCTCAAGCAAGTTCCAAAATTAACAGCTACTTAAAGGACCATACCAGTGATTGTGCATGTTTGAGCCCTAATATAAACATGCAAAATGGCCTGTATGATCCTTTAAGTTAGATATCTACAAATACATTCTTTTTATCTCCAGCAACAAGATATAGGTTCAAGACCTCAAAAATCCATCTCTTTGCCTTCATGAAACCAAACTCAAGTGTCATCAAAGTTGGTGTTACACTGGCAGGCAGCAGTGTGTTTTGGGGTAAAAATCGTGGATTGTGATGGGTTGGCCTTGATTTCAAAGTGGCAGTAATCAAGCTGTGTGTGTAGTTAATTCTGTGCTCCATTATGTGCTTAGATATACAGGCACACAATGAATGATGTGCTCACTCAACCCCACACATATACACAAATGCTCAAAAAGCAACACTCGTATACACACAAATATATTAGCCAAATACATAGCACTCTGTATCTCTCTCTCTCCCTCGCTAGTCATTAGCCATTCCAGACGCAGGGTGATCAGCAGAGCCAGCCTGGCCTGAGACAATTAGAGACCCCAGAGGTGGCCGCACATCACAATGAGCCCCGCGGCCATGATTAAAACATCAGCCGCTCTCTGTTCACGCTGATGGGAGAGGGAAGGAGAAAAAAAAGAGATCACAATAAAAAGATGAAGGGATTCAGAGTTTAGCTCTATCAGCTGCCTGTGTTCGTGATTAAAGGGGGTTTTTGTTCATCCTGTTATGAGAAAAGCTGGAAAAAGTCATCAAAGGGTGGCGATATGTGTATTGTATGTGTATGCCCCGCACACAGACTGTATAGTACCCTCACATCATTTTAGCTTTCTTATTATTTTATCTCTAAGTGCAAACTTGCTACCGTAAATGCTCAAATAGTGGTTGGGACTTTTATCTACCCTAACTGCAGAAAGAACCAGGCTTTTATTAGAGACAGGCTTTTATGTAATTTTAAGCTATATGTGAAAGTATTTTAGTAGGAAGCTGTTATTTTCTGATCTGTGCTCATTTGTTTGGTTAAATTTGCTGTTTTCCCTCCAAGGCAAGAGTTTGCCCCTGAGTTTGCACCTCTACTTTCCCAGCATCTAATTTTTTTATCCAGATCGAGCTTCCTCAACAGAATCTTCCTCTGCATACTACAAAACTCTCTTTTTAGAATTTATATCAAATTCCCATTTAGGCCGTGCTTCTCACCAAAGTTTCCTCCTGCTGGTGTCACAGTAAAATCAGTGTTCCTTAGTTTTTCTATTTAGCCGTACAGTACTTCAAAAGTAGCTGCTGCCATCTGTTGGCATAGTATGTTACTACAAAATACACGAATATTTGCCATAGTGAACCCAGCCTTTATTTCTTCATCGCCCTCCCAGCTAAAATTAGATCGCAGCTGTTATTTGAATATGAGCTTTCATTAGAGCAGCTACGGTATTTTTGCTAAAATGTGACAGACACTCGCTTAAGACGACAAAAACCTAGTGGATTACCACCGCCGCAACGTTGCTATCAGCTTTGACATTTGTGGCTTTGATATGTATCTCAGTGAAGGGAGATTTAGATAGCAAATCCCTCAAACGCTTTATTGAGTCTGGATGCATACTATTTACAACGTTATAGGGATGGACAAAATAAAGGAAACGGCAGGAAGTTACATGTTGCAACTGAGTTCTAAGATGCAAAACTGGACACATTCAATCTGTAATGGCCAAGAGGAACAACGGGCATCATTTATGAAATTGCGTCTGCATGCCTGTGAAAATAATACAAACTGATGGGCTATTGGAAACAACAAAAACACCTGTGGCGGGCCGTGCATTTTACACCTAGACCTTCTAATAAGCTCACCATGACACTAGGGCTATATGGGGCTGTTATTCAACGTAACCAGCCCATATTCACAGTGACAGTAACCTTTATCGAGTGGAATAAAGTGATTTAACACGAGGCTCAACATCTGTGTCAGTTACAACACTAACAGCAGAGACACGAATAGATGTAACATTATTACACATTATGACAGAATGCTGCATCACATATAAACATGGCATAACCCAAATCAGTTTCATTTCCAAAGAAACAAGAACTCACAACAACCATCACATTTACTCATACGACCAGCGAGCAAGCAAAAATGCTGTAAAACACAAATAACACAAGCAGTATTCAACAGGCTTCTCCACAGATTCCAGCCACATAAAAATCCATCAGACTTACCAAAGCTGCTCATCATCTGAAGACAAAGTCCATCCTCCTTTCTGTCTTTAGAAAGAGTTTAACGACGCGGCTGTACAGTACATCGGTGCGTTTCAGTTCCAAAATGTGAAAAAAGCGTTGACAGTTAATCAGTTTCTTCTCCTCCTTCAGCCATTGTGCGTTAAAAAACAACAGGGCTGAGTAAAAATCGAAACAAAAAATCTAAAGCACCATATCTAAAAATTTAAACATGAAGAAAGAAAGTTTAAACAGACATTAATGCTCCGTTACATGCTAGCTAGGTTTACTTGAGCTAGCTAAGCTAACCGGCTTTCTTCTTCTCCTCATGAATTTCTGGCAGGCTGTTTAGCTGTTAGCATAATGCTGTACTCCAATGACGTAGGCCAAGGCCAGCTAGAAGGCCCTGACATGTAAAAGAATACGCCCAACATGGTAAACTTGAAATCTGATTGGTTAAACTATATGACAATGAACTACATCGTTTGCTTTAATAGCAGAGGGGATTCACTGAGGCCTCAGGCTAGATTTTTTCACCCGGAGACAGCACAGATGGAAAAATCTGATTGGATAAAAGCTCNAGGCCTCAGGCTAGATTTTTTCACCCGGAGACAGCACAGATGGAAAAATCTGATTGGATAAAAGCTCTAATTTCTATGAGCTGTACTGAAAGCAGCTCAACTGAGGGAGAGAGTAGCGATGAAATGACATTAATAACAAAACTGATGGGAACGAACTTTGTAAAATACATATAACATTAATAAAATATATATTAAATTATAAAAACGTAATTTGATTATTCTGACAATCTGTAGACCAGCAGAGAAGGCCTTGCTGGCCCTGACGGCACACCACTGAAAAATACTTTTGTCGCATAAAGAGCTGATTTCATAGACTCAGTACTGTAAATACATTATGTCATCGTGTAGAGCCACGCAACAAGGTTAAATTGATGAACTTCAACAAAAATTAAAAACAACATGTTCGCAGTGATGAATTATTTATCTCAAGCACGTTTCAAGTCTCTACAGGTTGATTTTAATAGTGTTCTGGAATGAGCTGAAACCACTGGCAGTCTGGAAGGTAGGAAAAACAATTCTATGGGGTTTTTAAATCAAAGTTAGCTTTCAAACATATTGAAAATTATAATGCATTACTCATTTAAACGTGGACTGACATTAGGCAAATGTCACTATACAGCAAAGTAGATTATAGATATCAAATTGGGGCATGTATGAGATATTTTCAAGGATTTTTTAAATTTTGACATGACATTCCCAGTATTATCAGCCAGTGTCAGCCATGTATTACAATGCCACCTCCAGTCAAAGAAAAAACAGACAATTCACTTGTATTCCCACTGTGTTCTGCCCTTATTCCCAGTCCTTACCGCCTCGGCCGACCCTCATCTCCCCCCTTGCCTCCCTTCCAACTCCCGCCACCCTGCTCCGCCTCCCCTCAAGAGCTTCTCTGTCCTTTGATCTGCAGCGACACCACCACTTACCCAAGGCATCGGCCCTCCCAGAGAAGGTTGAGCTATCCCAGAGTCCCTGTGGTGTGCAGCCCTCTGTCCCTCTGTTCTTATGGTTCAGTCACCATTGAACAAAGCCACATGGGAGCCCCACTCCTGTGTGTGCCTAACCCACAGTAGTCCCTCCACGCCCACAAGAAGGTGCGCTGGTGTTCTCTTGGATGCATCAAAAACCAAATATTCAACTCCACTTTTCAAAATAACATCTTAATTAAGAAAAACCTAAGCTGAGACATATGACGAGAAGCAGTTTGCTGGTAAAACCTAAATGAGGGGGAAATAGCACCTAACAATATCACGTGTAATCTGGCTTGGATGAAGTTGCGACTTCCGATCCTGTCTTGTTGAATTTGAGGTGTTGCCGCATCCTCTCCTGTTCTGACACATGCTATAACAGTTAATTAAATGTGATGGCTGGTATTATTCAATCCGGAACAGTCGTACCTCAAAGAGCAAAGAAAATTACAAAATTGATTTGATGACAGCTAAATTGCAAGAGAAGGCCTTGATTTAACCAGCCAATGTAAATGAGTCCAATTTAGAATCGTGTAATGCGGCTGGGAGAACGCTGCGGAAAATGATCAGGCCAGCCAGTCACAGATATTAAAATGAATTATATCTAATCGGAATTTTAGTCACGCTACATTAACTAATAGAAAGTTATTAACATTTCAAGAGCGGAGGGAAAAAAAGCTTTTGCTGACAAAATTAACAATGGCTGGTCTGACCTGTGGGCCTACGAACGTGAACGTTGTAATGACGGCATAATGGCATATTTACATTTAAAAACCTCACTGGCTAATATTCAGATTCAGAATTAGACGTTAAGTCAAGGAATATTTGGCTTGCCCTCCTGGCCTTTCTGCCAGGGTTTCTGATTCTGAGTACAGTCCAACTTTTAATTTCCTCCAGTATTTCTACTAATCTCTGTGGTTTTATCTTCCTCTGTAGTACACCCACATTCAAAAGTTTGGAATCACGGAGCATTTTTACGGATTTGATAGAAACTGCAACCAAAGTAATGTTAAAATGATCAGAAATTATAGTCAATACATTGATATATCATAAAATTATTCTGTTTTTTTTTTTTTTCAGTTTGCAACCCAACTAAGGACAATTTACCTTCTTATTTGAACAAAATAATGGGTTTCATGTGTGCTAACGCAATTACAAAGGTGTTTCTAATAACCAATTAGCATTTCAACATGATTAAAGATAAGCTAAAGGAGTTTATCATTAGGATACTTCAGTGACAGCTGCTGAAAATGGGACGTTGCCATTTTTATGTGACTTATTAATAATAAATCTGTCATTTCCAGCAGTAAGAGCCTTTTACAACATACCTTGGCTAAATATTTAAATCAATTTAATACCACCTTGGTGAATAAAAGTGTAAATTTCTATGAAAACATGAGCATTTCGGTGTGATTCTAAACTTTTGCATGTTAGCACACGTCTTTATACTTTTCATCTAATATGTTGCACTCTTCTTCTTTCTTTTACTTATTTCTTTCTCTCCCTCCTTCTTTCATCCTTGCGATATATTATGGCTTCTTCCATGTTTGTCTTTGTCTCTCTTTGAAGATGAGCCCAGTCTGTGATTCGGCTAGAAGGCCATTCCTGACAGTTTTATATTAAGTGTTTTACTTTCATATTAATTTTCTTTGCTCGACAGTATCACTTCAATTCTTCTTCATGCTTCTTCAGTCCACTCAGATTTTAAGTTCAAGGGCTGAAAAGAACACAGGAGTGCTTAAAGACGTGCTTTTGAGGCTGTTGATATCTGCCAGGTGTTTGCTAATTTTCAAAGTACAGTGAATATCCATAATGAAACGCACCCACCAGACAGCCAAGGACGGCGTTGCATTCAAAGATGTTTCATCGCTTATTACACACTGCCTACTGAGCCATTAGCATTCACAACATATTAGAAGTTTCATGGACATCATACAAGACGATTCAGATGTACTCAAAGCACAATCAATCCTTAATAAAAGCATGAAAATCTTTCAGTATTCACAAAGTTTGTTTTCATGACCGCGGGTTATTCTGATTCTAGTGTTTTTCAGCGAAGGAATGGAACAATTTGCGAGCACACGGTGTGAATATGAGTGTGTGCGCAGATGCATTTGTCTGTTTCTCCATGTGTGTGTTATTGTTTCTGGTTTCGCCAGAGTTGCGCTGACCTCTGGCCTGACACGTTCAGCGCCAGACATCACCGCTCCTCTCCTCTCCTCATTTCCACTCCTCCGCTTGTCTGCAACTGCTCCGTTCATCCGCAGCGAGCGATAAAATTTTTACATAGGACAGACTACCTTTTTATAATTTAACAATATGGGAAAGAGCAGGAATAGATCACTGGTAGCATGGCAAAGTCATGTATTTAATGTTTGATAAAACACCCTGCTGCAGTCTGTGGGGTTGTCATCGTTGTTGAAAGCATTTGGGCATGTGTGTGTGAGTATGTTTGCACATGGAGAAAGACATATGTAGATTCGTGTGTGTCAGGGTCAAATCATAAAATGTTCCCTTTGCAAAATGTACGATGATATTTGAGGAAAACGCAAAGGCTTGCTTCTGCGTGTCCTTTCAGGTTGACACTTTCAGCTTTTGACATTTTGTGTATGCGTGCGTGTGTGTGTGTGATATCTGTGTATGTCTTGGCTGTGCCAGTGATGCTCTGTTTAAAAAATAAAAGAAACAACGACCGTCTTCGTCTCGTGTCCGGCAGCAGACCTCCACTCTGCCCACCATCTGCTCTCCGGGTCACATGACCCCTCCTGCTGCCTGCCAGCTTAGCGTGCCGTAAGTAACTCCTTTCAATATGCGCTGATGTATGAACTGCGAAGACGGAGCTCTGATTTCCTGTCCACCAAACTTCCCCTTGTGGCTGTTTTTAACATCATTCTTAGGTCAGAATCTCTGTCTTCTGGCTCTGTCCTGCCATTTGCCCTTCACACTTAAACCTTTAATAAGTTGAGATTACCAAAGAAACAAACCTGAAGTATCCTAAAGGAGTCAGGATGACATTTCAAATTCAAAGACGGAGAGACTGTGCACACTTTCTCTCTCTCTCTCTCTCTCTCTCTCTCTCTCATGCATAAATGAGTATTAATAAGAGAACCACCTAATATATTTTCCCTTTTAAGCTACATGTGCATACCTGGGTACCGCTAATATGCAGCCATGCACCTAAAAGTGATTTTACATATGCAAAGATGATTTTTCTCCCACCCCTGGTGATCAGTATGGCTGCCTGATGAGGTCAATTAAGGATTTATTTCCTCTATTTCCCCCCAAAAATCTAGAAATAATAATTCTTGTGCTCATTTCTGCAGCCTCTTTAATTTTTTGCATTGTGTTAGCAGCAAAAAGGCCACTTTGTTCCTCCTTTTACAATAAATTTGAGGCATTTGATACACAGTATGAAACATAAACTCTTCAGTTAGTATTTCTGACACCCATACTTTTAAAATTACAAGCACCAAAAAACAAAAACAAAAAAACAAAACAAAAACAAAAACAAAAAAACAAACACATAATTCAAGAATATGGTATATATTTTTTAATTAGCAGCAAGGTTTATTTGTATCACACCCTTCATACATAAGAAAATGCAGTGAAACAAATAACACAAATATTAAAAGATGATGGAAAAGACAGCAAAATATTAAAGAATAAACAGAATTAAAAATACAGGCATTCAGGCAATTTTATTTTATAGATATTTCTTATTTGCTCCTGTTAGGATGTCATATGTGCTATTAGTCTTGATGTCTGTGTCTAAACTGACATGTAGAATAATAATCAGACTTGATCGCTCATCTTATCATCACGCATCCAGTTTTCACAGCAGCGAATCAGACTTCCAACATGGCTGCTCGGGGATTTTTGGACGGCTCCTCCACGCATGTATTAAAACGAATTTCAAACCCACTGACAGAAAACAGGAAGATTCTAAAGTTAAAGTGCACGTCGAAGCGTCCTCCAAGCAGCTCCCTGCATTTTTACAGGCAGAATTGACTCACAAACATCTCGGGGATGTTCAAAGTGAAAGCATGTTTGAGGATTAATGTATTCTGGAGTCTTGTTTTTCACTCTTTCACCTTGTAAAAAATAAACCCTGCTTTCTTGCATACCAATAACCGAGACACATGCAGCGTCTTTTAGTTATTTTATATAATTAGACTCCTGGTAATGGTAGGTTGAGGCGATGCAAGGGAGTGGAGCGAGTCAGTGTGTGGGCATCTGCTTGCTGATCTATTTTTTATGCTTCTGTGTAAGCATGTGTGTACCTGTATATGCTGGAGACTAAGGTGAGTGGCAGGGCATACATACAGAACGTGTACAACCCTGCATGCTTGTGTGTTTGGGTGTGTGCGTGCACATGTCTGCATCGCCGCCGCTACATCCGTTAGCACCCGGTGGAAAAAAAGAGAACAGTTTGTCTCCCCCCACCACTTTACAAATGAAATCAGTGTTGTGAGGCGGTGGATTAATATCATAAGGAAGGCCAGAGTGGGCCATTAGAGTGGTGTAATGTTGCTCCGGGGCCTTGTGATGGATGGCCATCGGCGTTTCGGCCCTATTTGCACACAGTCACCTCTGTGGTGGCCGCCATTAGCAGGACATGGGAGGTAAGGGCTAAGGGATGGCGGTGAGGTAGCTGGACTAGGTTTTATTATCGAGGTGTGTTTGTATTTCCTCTATATGCGCTTCTGTGTGTCTCTGCAATTATAAACATGTCTGTGTGTGTGTGTTTCCTCTCTTCGACAGACAGATGTTGCGCTTCCCACCCTCCACTCCATCTAACGTGTCCGTCTCTCTCTGCGGACGAGGGTGGTAGGCAGCAAACACACTTGCTGTAATTAAGACAAATTAGCCCGGATGGCAGCTTGCAATAACAGCAACATATGTTGGGAGGTTTTTGTGTACAGAAGAATACAATCAAAATCATCTTTAGCATCTCGCTTAGCGTAAATAAAATCGCATTTCCCTCCTTTCTTTAATATCTTTTCATTTATTTATCTCTGCTTAATATCATTTTTCACTTTCTCTCTCTCCATCTCTCTCTCTCCATGCATTTCAAAAGAATGAATTACTTTAGGCTGTCACTTGGCCCTGGCCAAGAATTCATTTTTGTGGGTCAAGTGTTTCAAACTGTCATCTTTGACAGGAACCATCTCATACAATAACTACATGGATGGACCTTGACTTGGAGTGCTTTCATTTTTTTTTCTTCCCCCCCTCTTTCATATACATGCTAAAAAGATCTTGGCAATTGTTGCTATGGAAAGGAGGGGATGGAGAGATAGAGGGGGAGGTATGAAAAGGCTGGCGAAGCAGAGATCAATCCTGGATTAATAGATTCAAGTTTGAAGTGGGAAAATACAGGAATTTTAGTATTTAAATATGGCAAGTTTAAGAGAACCCATTCATTCATTCCTGCAAAATGTGTAAGATGAGGTAAAGATGGCACTGAGTTGAATGTAAAATGTGTGTGTGTGTGTGTGTTTGCTGTGTTGCTGGGGACAGCAGGGCTTCAGTGGCATTGGACTTGAGCAGACAATCTATTTACAGTGTGCTCAGGGGAGCTTATAAACAAATGTTGAGTAATTTCAGCCAGGAGTAATTACCCTTGCCGCTGACAAGGAGAGTGTGTTAGCACTCCCCTTCACCCTCGGCCCTGTCCAGAAGGCTTGTGCAAACACACACACACACGGGCATGCACAGACGCACATAGAGCACACACATAACGTACATGCAAGAGAACTTTGTGTGCGTGTGGCTTGTGTCCAGCACTTGATACTCTTTCACCCTCATGCTTGGATGAAAATTCCCTGCTTTTTTTTTTTTTTTTTTTTNTTTTTTTTTTTTTTTTTTTGCATAAAGGGATAAAGGAATTTTCATCAAAACTTCATTTATCCAAGGAAAGAATTCTTGATTTATCTATTTGTTTGTCCTGCATCATCCATCAAACATGTTCTGCTGTCCTGGATCATGTGTTTGAATATGTAGCTTTTATTAAAAACAAACAAACAAAAAAAAAAAAAAAAANAAAAAAAAAAAAAAAAAACAGCAAGTGTGGCTTAAATAATTCTGAATTTTTCAAAATAAAAGTTGAAGCTGCAGGCTCATTTAGCTCTGACTTCCATTGATCAGGCTTTACAGAAGACTTGCCACAGACTGTTTAAATAAGGCATCAATGACACAGCTGCAGGTAGTCAGGTCGTTAAGGGTCCACACAGAAATGCTGCATCTAGAATCTAATCATAGACATGCAAAATATAGAGTGATGGTGATGAATAAATATAGTAAAAACAACTAAACCACCCAGATAGCAGGCTAGGAAAAGTAACTCAGAATATAAAATAGGAGGGGAAAATGGGGAAAGGGCAATAAAGTTATTAATTCAAAAATCAATCAGTTGACATCAAGGTTTACACATCTAGGATCAGAACATATAGAACATATAATATGATGCATATACAGTATGTATCTGTTAATCTTAACAATTTGATTACCTACACCTGAGTAACTGCGCCCCCAGAGGAAGAAAGTTGTTCAAATGTTGGATTTTCATGCAAAAAAATCAGAATCTTAAGTTTTAATTTTATAAGGACCATTTTTTTTCTTTTCTTTCCTTTTTATTTTTAAGAATGATTTTCATTGGATTGTGGTGAAACTGACCCAGTATAACTTGTCCTGTACAGTATGTGTCAGGGTGTTTCTGCACCGCTGACACTTTGATAAATTCCTGTACATTTTTTCATGCTGGAAAACTTTTCCTATTTCCAAAACTTCCGAATCTGATACTCTCTTTGTTAAATTGGACGACTTGGTTAAAGTTTTGGAACAGTGTATTGGAATATATCAGAGACAAAATATAAAATTAGGCTAGGTTTCCACCATTTCTTGCTAACCTTCATTAGGATTCTGCACACATGGAGAATCAGGCCAACAGATCATGTTATTGAATAACAAAAAAAAAACAAAAAAAACAATCAAAGTCACATTCATCGCTCCATTGTTTTACATTTTAATCATTTGCAGGACTTAATTACAGGATTGAAACATAACTAACGAACAAGCAAATTAATTTTCACCTTAACCTCTGAGAGGCAAGGAGGCCACATACAGGCTTTATCCCATCTGATCGATTATGATCTCTCGGCTCGCGGGGGAATGGATTCCCATGCAAATTCAGCCGGATCAATCTGCATTCCTGGGGAATCGATGAAACAGCTTTTCTAGACCTTTCAGTGAGTTGTATGATTAAGCGATGAGATGATAACGACCGGAGAAATAACATCAGATCAGAAAAGATTATATTTAATCAAAATAAAGGCAGTTCTTCCATAAAAGTCCGCATATTGGAGCTTAAAATTGGCATCATGGAGGCTTTTTCCTCGCTCATCCTTCCTTTTGACTCCCACTGAGCAGGTTAGCGCCGTGAAGGAGGCGGCGGATTCGATTGGATCACAGTCGGGCTTCACACGGCAGTAGCATTGCAGCCATTAAACAGTGTTTGAGTGCATGTGTGTGCTCTTTTGTGAACAATTTACCTATATTAAAGGCCCAATTTTGAGCACACATTTCAAATATATTCACATATATAATAGAAGATTTCTCCTAGTAACAAAAAAATGAGCATTTAAGCACTGATTAGCTTTCAATCAATTTGGAAGTGGGTCCCAAAAGTGTTTTGATTGTAGGGTTAGGGTTAGGGTTATGGATTACGCCTTTAAGTGGCTATATAAGCATCCCATGCTAATATTTTCATATTAAGGGAACCATTGACTTCCATTTATTTGAGCACAGTATGAAAATCAGTGTGACTTAAAATTTGTTTAGGCCCACAATCCATTGCAGTGAATGCTAGTTTGTGCTCCTGTTTGTGTGTATATGTGTAAATGTTTCTGTCGTGTTTACTTCTTTGTCCTCTCTTTGAAAAACTTTTCCTCAGCTGATAAAATATGCTGGGAAGGCGGTGGGCTACTTTAAGCGCCGTTGTGCTGCCTTGGCCGAGGACCGCAGGAAGTTGTGCTTGGCACGCAGCCCAGAAACAAGGTGAGGACAAACACGAATCTACAAACACGGATCTGCTGCAGAGTGTACATCGGAAGTGTGTGTGTGTGCGCACATGTATGAGCAACTACCTTTCAAGTGTGCTGAGATTTGGAAAGGCTTCACTTTGTGCAAGCTCCCTTAATTCTCCCTTAATTCATTTGTGCTCCGCATACACTTGGCTGGTGGGATAGCCTGGGAATGATAATAGCAAGAGAGAGAGAGAGAGAGAGAGATAAAAACATTACAGCACATGGGTTCTTCTCCTATCTCCCCTTTGAATGGATTTAGGGCTTTTCGGGGAGTCTTTTAAGAGAATATGGATCTTATTAGCGCTGATTGTTAGTCACAGGACATTTTCTGCCTCAGATCCCTCCACACTTAACCCTTTCATAGACGCACAGGGACTGTGGCATGACCAGGAGTAAAAGATTATATAGATGCGATCTGAAAGTATAGACGCACATATCCACTTACACACTTCACTTTCCCACCTGTACGTATACAATGTAGTGCATTTTCCAGACTAAATGAGAGAAAGCCATTAATAAAGGGCTCTTCCGCTATCATGATCCATCATGTCTGCAGCAATAAATGTTAATAAGATGTTAATAAATTGATTTCATGTGGTCAAACTGCCCATTGGGTGATCTTGCTGATGAATTAAAGGACCAATCTACCTAAAAGGATTACTCACAACCTGGTAAAATCCATCCTTATCAATCTCTAAAGCATTATTAGATTATTAATTAGCTGCTGATTAGTTATAAATATACACTGCTCCTGAGAAAAATAAGAAAAGGCTTCAGCTAATTGAAACAATTTTGATTAATATGAAAGCTAATGAGGCTAACTATGCAGCATCACAGCAGATCATACACTCCAAGCTTGTTCCTCCTCACTCAGTCTCCTCTCTTTTTTTTTTTTT